>SKCR01049874.1:0-156024 GCA_019454045.1 Zanthoxylum bungeanum | reverse complement strand
AGTACGAAATAACATAGAGTCGCCACCCGGTGTGAACCGGGATAAAGATTTAGGGCCGCACACACCCCTCGTAAGGGAAGACCTCAAACCGTTGGGTTCGGAATGGTCCCTTACTTATGTCACTTGTAATGATGTGATTTGTGGAATATCTTAAATCTACGCAACATGCTCAAGAACAACCTATATCTAGTTCATGTTCATAAAGATAAATCCTATGTCTAAGTTTGCATGCTTGGAAAGTAAGTCCTTAAACGGTAAACACGCAATATCACACAATGAGCACATTGAGCCATTAAACCAAAATAAACAAATAACTATTTAAAAATAATCATAAACTAAACAAAATACCATGCATAAAATAACCTACTCATGCTTGAAAACAAACAATAAGCTAGACTACATCATGCTTTAAATAATAACTAAATAATCTACGAACTACATCATGCTCAAACACAAGTTTGGATGAGACGAAATACGCGTCTCTTAAGTGGTACGTGGCGTTGTATCTCGAGTACAAACCGCACTACCGTCCATTTGGATTCGGCTACAGAATTTATGTCCGTGTTTCCATCCTATATACTGTTGGTTTCTAGATTAGGTCCCAAGATCATGAAATCAAGCACAAAATTCGCATGAATACACAAAGGAGTAAGGCGGAATACATACTCACAACCCTTATCAAGCACAAAATTTGCGAAATCAGTTTTGCTGCTTGTTGTCCCTCCAAGATTCAGCCTTGAGAGACTCCATGGAAGCTCCAAAAACGATTCCAAGCTCAAAGGTTCACTGCCCTATCACCTTTGTATTGACCCAAGTGTGTGCTAGGACCTTTGTTTTTCCACAAAACACTCTCACTTGCTTCTCTTTATTTTCGGTCAACCAGAAAAATGGAGGAAACAAGAATCGGCTCCAAGCCGTGAAAGAGAATGAGGGAAAAAGAGAGGAGACCGAAATTGTGGAGAGAGAAAAGGAAAAAGAGTTTTGTATTTATATTTTAATTTTCCAAAAATCAAAATCAAAACCTTTTTTCCAAATACCAAAAAGTCAAAAGCAAAAAGCAATAAAAGCTTTTCAACTACCACATCAATCACTCAAATCAATCAATCAAATTGTCACATCACTCAAAGTGACATGTGATTTGACGCTTGATGTGACTTGCGATTTGACGCTCGATTTGACTTGCGTGCCGCATTCGAATTCAAAATGCGAATGCGCTCGCAAATAATCCCGGGCTCGGGTTCGCTAATTCCAAATTAATGAATTTTCCGTTGCGACGCAATTAAACGATTACGCCTAGCAAAATCACTATTCACGTCGCTAACGAATTAATTCTAAATAATTCGTTCGCCCGAATTAAAATCTAATTTCAATTCCGCGTCGAAATCTAATCTCATATAATATATCGAATATATTATTTTATCGATCAATTCCAAATTAATCATCTCTCTCTTTAATTAATATTTTATCCCAGATAAAATATCTCCGCAATTAATCCCAGATTAATTTTCTCTCTCATCTAATTAATCCCAGATTAATAAAGTGCGAGTCATACGTCATCGGTGAATCTTCGGGAAGCGACCCATGAGATCCTCGGATATCTTGGCAGTAAATACGGTCCTCGGACTATCCGAACACGTAAGTACCTAGTACTACGTTTGTACCGATTTACAAGACAAGGTTGGCCTCTAGCAAAACGCCATGCCTACACAATTCTCCAGAAACATGCTTACAGGAATAAGCGATCTATATCAAGCGTAGTATACCGTAGTATTGTGTATGTCGATCCAGTATCGGATGTTCACGTGCTAGGCCTGGGGCTGGAATTGTGTATGCCCGTACAAAGCACATATCGGATGTCTGGCAACTAGTCTATATAATCGGATATACATGACCTAGTCATAATATCCCGATAGCTCGAGCATTTAAGAGAACGAGTTATGTATCCTATGTGACCATCATCTCTATATGACTGGAGTGATACTTCCGTCTTAACATCACACCCAACACACTACGATTCTCAATATACCCAGCATTGGCGTACACAGAACCTGTTAAAGCCCTGGACGACATCAACCAAAGTATATTGATTGTCATAAGTATTAACGGTGCAAGTCTCAGTTTAAGACCAAATACACCTACCCTGATTGCAGACTCCCATAGACACATAGTCATACTACCAATGGGATTCCACGGGGTCTATCTAGAACGAAGCTGTTTCCCGTACCGTCGGTAAAACACAACCTCCTATTACACTTGCATGAGTATCATATACCCAATATATGAGAACTATGCTGTTGTGCCCTCACAACGTGCACAAGTGTAATACTAGTCTTTTACGTATTTATCGATGTCCACTCTCGATAATACTCTGACTAGGGATATTAATGATTTATCCTTCGTGGACTTATACTGTCTCATATTATTCTCCGTCCAGGAACAAATCATAGGGACCTCTTATCATTTATATATCTAGGTGATCTAATCACAAATGATAAGAGTGCAATCTACTTTATCACATAGTTAATTTGTACAACAACACCATGATCTGTACAAATAGTGACGCTATGGGTCATAATTGTCCAACAATCTCCCACTTGGCCTATAGCCAGTCACTCGAGTGCTTGACACCCGAACTATGTACGGTTGGCTCAAACTGCTAAGAAAAGGTTTTCATCAGCGGTTTTGCATGATTATCATCTGATGCGATTTATTTGATCATCACATCGCCACGATGTATGATCCAAACGAATCAGATGATTATCAAAGTAAGTATCTGGATCGTCGATGAGACCATTAATTCTTTAGCAAGTGCTGACGCCTAGCTCAGCTGCTAACAGAACTATATCTAATCTAATTAGATTTATTATCGACCCAAATGGCTTCTATTGCTGCCTCAGTTGCAGCAATAACCCGCATTATTGTTTATTCGGTAACAGTATCTTGCTTGGAAGATTGCAACTCACTGTTCGTTCTACTATTGTATAGTACCTTTGTTTCGACTTATAGTCATTATCATGAAAGCCAAGCTTTCACCGATTATTTTATGGGATTATCATTTCCAAGAAATGATATATCATCATTACTCAGGATATTTACTGTCAGTGCGCTCCCACTAACCTCTTATATACACAAGAATTATTTTTGTTTTGAATTAAATCATAAACTATTATGATTACATCAAACCGATAATTCCAAGAACCTATTGCTTGCTACAATCGAAACATGGATCGAGTAACCTGCAAACCTAGTTTGCTTGTTATGGTTCGACAAAATCGTCAGGATGTTGTAAACATCCTCCGAAAGGTCTCCGTTAAGGAAAACAGTTTTGTCATTCAGCTGCCACATTTCATGAATGAAACATGCAGCATTAGAAAGCATTGTCGAAATGGATTTGCCGTGGCAACAGGTAAAAGGTTCCGTCGTAATCAACACAATGTTGATAACTCTACCTTTTCGCTATAAGCCTAGCTTAGTACGTTGGTATGTTGCCATCCATGTATGTCTTCCTTGAAGACTTATATAGTACCAATAGGCATAATGTCTTGCGGTATATCAACTAGTGTCTAAACATAGTTGGTATACATGGAATCCACTTCAGACTTTATGGCACTTTGCCATAATAGGGAGTCGATACCTTGTATCACTTCCTCATACGTAGTCAGTTGGTATTCCTCAATAAGATAGACATCTTTATGAGGTGAGATCAGAAACCTTACCCCAGGTTATTTTCTGATTCTCTCCGACCTACGTGGTTCTTGTGTATTCGAAGATTATTGGAGTAGTTTCATCATTGATGAACTATTTGTGTTCCAATAACGATTCGACGCCTGGAATAGTATTACTCCGATTTTCATCGAGTTTTACTATCCTCCCACTTACCACTGCATATAGGTATTCCTCTTAGGAAAACCGCATGGTGAGCAACAATCTAATTGTTCTCTCGTGAGTTTGTATAAGTACAATACTTATGGTATCCCTAGGATAACCTACATTTGGCACTTATCCAATTTGGGTTCTTGTTTGGTATCATCCAAACATATGTCTAGCATACCCAAATCTTCATAAGTGAGAAACTTGGTTTCTTTCCCTTTCATATCTAATATGAGATCTGTCAAACAGATGTTATGGAACCTTATTCAAAATAAGTTCTGTACTGTTTAGCTCTTATCCGTTGAAGGAAATGGTAGCTCAGAGCAACTCGTGATTAACCTTATCATTTCCAACAAAATTCGGTTAATCATGTTCGGACACACCGTCAAACTGACGTGTTCCGGGAGGAGTCCTCATTGAATGAATACTATACTCTTTCAAGTATATGAGAAAACTTATTGCTTAAGTATTTCCATACGGTCTTACCGTGACGGTTTAATACTTTAGCCGATCTGTTTGTCTATTTCGTGTCGAACTCTAAAAGTTTCCGATTTGTGTTTCAAAAGAAAACATAACCATAAGCGATGCCACATCCGTAAAGGTCACGAATGTTGGAAATCTAATAACATATCCCAAGATCAAAAACCAAGCAAGATATATATAAGAATGAATTAGATTGAATAATGGCGGAAACAATACTCACAAATAGCCAAATGTGGATGCAATGGATGAAGAAAATCCTCCTTTGTGCAGTGAAGATTTCGGCCAAGCAGTGAAGAGAAGCTCCAAGCTTGAATTTGATCCTTCCAAGCTCTAAGATGAGTTTCCCATATCACCTTGTATGATCCCTTGATGGTGCTAGCCAAAGATGTGTTCTTTATGTTCCAAACAAACACAAATTCTTCAAGCTTTTTGCAACAAAAAACCTGAAAATGGAGAGCAAAAGAAACTGTCACACAGTTTCGTGGTAATTAGAGAGGGAGAGAAGTCATTGATTTTTTTGTCTCAAAAATCAATTTATATTTATGTATAATTATATTAAATAATAATATAAATATAACACAAACCATGCAAAGACTTAGAGTGTCTCACACTCAATTTCCATGCATTACCCTTGAGTGCATTATACACTATCTTCATGCATTGCATCTTGATTAAATAATGCAAAATAATGACAAGTGTCATGTGGGCCCCACACGTTTCCAAATGAAAGTGGGCCCACTTGCACTCACGCGTTCGGGTTCGATATTTCCGAAATATCGAGCTTACGTCGCGACGTTAATTAAATCGAATTTAAATGAATAATTGCGCCTAGCGAAATTATTATTTACGTCGCTAACGAATTAATTCTAAATAATTTGTTTGCCCGAATTAAAATCTAATTTCAATTTCGCGTCGAAATCGAATTCCTTTATTATATCGAATATAATAATTTTACGATTAATTCTAAATTAATCGCTCTCTCTTTCTTTATACAGTACTTTATCCGAGATTATAAAGTCTCTCCTTTATTAATCCAAGATTAATCGAGTTTGAATCATACGTCATCGGTGAATCTTCGGGAAGCGACCCAAGAGACCTCTAGATATGTTGGCAGAGTAAATCCGGTTGTCGAACTATTCGAACACGTACGTACCAAGTACTACGTTTTTACCGATTTACAAGACAAGGTTAGCTTCTAGCAAAACGCCATGCCTACCCAATTCTCTAGAAATATTCTTACTGGAATATTAGATCTATAACAGGCGTATAGCATACCGTAGTATAGTGTATATCGAACCAGTATCGGATGATCACATGCTAGGGCGGGCTGGATAAGTGTCTGCCCCGTACGACAAAACATATCGGATGTCAAGCAACCCGGTCTCTTTGAATCGGATAATCCTGACCTAGTCATATTATCCCGATGGTTGCAACCATTATATAGTACTAGTTCTGAATCCCTCGCGATCATCATCTCCATATGTCTGAAGTGATTACTCCCATCTTGACATCACACCCAGTACACTATGATTCTCGATAAACTCAGAAGGGTATACACAGAACTCGTTAAAGCCCTGGACCACCAAACCTAAATTTTACCGATTGTCGTAAGTACTAGCGCGTGCAAGTCTCAGGTTAAGATCATACGCACCTACCCTGAAGCGGACTCCCAAAGGACACGCAGACAACTACAATGGGGAATGGGACTCCGCGGGGTCTATCCAGAGCGAAGCTGTTTTCCGTACCATCGGTAAAACACAACCTCCTACCGCACTTGCATAAGTATCCAATACTTAAATATATGAGAACTATGCCGTTGTGCCCTCACAACATGCACAAGTGTAGTACTAGTCTATTCCGCATTATCGATGTCCAATCTCGATAATGCTACGACTAGGGATATTTAATGATTAAACCTTTATGGATTGATACTGTCTCATATCATCACAATCCGGAACTAATCATAGGGACTTTACCTTTATATTTCTAAGTAAATAAATTACAAAACGGTAAAAGGCAATTTCATTACTACATAGTTAATTTTGTACAATAATACAATATCATTTACAAAATAGTGACGCTATGGGTTTCAATGTCAACATCTCCCACTTGGCCTATAGCCAGTCACTCAAGCATCTAATACCTGAACTATGTTACATGTCGCTCAAACTTTTCCCGAGGAATAGCCTTCGTCAGCGGATCTGCAATATTATCCTCTGATGCGATCTTCTCGATCTTCACATCGCCACGATGTATGATCTCTCGATCAGATGGAATCGTCGAAGTCGAAGAACATGTTTGGATCGTTGATGAGACCTTGGTTCCTTAGCTTGTGCTATAGCCCCGCTATTGTCACAATACAATGGAACGGGCTCAGCTGCTAACGGAACTACTCCTAATCCAATTAGGAATTTTCGGATCCAAACTGCCTCTTTTGCTGCTTCAGCTGCTGGCAATGTACTCCGCTTCAGTTGTGAATCGGCAACAGTATCTTGCTTGGAAGATTTCCAGCTCACTGCTCCGTTATTCAAGCAAAATATGTACCGGTTTGCGACTTGAAGTCGTCTCTGTCGGTTTGGAAACTTGCATCGGTATACCCAGATACCTCAAGTTCTCCATCTCCATAGATTAAGAAAACATCCTTAGTTCTTTTAAGATACCTAGGGATATTCTTAACCGCCATCCAGTGATCCTGTCCTGGATCGGCCTGATATCGACTGCACATGCTCAAAGCATAGGACACATCGGTCGTGTACATATCATGGCATACATGATCGATCCGACTGCCGAGGCGAACGGAGTCCGACTCATGTTGTCTCTCTCATCTGTGTTTTAGGACACATATCCCTAGATAGAAAGACGCCATGTGATGTTGGCAACAGTCCCTTCTTGGACTGATCCATGTTGAATCTCTTCAACACTTTATCAATATATGTACTCTGGGAGAGTCCAAGTAGCTTTCTAGATCTATCCCGGTAGATCTTTATTCCTAGAATAAAGCTGCTTCTCCCAGATCTTTCATGGAGAATTTCAATGAAAGCCAAGCTTTCACCGACGTTAACATGGGAATGTCATTGCCTATAAGCAATACATCGTCAACATAAAGGACAAAAAAGTCAGTGCACTCCCACTAACCTTCTTATATACACAAGGATCATCTACGTTTGAATGAAATCATATTCTTTTATGACCTCATCAAAACGTTGGTTCCATGACCTCGATGCTTGCTTCAGTCCATAAATGGACCGATTTAACTTACAAACCTTGTTTGCAAGTCTGGTGCGATAAAAACGTCAGGTTGTTGCATATAAACATCCTCCAACAGGTTTCCGTTAAGGAAAGCGGTTTTAACGTCCATCTGCCATATTGTAATCGTAATGCAGCTATTGCAAGCATTATCCGAATGGATTTAATCATGGCAAACGGGTGAGAAAGTTTCGTCATAATCAACTCCAAGTTGTTGACGATACCCCTTCGCTACAAGCCTAGCTTTGTACGTTTGAACGTTGCCATCCATGTCTGTCTTCTTTTTGAAGACCCATTGCATCCAATAGGCTTTACGCCTTCTGGTGCATCAACCAGTGTCCAAACTTGGTTGGTATACATGGAATCCATTTCGGCCTTCATGGCCTCTTGCCATAAAGTGGATTCGATACCCTGTATCGCTTCCTCATACGTAGCCGGTTCAGTATCCTCAATAAGATTAATATCTACATGAGGTGAGATCAGGAATCCATACCTCTCAGGTATTACCCTGACTCTCTCCGACCTACGGTAGCCCTGTGTAATGAAGATTGTGGTTCAGTCTCATCCTGGATGGACTGTCATGTCCGTTCTAGATTCAATGCCAGGAACAGTATCACTACGACTTTCATCGAGTTTACTTTCCTCCCACTAACCACTGCATTTATGAATTCCTTCTCAAGGAAAACTGCATGTAGAGCAACAAATACTTTGTTCTCTTTTGGGTTATAGAAGTAATATCCTTTGGTTCCTTAGGATATCCAACAAATAGGCATTTATCTGATTTGGGTTCAAGTTGAGTACCTTCCAAACGTTTGACGTATGCCCAGCAACCCAAAATCTTCAGGAATGAGAAACCTGGTTTCTTTCCTGTCCATATCTCATACGGAGTCTGTTTAACAGACTTTGACGGAACCCTATTCAAAAAGAATTGCACTTTCTAATGCATGTCCCCAGAAGGATATAGGTAGCTCAGTGCGACTCATCATCGACCTTACCATGTCAAGCAAGGTACGGTTTCTCCGTTCAGACACACCATTTAATTGTGGTGTTCCAGGAGGAGTCCATTGTGAAAGAATACCATATTCTTTCAAGTAATCTTGAAACTCATTACTTAAGTATTCGCCACCACGGTCCGACCGTAATGTCTTAATACTCTTGCCTGTTTGTTTTTCAACTTCGTGTCGAAACTCTTTGAATTTCTCAAAAGTTTCCGACTTGTGCATCATTAGTACACATAACCATAACGTGATGCATCATCCGTAAAGGTTACGAAGTATCGATGTCCACCTCTAGCCTGGCTAGACATGGGCCCACAAACGTCACTATGAACGAGGCTAACAGTTCAGTGGCGCGTTCACCTTTACCGCTAAAAGGTGATTTAGGCATTTTGCCTAATAAACAAGATTCGCAGACGTCATATGAATTTGGATCAAATCCGTCCAAAGTACCCATCTTCGAAAGTGTGGATATGCGAGTCTTGTTGATGTGTCCCAGACGACAATGCCACAAATAAGTTTCTTCTTTGGATTACTCATTTTGAGCCTTTGTTTTTATTTTACATTTTGGAGATTCATTTATATTCAAAATATAAAGACCATTATTTTGCATCAGCACTGCAAATTTCTGCATCATTCATATATAAATAACACCTGGTGTTTTTAAATACAAAAGTGTACCCGGTTTGGGTTAACAAAGATACAGAAATAAATTCCTAGTTAAACTAGGAACAAAATAACAGTCATATAGTTAAGTACATGCCCCGAGGGCAGTTCCAAACAAAAGTGCCTACAGCCAAAACAGCAACAGAAGTTCCATTTCAACTCGTAGATCTACCTCCCCCGAAGCCAGTCTCCTGCTATCATGCAGATCCTGCACATCAGTACAAATATGAGAACCACAGCAGAATCAAAAATCCAATTTTTATTAGACTAGAAGTAGTATATTTATCTCAATAACAAACAACCTGAGGCCGGAGCCTTGCCCGCCTGTATGTCCTCCTTATGTCCCTTGTTCATGCGGCAGTCACGCTTCCAGTGACCTCTTTTGCCGCATTTAAGGCAAAACATCTTGAGACTTGTCCCTTGGCTTCCCAGAAGCCTTTGTTGACTTGGCCTTGCCTTTGTTCTTATGCTTTTCTTTTTAACACCCCCAGTTGCCTTAAGCCCAGCTTTCGGTGTTTTTGAGATGTTGTTGCAAAGTGCGCCTCGCGCTTGTTGCCTTTCAGAAGTTCTTTCTCTGATTCTTGAGAATCGACAATAACTCTCCAAGAGTGTCATCCGAATTCATCAATTTGTAGTTGATGACACAATCTGTTTCCAAGTATCGGGTAGTGACTGTAGAAGTACATCTATAGCCAACTCAGACTCCAAGACTATACCCATACAAGCCAGTCATCAAATCGGCTATCATTTGAGTCCCATGGACCTCAACAGAACTACCATCAGTCATACGGGTGGCGAAGATCCTCTTCACCAACTCGTATCTCGCCATCCGCTATTAGTGCGGTGAAGATCTTGCAATCTTGCCATCATATTATAAGGATCCAAGTCCCTATTTTGGCGACGAAAGTGTTGAGTCATAGAAGCAAGCATGATCGACTGAGCCGTGTCACAATCATCACTGTGAGTTTTCCATAACTCCAGCTCAAGTGGCTCAGTGGGCTTAGGCCCGAGAGGTCTCTGAATCGTATACAGTATCCTCTCTGCCCCAAGGACTATCCTTAGGTTCATTTCCCAATCAGCAAAGTTTGTCCCCTTAAAGACATTGTCACCCATGATGATGTCACGGACATTACCTTGCTAGCCATCTTAACTACGATAGTCCAACTATCTAGTTAACGATAAAAATGGGTACAGTCAAACTGTTACAAGAAAAATAACATTTTATTAGTCCAACTAATGTTAAAAATTGACGACGAATTAAATTTTTTTTTTTTTTTGTAAGCGCGTAAAGCTAAGTATCTGAATGAAATTGCAAACTCAATACTAGCCTCCCACTATTTTCTACAAGTCTCTAACCCTCTGTTGAGTACTCGGGAAATCCAATTTCCTAGTGGGCTAGGATCCTGTAAATAACACACAACCTTGACTTTGGCCACAAGTTGTATGATATTTAACTAGGTAGATCTCGAAGATCAATAATTGGATCCCATCCAATCCTAGATCCGGTAGGTGGACATCCAAGTCCGAAAACATATATATCTAATACATACGTCAATGTATCCAATACATTTTCCTAACCATTTCCTCTGAATCAACTAAGCCTTGGCTTTTGGCACAACAAACTTAATGATTCCAGTTAAGCGGGACCCATTGACAAGGAAAGTTTCATAATCAATGTCGATGGACAAGAAGTGATCTTGACTTTGGCCAACAAATCACAACTGGACAGGACACCGATGTGTAACGAAACTCTCATGATTCAAACACATCCTCAATTGACAAAGGTCTTGACTTTGGCCAACAAACCAATGCCAATTTCGGATCTTGAGAAAGAATCATTCAACGGAAGGAAAATCGCTTAATATTGTTTGAGGATTTTTCGCGTAATTGGCAACCAATTAATTTATCTTTGTTAGGTCTCATCATCATACACCCTTAAGTGCTTCTAAAACATCATAAAGTGCATAAAGTAAAGTAATAGTGATATACGGATGGATATATAAAACAACTTGTTCCTAGAACAAAATCACTCCCTTTCCTCTCCCCGCTTAGCACTATTCTACTTCTACCCAATTACATAATACAATAAGGAAACCTCATTTACATTGAGGGAAATTAGGTGAGAAGAGAATACATAGAGATAAAGAGATAAGGCTGGACACGCGGTCCAATTTATAAATTCCAAATTTACAATAATTTCTAAAATTACCCTTCCCTTCTAATATCCATCCGATATGCACTATTCATACAACACATCCACATTCATTCATTCATTCAAGGCATGTTATACATGTTATACAACCAATCAAATCCAATTAATTAGTCTTCAATTAGGTGACAATACAATGTTCAAACAATTGTTTGCATTTGCGCGAGTCCAACTCGTTTTGAGAATAAATACATATGGTATGAATTCACGAATTATATCGAACTACTCGTTTAAATCCAATTTAAGTCGTATTCAATACTAATCCTATTATTTAATTCTAAATTAAATATATACACTTTATTGTGCTTTTATAACTTAGATTCCAAATCTAGTTCTTTTGGGTCTCAAAGCCCAACTAACAATCTAATGTCCGTTTAATTAAAGTCCGATGGGCTTTCTATTGATTTCATTAGGCTTGGGCCTTGGTCAATGTGGGTCAAAACCCAATTTCCAAGCCCAATAAGGAATCACCCTCATTAGCCATAAAACCAATATCAAGCCATAAGGCCCAATTAAACATAAAAAGCCCATTTATTACATTTGGACTTAAATGGTGTGATTTAGGCCCATTTTGGATCCAATCCAAATGGTCCAAATCTACTTGGCCAACCAAGCCCATTTATGACCAAATATAATAGTTTTAGGCCCAATTCCAATTTAAGCCTAATTAACTAAATTTTAAAATTCCAAATTTTACAACTTAATTAATTAAAGTGTATGTTCATGATTAATCCTTTAAATAATATTTCCAAAAATATCAAATTAATCTATTAATCATATTTTTTTTTTTTTTTATCTTAAATACATGTCCAACATTATTTAATCAAAAAAATCATGTCCCTAATTTGTCATCAAGCATTCGGCCAAGGTGAACAATATGGTTCCGATTTCGTTTTCAATCCAATCAATTCACAAATAATCATCTCCATATTATTTCAAGTCATCCAATGTCTTAAAATAAAAAATCATCTAGTCCTCATGCTTGCATGTATTCGGCGAAGCCACTTTGGGGTTGGAAAAATTAATCCAATTCATTTTCCATGAAATTGATGATGTATAATTCATTTAACATACATCTAAGCATATTTAATCAAGCAAACTCATCAAATCATGCTTCAAACAATTTTCCCCAAATAACATCCTAATATATTTGCATGCATTTTAGGCTCTGATACCATTGTTGGAAATCTAATAACCATATCCCAAGATCAAAAACCAAGCAAGATATATATAAGAATGAATTAGATTGAAGTAATGGCGGAAACAATACTCACAAATAGCCAAATGTGGATGCAATGGATGAAGCAAAAATCCTCCTTTGTGCAGTGAAGATTTCGGCCAAGCAGTGAAGAGAAGCTCCAAGCTTGAATTGATCCTTCCAAGCTCTAAGATGAGTTTCCCATATCACCTTGTATGATCCCTTGATGGTGCTAGCCAAGATGTGTTCTTTATGTTCCAAACAAACACAAATTCTTCAAGCTTTTGCAACAAAAACCTGAAAATGGAGAGCAAAGAAAACTGTCACAGTTTCGGTAATTAGAGAGGGAGAGAAGTCATTGATTTTTTGTCTCAAAAATCAATTTATATTTATGTTATAATTATATTAAATAATAATATAAATATAAACACAAACCATGCAAAGACTTAGAGTGTCTCACACTCAATTTCCATGCATTACCCTTGAGTGCATTATACACTATCTTCATGCATTGCATCTTGATTAATAATGCAAATAATGACAAAGTGTCATGTGGGCCCCACACGTTTCCAAATGAAAGTGGGCCCACTTGCACTCACGCGTTCGGGTTCGATATTTCCGAAATATCGAGCTTACGTCGCGACGTTAATTAAATCGAATTTAATGAATAATTGCGCCTAGCGAAATTATTTACGTCGCTAACGAATTAATTCTAAATTAATTCGTTTGCCCGAATTAAAATCTAATTTCAATTTCGCGTCGAAATCGGAATTCCGTTTATTATATCGAATATAATAATTTTACGATTAATCTAAATTAATCGCTCTCTCTCTTTATACAGTACTTTATCCGAGATAAAGTCTCTCCTTTATTAATCCAAGATTAATCGAGTTTGAATCATACGTCATCGGTGAATCTTCGGGAAGCGACCCAAGAGACCTCTAGATATGGTGGCAGTAGTAAATCCGGTTGTCGAACTATTCGAACACGTACGTACCAAGTACTACGTTTTTACCGATTTACAAGACAAGGTTAGCTTCTAGCAAAACGCCATGCCTACCCAATTCTCTAGAAATATTCTTACTGGAATATTAGATCTATAACAGGCGTATATAGATACCGTAGTATAGTGTATAGAACCAGTATCGGATGATCACATGCTAGGGCTGGGGCTGGATAAGTGTCTGCCCCGTCCGAAACACATATCGGATGTCAAGCAACCAGTCTCTTTGAATCGGATAATCCTGACCTAGTCATATTATCCCGATGGTTGCAACCATTATAGAGTACTAGTTCTGAATCCCTCGCGATCATCATCTCCATATGTCTGAAGTGATACTCCCATCTTGACATCACACCCAGTACACTATGATTCTCGATAAACTCAGAAGAGGTATACACAGAACTCGTTAAAGCCCTGGACCACCAAACCTAAATTTTACCGATTGTCGTAAGTACTAGCGATGCAAGTCTCAGGTTAAGATCATACGCACCTACCTGAAGCGGACTCCCATAGACACGCAGACATACTACCAATGGGACTCCGCGGGGGTCTATCCAGAGCGAAGCAGCTGTTTTCCGTACCATCGGGTAAAACACAACCTCCTACCGCACTTGCATAAGTATCCAATACTTAAATATATGAGAACTATGCCGTTGTGCCCTCACAACATGCACAAGTGTAGTACTAGTCTATTCCGCATTATCGATGTCCAATCTCGATAATGCTACGACTAGGGATATTTTAATGATTAAACCTTTATGGATTGATACTGTCTCATATCATCACAATCCGGAACTAATCATAGGGACTTTTACAATTATATTTCTAAGTAAATAAATTACAAAACGGTTAAAAGGCAATTTCATTACTACATAGTTAATTTTGTACAATAATACAATATCATTTACAAAATAGTGACGCTATGGGTCATTACTGTCTAACAACGAAATATTCATATCCACATCTAGCCTAGTAGACATGGGCCCACTGCTTCACTATGAACCGGGCTAACAGATCGGTGGCACTGACACTTTTACCAAGTAAATAGTTTTTAGGCACTTGGCCAATAAACTAGATTCGTAAACTTTATTTGATTGGAATCAAATCAGTCCTAGTATCCACTCTTCGAAAGTGTAAATATATGATTCTTGTTTTAACAGTGTCCCTAAAACAATGCCACAATTAGTTTCTACCTGATAATCAGTTTGAGCTATTTGTTTGTCATGTTATACGTGTGAGATTTATTTATATTCTAAATATAAATAATGTTGTTCACATATAATGTGTTTATCTCAATATCATCTTTATATAATAAAACATTTTAGTGTTCTAGAATATAAAGGTACACCCGCAGCGGGTTATACACTGATATAGAGATAATGTTTCTAGTCACATTATAACAGTTTCCTAATTTAAGCACATACCCGAAGGTAGTTCCTAAATTCAGGTATCTACGGTTAAAACAGCGACTTCATCTCGTGTTCAATTTGCCAGATAAATCTCTATTGAAGTCAGTATCCTGTTCAAAACAGATTCTGAACATCAATATATATTTATGTATCACACTAAGTATCTAAAATCCAATTTTAATACTAGTTGTGAACATAATGTTGACAAACATATTTGAAGTCAGAGCCTTGCTCGTCTTCAATTATTTTCTTTGGGATATGTCCTTTTATCTTCTTATAAGATTATAATGATTTTGCCTTTACCCTTTTTCACACTCCAGAAGCCTTTGGCCAAGCCTCGGGTTTCTAGAATATCGAAGTAAGGTTCGCCTTGCGCTACTCGTCTAATTGTAAACTTTGACTTTGTCTCCTTGAGAATAGTCATTAATTCTCCAAGAATTATTATTGCAATTTAGTATTCAAAGATCTAAAATAGATCCATGAAAATCCTTCAATTTCAATATCATACTTTAAGGATTTAATCCTTAGTTCTGATTCAGAAATTAAGGAGTCTACTTGACAAGTATAATGGATTAAGCACTAAAGTTATTATTACATGAATATTCCAAATATCATGTTCCACTTATTGCTTAACTCCTAGCTTAGACAATATATTATTTTATCAAATAAAATAACTTATTAGTTTCCATGACCATCCTGAAACAATTCCCAATTTGAAAAATTAAAGTCGTTTAAATACATTTTCACCCAGGATTATGTTTTAAACCACTAATCTTTCAATTTATCTTGATTCTAATAATCCAACTATTTAATCAACGATTTGCCGGTACTATGTATTATATGATTATTATAGTCCAACTATACAATCAAATATAATTTAAATTAATTAACCTCAATTACATTGATTCTATAATCTAATTATAAATCAACGGTAAATTGAAATTAATTAATTCAAATATATTGATTACTATAATCCAATTATATAATCAACTATAATACAGTCCAACTGTTTATTAAAACAACAATTTAAATATTAGTCCAACTAACATTTAATTTAACGATGAAATAATTTGAATGAGCGCGTATGGCAAGTAATTAAACGAATATTGAAAATTCAATTCTTGCCTCCCACTATTTTTCGGCGAGCCTCTAACCCTCTGTCGAGTACTCGGGAAACCGTGTTTCCTAGTGGGCTAGGATCCCGTTAAATATCACACAATCTTGACTTTGGCCAACAAATTGTATGATAATTAACTAGGTAGATCTCTAAGATCAATTGGATCCAATCCAATTCCTAGATCCAGTAGGGGGACGTCTAAGTCCGAAACATATATCTTATATATGCCAATACATCCAATGTATTACCTAACCTTTTTCCTCTGAATCAACTAAGCCTTGGCTTTGGCACAACAAACGTAGTGATCCCAGTCAAGCGCGACCCATTGACCATGGAAAGCTTCGTAATCAATGTCGATGGACAAGAAATGGTCTTGACTTTGGCCAACAAACCACAACTTGGACAAGACACTGATATGGAACAAAGCCTTTGTGATTCAAACACATCGTCGACAGACAAAGGCCTTGAATTTTGCCAACAAACCAATGCCGTCTCGGATCTTGAGTGAGAATCACTCAATGGAAGGAAATACGCTTAATATTATATGAGGGTTTTTCGCGTGCAAATTGGCAACCATTTATTATCTTTGTTAAGGTCTCATCATCATACACCCTTAAACATGCATTCTAAACACATAATAAAGCGCATATGAATAAAATAATAATGATATGCGGATGGATAGTTTACATTGATCCTAGATCAAATCTCTCTTTCTCTCTCCAGCTAGCACATGTATTTACTTCTACCCGTTACACTACACTTCTAAAGAAGTCTCATTTACATTGAGGGGAATAGGTGAGAAGAGAATACAAAGAGTATGAAGGTGATAAGGCTGGACACGCAGGTCCAATTAATAAATCAAATTTATTACAATAATTTCTAAAATTGCCCCACCCATCTAATATCCATCCGATATACATTATTCATGCATCGCAACCATGTATTCACACAAGCATGTTATCAATCAATCTAATCCAATTAATTAATCTGATAATTAGTGATCATCCAATGTTCAAACAACGATTTGATTTTGCGCGAGTCAAACTCGTTTCGCGAATAAGTACTCAAAGTACGAATTCTTGAATTAAATTAAACTACATCATTAAATCCAATTTAATATGTATTTAATACTAACTCACTATTTAATTCCAAATTAAATATTACATTTTATTAACGAACCTTTACGACTTAAATTCCAAATTCAATCGTTACGGGTCTCAAAGCCCGATTAACATCCAATGTTTATTTAATTAAAGTCCAATGGGCTTTTAATTATTTCTTTAAGGCGTGGACTTTTGGTCAACTCGGGTCAAACCAATAACCAAATCCAATCTGGGAGTTCCCCCAAAAGCCCATAAATCAATCTTGGCCCATTAGGCCCAATTAAATAATTAAGGTCCATTAAGTCATAATTGGACTTTATGGATCGATTTTGGCCCTAATTGGATCCAACCAATTTTGCCTAAACCTAACTTGGTACAACCAAGCCAAAAGCCTAATTAAAACCTTAAGGCCCCATTTCCAAAATAAGCTCAATTAATAACTTATAAAATTCCAAATTCCATAATTAATAACCTAAGTGTAATACACAATTAATCACCCAATTAATTTTCTAAAACATCAATTAGCCTAATTAATCATGCACTTCTACATCAAATAGTGTCCAACACAATTCAATCAAAATCAAACGCAATTTAAATGCTTAAAGTCTCGGTAATTAGGGGTTTTTCAAATCCGATTCGGTTTCAACCCAATTGAATCCACAATCATTATTTCCCAAATCAATTCAACTCATCCAATGAATTAAAAAACAAAAATCACCATGAATTTTATTTCTTAAGATTTTCGGCCAAGCCAACTTTAAAAGGGAAAATTGTTCCAAATCAAAATTCAATCCAATTGAACTTCAAAATAACATTACCCAATTGTTTTAAGTCATCCAATGATCAAACAAACAAAAATTACCAAGACAATAACGGTTTTCATTTTTTCGGCCATGCCTAAAAATTTGGGGAAAAATGGATCCAATCCAATTTCATGAAATTGATCATGCACAACTTCAATTAATCAACATACAAGCATACTTAATCAATCAATTTAACCAAATCATGCTTCAATTGATTTTACCCAATTTCAAACCCTAACTTTTTCATGCTTGATAAAAGCTATGATACTATTGTTGGTTTCTAGATTAGGTCCCAAGATCATGAAATCAAGCACAAAATTTGCATGAATACACAAAGGAGTAAGGCGGAATACATACTCACATTGATCGGATCTTGCGACGCGAAGAAGAACACTTCTTGGTGAAGCTCTGCAGTAGCTTGTTGAGGCAGTGGGCTGCTCGGTTTTGCTGCTTGTTGTCCCTCCAAGATTCGGCCATGGGAGACTCCATGGAAGCTCCAAGCTTCAAGCTCCAAAAATGATTCCAAGCTCAAAGGTTCACTGCCCTATCACATTTGTATTGACCCAAGTGTGTGCTAGCACCTTTGTTTTAACACAAAACACTCTCACTTGCTTCTCTTTATTTTCGGTCAAAACAGAAAAATGGAGGAAAGAAGAATCGGCTCCAAGCCGTGAAAGAGAAGAAGGGAAAAAGAGAGGAGACCGAAATTGTGGAGAGAGAAAAGGAAAAAGAGTTTGTATTATATTTTAATTTTCAAAAATCAAAATCAAAACCTTTTTCCAAATACCAAAAAGTCAAAAGAAAAAAGCAATAAAAGCTTTTCAACTACCACATCAATCACTCAAATCAATCAATCAAATTGTCACATCACTCAAAGTGACATGTGATTTGACACTTGATGTGACTTGCAATTTGACGCTCGATTTGACTTGCGTGGCCACATTCGAATTAGAAATGCGAATGTGCTCGCAAATAACATGGGCTCGGGTTCGCTAATTCCAAATTAACGAATTTTCCGTTGCGACGTAATTAAACGATTACGCCTAGCGAAATCACTATTCACGTTACTAACGAATTAATTCTAAATTAATTCGTTAGCCCGAATTAAAATCTAATTTCAATCCGCGTCAAAATCTAATCTCGTATATATATCGAATATATTATTTTATCGATTAATTCCAAATTAATCGTTCTCTCTCTTTAATTAATATTTTATCACAGATAAAATATCTCCACAATTAATCTCAGATTAATTTTCTCTCTCATCTAATTAATCCCAGATTAATAAAGTGCGAGTCATACGTCATTGGTGAATCTTCGGGAAGTGACCCATGAGATCCCCGGATATGTTGGCAGTAAATACGGTCGTCGGACTATTCGAACACGTAAGTACCTAGTACTACGTTTGTACCGATTTACAAGACAAGGTTGGCCTCTGGCAAAGCGCCATGCCTACCCAATTCTCCAGAAACATACTTACAGGAATAAGCGATCTATATCAAGCGTAGTATACCGTAGTATTGTGTATATCGATCCAGTATCGGATGTTCACGTGCTAGGCCTGGGGCTGGAATTGTGTCTGCCCCGTAAAAGCACATATCGGATGTCTGGCAACTAGTCTCTATAATCGGATATACATGACCTAGTCAAAATATCCCGATAGCTCGAGCATTTAAGAGAACGAGTTCCGTATCCTATGTGACCATCATCTCCATATGACTGGATTGATACTTCCGTCTTAACATCACACCCAACACACTATGATTCTCAATATACCCGGCATTGGAGTACACAGAACCTGTTAAAGCCCTAGACGACCTCAACCAAAGTATATTGATTGTCGTAAGTATTAGCGGTGCAAGTCTCAGATTAAGACCAAATACACCTACCCTGATTGCAGACTCCCATAGACACATAGTCATACTACCAATGGGAATCCGCGGGGTCAATCCAGAGCGAAGTTGTTTCCCGTACCGTCGGTAAAACACAACCTCATATTACACTTGCATGAGTATCCTATACCCAAATATATGAGAACTATGTTGTTGTGCCCTCACAACTTGCACAAGTGTAATACTAGTCTTTTACGTATTTATCGATGTCCAATCTCGATAATACTCTGATGGGATATTTAATGATTATCCTTCGTGGACTAATACTGTCTCATTTCATTCTCCATCCAGGAACAAATCATAGGGACCTCCTATCATTTATATATCTAGGTGATCTAATCACAAAATGATAAGAGTGTAATCTCCTTTGTCACATAGTTAATTTGTACAACAACACCATGATCTGTACAAATAGTGACATATGGGTCATAATTGTCCAACAAATACCACAAAAGGGAACACATATTCCGCTCATCCAACAATCACATCATGCCTCAAACGACTCTCATGCGATAATATTTCTAAATAAATAAAATAAGCGAAAGATAATAATAAAAGGGTGCCCTCAGGTCTAACCTCTTTTTCGTCTCATGAAAGGGCGTTACACGTCCTTGGAAGGGTGAATGATCCGCAACTCTTTCGGTTCACCAAATCAACATATTTCTCGTTGTTTTGCTGTTCGGGCTGCTGTTTTTACTCCGTTTCGTTGCTATTTTACTACTGTTTTTAGGCCATAATTTTGGTGGTTTCAGGGGACTTTTGGGGCGTTTTGGAGGGAGTTTTGCTGGACAGTTTGAGACAGTTTTCAGGGTGCATTTCTGTTAATTCGGGGACTATTTTGGGGTATTTTATACGGCTGCTGAACTGGGCTGGTTTTTGGGTGTTTATACGGCTGAACTAGGTGCAATATGTGAGGGAGTTATGTTGAAGGGAGTAAGGGTTGTGTGGTGCGTGAGGCTGTGTTGCGTGTGTGCGTGAGGATGTGTTGAGTGTGTGCATGAAACTAGGCATGATGGGCTGATGAGGGCTAGGTGCGTGAGCGTGTGTGCGAGGGGCATGTGGCTTATGGTAGTGTGTGGAGTGTGGGCATAGTGAAGTTGAGTGTGCGATATGGGCTAGTTGAGTGTGCGCTGTGGGCGTGGATTGAGCGTGAAGGTTGGCAGGTGGCGAGAGAGCGTTGGCTAGGGGAGGGGCAGTTAACCTGAGGCTTTGTGTGCAATTCGTGTGTGAAGGGCCAGGTGCGAGTGAATTTTAGGGTCGATTTCGTGAGAATGAGCCAGGGTTGAATGTGTGGGTTAATGGTTCTTTTTATAGGCCATGGAGGGGGTTTACCTTGTTGGAGAAGGAATCGAATTTGTGTATTATTGGGAGATATTTTAATTATTATGTGATAGGGAAAATCTTTAATTAGGGGAATTGATTTGTTCTTTTTACTTAAGGATATGATTTATTTAAATTGGTAGGTGATTTAATTAAATTAGGAATGTGATTTATTTTAATTAGGAATGTTATTTATGGAATTTATTTGAATCTTTTAATTTGGGAAAGGAATACTTTGTGACATGTGTTTTAATTTAATTTATTGGATTTATTAGTTTAGGAACGTGATTAATTTAATTTAATTTAAGTTTAATTTAATTGGTTTTAATTTATTTGTGACATGCATTTTAAATGTTTTAATTATTTTGGATTGGGCTTGGTGTGTTTAAAAACAGAGGTCCAACAAGCAAACTCGAAGCGAAACAAGCGAGTTAAATCTGACAAAATGCTAATTTCCACTTTACCCTTCCAACGTCCGTTCCCGCAGCTTTCACAACTAAAGAGGTAGTGTCTCCATACGAGACTCATCATCGGGCTTATATGCAAAAATGCAGTGCCTACATGAAGTACTCGAGGATCGGATTCTGGAGAGGTTGTGCCTGACATATGGGTATCCCAAAGATACTGCATTTATAAGACCTCAACCCTCTACCCAATATAGTCATCGACTCCCTAGACCATGCTCTAATACTATCTTTGTAACATCTCTAATCCAGAGATGCTACCGGTAGGTAATAGACTGTTTTATCCCCTGAGCCTCTGACTTTCTGTAAATACTAAACTCATTTCATGTATAAACTCATGCACGGGACTGTTGCCCATCTCAACATCATAAATGCATAATACTTTTTAAATTAAAAACTCAAACTCACTACACATCACAACTTTAGTAATGACCACTTATAACTCTTTACATGTGTATTCTTTACCAAACAAACTATGTGATACATGATATTTTCTGACACTAACTGAACTGAACTCTGACTCGACCTGGTGGACCAACCCTCTAGTTACTGCCATCAGTTTTCATCCTCTCGAGCTCATCCTCTGGGAATATCTGCAAAATAGAGAAACTGAGAATTGGGGGTTAGACCGTTTGAACGATCTAAGTGAGTGGACAGTTTAAAACAGAAACTGGAGTTTTTTTTAAAACATTTGTTAATCTTAAACAAAACTATCTCAAAATTTCTGGTCTTTTTGAAATCTCTTTCTGCCTGTGTGAAACTCTGAGCTTTGTTTGAAAAAACTGGAATCTTAAAAAAAAATGTCTTCTAGAAAACCTTTTTCATAGAACTATGTTTTACTAAAATTGTATCTTGTCTCTGAAAATATATAGCTCTGAAATATACTATTTCTGGAAACTGTCTCTGAAAATCATCAAACTTTTAGGCATAAAATTAAACATGATATATGAACCATGTATAATCAATAAGAATCTAAAAGAATTATTATGCCATGGAAATCTATCATCCTACAAATAAAGGTCGCTGTAGGGTAGGTCAAATATTTGCAAATAGATCGAGACAATCTCAATTGATTAATATATATGGTAACAACTCTTATTCCATATTACCAACCACCGTTTGATTTGATCAAGGAATTCGATTAACATTTAATCATTCATTCGTGTGAGTGTAACCCGTTAATTTGGAACCCTTAGACTTAACTAGTAAAGTGTCATCGCAGGGTAGGTCAGTTAACCAGATACATCAAGAGTTTCTATCCTCTTAGATTCCAAACTTGATATTGACCCAAAATGGACACCATCCGTAGGGGGACGATAAAAGTCGTCTCGATGCACATTTTGAATCTCATATTTTTGGACTAACAACGAAGATCACATGATATATTGTCGTATATCACTCTCTCACTATTTTAAAATTAAAGGTTTGTACTCAAAATATCTAATATTTTAATTCACTAGTGTCAATAAGTTTATGTGCGGCTAAGACATAACTTTACTTCACACTAGTGCAAAATTAGTGATCTAACCAATTTTAACTCTTAAATTTATTCGGTAATTTTTATTAGTCTCAACTAATATAATACTTAATAAAACTAATTTAATTAGGTTTGGTTTAGTGACCTAATTAATTTTATCTCCAAAATTTTAGTTCACTAACAAATTTAAAAATTAGAAATTCAAAGGGACAAATTTTAACTAAACTATTTAATAAAATAAGTGTCTTATAAATTCCAATGGTATATGGAATTGTGTTTCTGAGTGCAGACAACACTACCGTCCATTCAGATCGACTTGGAATTCACATCCAGGTTCCATCTGATATACCAAGGGGAAAATATAATGCACATATAAAGCTTATATATTTATTTAATTCGAATTTCCAATTTTTAAACCTTTCAAACAATTATTCTTATTATTTTTTTCATGCATATCATATTCCAATTTAGCTCTTTTTAAATTTCATAAAATCACATTTTTTATTAGAATATCCATGCATCTATACGTGTTATGGCATGTGAAATTGCAAAAGTAAGCAAGCTATGTTATATGACATGTTATTCAAACATTTTGAAATAAGCATACATATAACATAAAAATAAAATTCAATGGATGTAATATCCCGAATTTTTTCAGAGCGGTTCTGGGAGATTTCCGAATAATAAAAAGCCCTTGTTTGAGTTTTCAAATCCAAATCAAAACAAGCCTATTTCAATCATCAACAAGTACATGAACCATCACCATTATTCATCAAGAACAAAAGAAATCACCTTTCCCTAGGCATGGAGAATTTAGCCAGCCCCTACACAATTGTGGAAAATTGGGCATTTTCAAAATCTAAGCTTAATCTATGTGTAAACTACAATGAAATACATGAAGATACATACTAATCACTATATTGAGGCTAAAATACAAAGTTGATTTCTAGGGTTATATATGGACGATTAGGGCTTTCTAATTTCTTGCTCAAAACTGAAATAAAGAATAATGAAGAAAAAAAGAAGCTGGCATGGTATGAAATCAAGCTTGAAATCATCATCTTTCTCTTAAGAATGACATGGATGAAGAAGAGAAGAAAATGGATAGCTCTAGAGTTGTTTCATTCACGTTTTTTCTTTGTCAAAATAAGAGGGATGATGAAATAGTGTGTTATTTATAAGAGAAGGCAAATTTTATTAATAAAATAATACTAAAAATCAGAAAAAACTTAGAGATTTGTAGAGCAGTCTTGTGCAACATTGTTCATGCAATATTGACTTGTCCTTTGACTAGTTCGGGTCCGAATTCAAGAATATGTTCAACACTTAAGTCGTAGGTCGTAGTCTTAGCTTTCGGATAATATAAAATCCATAAAAATATGAGATCATATGAAAAATTACATCCAGCTTACTAAAACTAGCTTGTGACTATGTTAAGCTAAAATGAGAACTGAAACTTTATCAGGAACCTCCGTATAAGATAACTAAGGTGTGAATTTATTTTTTATATTATTTTATGATCTCTAAGGTGTTATGCATGATGATTCACTCTACCGAGTATGAATGTTCCGACCAAGGTGTTACAATAAGAATGTCATCGTCATAAGAATATATTTGATGGTTATGCTTGTGCCTCAGGCTAAATTTTTAATTTTGATAAATCGTCACTTTTGTTAGCCATAACACAAAGTAGGAAGTTGCAGATAAAATCAAGAACATCTTTAATCTCCATTTAGTTTCAACCAATGATAAATATTTGGGATTACCTTCATGGTAGGTAGGAATTAGAGAAGTTTTTTTCAATGATATCAAGGCTATAGTTCTTTTTAGATTGAATGGGCGGCAAAACAAGCTTTTCTCTCTATAAGGTCAAGACGTGTTATTGAAAGTTGTGGCTTAGTAAATTCCAAAATATGCGATGAGCATATTTAAAATTACAAAAGGTTTGTGCGATGACATATAGAAGCAAATGATGAAGTTTTGGTTGCGGAATAATCATACAAACAAATGGATCCATTGGACGTGTTAGGGAAGAATGATTATTCCCGAAATTAATGGAGGGATGGGTTTTAGGGATCTTAGGTGCTTTAACAAAGCACTTCTTGCAAAGTAATGCTGGAAGTTGGTCCAAGAACCCCAATCATTGGTGGCTAAATATAACACCCCGATCAAATATAACATGACCAATACAGTAGAACATCATGAATAACATTTTAGGATTAAAATAATAATTTAAATAGGTTTCATACCTTATAAATCTTGCCCGGAGGTCTGGGATAAAATTTCAATTTAGTTTCCTTTTTAGCTTAGTAGATGGCTCCCAAACCAGTTGGCTTTAGGGCACCAGGTGTTAAGACACCCCTATAGACTTAATTACTCATACTTCATATATATATATTTTTGGAACATCTTTGATCCATGTAGCGAGCTTTAGGCCAGTGACTCCAAAACCAATTGCCTTTTGGCACCAGGTGTTAAAATACCCCTACAGACTTAATAACTCGGATCTCAGACGTTTTTTTTTTACTCCATCACTTTTTGAGATGCTTCCTCCAATTAAACTATAGCACTGAATATTACAAACTTTTCAATTATAGCTCATGTCCGTATGTTACTATGCATGTTGCTATACCTGCTAACTGAGCATATGAATATCCATTTTAGTCAGTAATATGGAGAATTCACAAATTAAATAATTCAAAGGAAATAACAAAAATTAACTTGTTCCGAATTAGGTTTGAGATACGTCTCAGGAGTGGGAACTCTTTACTCAGCTATCTCTTACCAATTTCACTTTTTTAGTCAAAATAAAAACACAAAGCGCAAAATATTTTTGTAATTTTGAAAAACTTTTCAATTTTTTTTGTATTTTTCGAAAATATTTGGACTAAAAATAAAAAAAAACACCACAACTAAAAATAATATACTAATCAACTAATTCCCTCCCCAAACCTAAATGAGACATTGTCCCCAATGTCTTAAACAGTAGAAGAAAAGTTTAGAAAATCGTACCTGGTTAGCTGAAATTCTACATCTAAATGAAAAGTTAAAGGTTAAGATCCAGATTAATTCGACGCCTCTTACCACGATCGTCCTCGGACCAATTTATCTTTGAAAGGATAGGGTCAATTTGTGGTTCATAGGCTATGATTTGGTCAATTAGATCCGGAGCAGTTCTAGCAGTGAAGAGGAGTTCTTTTAAAGGTTTTGACACGAACCCATTTCTCCGGGCATCATCAAGAAACACACAAAGAAAAAACATAGAATCCTTCAACGTTGTACAGTCCAAGCGGTTTCTGGTGTATGTTCAGGTTCTCCCAAGATAACACTGTAAAAATTTCCTCCAATATACCCAAGCCACCTGGCAAAGCAATAAAAGCATCAACGCGGTTAATCATTTCTACCAATCGTTCAGACATACCTGGCACGATCAGTTCTTCTCTGTTTGATGGTCCAATAAGATATACCTCCGCCAAGGGTTTTGGGATGATTCCCAAAACGTGACTGCCTCCTTCCTGTACGGCCTTTGAAACAATCCCCATAAGTCCAAGATTGCATGCGCCATATACTAAGTGCATATTCTTGTAGCTAAGACCCGACCCAATTCATGTGCTGCTTCTAAGTATTGTGGCTTAACACCAACACTAGTACCGCAAAACACACAGATGTTTTCAACTCGTCTTCTTGAAGTGGCTTCCATATTTTAATCTGGATGTCTTCAAAAGTGCAATGATGAGTTGAATTTATAACACCTGAAAAGGGTGAGTAAAATAATAGCACAGTATCTGCCAAATGACAATTATTAGTTAACATTAAAATAAAATCGTGATAGTCAAAAAGTTTTGGATCCTGTCGGAGAACATAAAAGAAAACAACAAAACAAATTAAAATTATTAGGAAAAGACAAATAGATATAATATGTACAAGAAAATTAACGGCTTGATTGACGTCTATGCGTCAAGGACAAGCTTCCCATCCAATTTTCTTATAAATTGGCAAACATGGTCTTTTTGATTCAGATTCCCGAGACTTAACTGTTGTATTTCTTTTTAGAATTGTGTATGTAATTTGCGAATGGCTATATGAACATATCCACTAGGATGCGTCTCAAGAGTTGAAGATATATCATCTACAGTCTCCTTACTGAAGCCATCCCTAATGAAATTAATTTTGTCTTCGCGATTATCATACACCATTCCTAAAGAACGACAACGAGTATTGCAATTCCAGCGTGCACATTTATAACAAACACCCATTTGCTTAGCTCTACGTTTCTTTGCATATGTGCTTCTTCCAAAACCAGGCAGATGTGAAATAAAAGAGTCAGAAGACTCACCTTCCAATCGGACCCGTGCTTCAATTACCCAACGAATATCATTAGGAATACCATGGATCGTTAGTAATCTCATCCGTTCCAAACGAGCTTTGTAGACTTTCATCAGAGAGTTTTGAGAGAGAGAAGGAAATTGCTTGTGATATTTGCAAAAACTAAACACACCAAATTAAATCACACCAAATCACAATATATACACAAATTGCATGGGTTGCCTCCCTGTTAGCGCTAAGTTTAACATCAATAGCTAGACGTGACTTCTCGAACGTTAGGCTGGATCTGAAAGTGTGACACTTTCTTTTTGTCGCTCAAATGATTCTCCCCGATAGTTCTTAACACGCTTGTTTTTAACCTTGAATGTTTTGTTGGAGTCGGGATCATATATCTCAACGGCTATGTCTGGTAAAACCTTGGTGATCACAAATGGACCTGACCACCGTGATTTTGGCTTCCATTGGAAGAATTCCACCCTTGATTTGTTTAACAGTACCTTCTGCCTGGTTCCAGTTGTATGCGCACTAACTTCTCATCCTGTCTCTTCTTGGCCTTTTCTTTGTAAAATTTGGCATCCTAAAAGGCTGATTGTGAAATTCATCCAATTCGTTGAGCTGGTGGAACTTTTTCTTTTTTGTTACTTGTAGTGCAAGAATTGGCTTTTTCAGTGCAAAAGACGCTTTATCTTCAGGCTCCATAGGCAATTGACATGTTTTAAGTTTGTCAGTAGAACTTGGCATTGCATTGGAGTTCTGAATGGTACTTTGTATCACATCAAGTCTGAAACATTCTTCCTTCTTTTCATCATCTGGGAAATGCATGGCCTTGAAAACATTGAATGTTACTTCTTGGTCTTGTACCCTCATGGTTAGTTCTCCTTTTTGTACATCAATAATGGTTCGACCTGTAGCCAAGAATGGTCTCCCGAGGATGATTGGCACGTCTGCATCTTCATTCATATCAAGGACAATAAAATATGCTAGGAAAATAATTTGTCAACCTCGACCAGCACATCTTCAACTACACCTCTCAGAAATACGAGCGTTCTATCAGCAAGTTGTAGTGAGACTGAAGTGGGCATTGTTTCTCCAATCTGCAAGTTCCATGTTGACTAAAGCTTCTTGGCCTTCTCGCCTTTCCCTTTCCAACTGTCTGATGGTTCTTTCAATTTCTGGGTCAAGCAGTCGGAGTTCAAAGCTTCTGGTTCGTCTCATGTAGTTTCTGAGAACCTGAAACACAAGAAAACAAAAACCATAAGTAAAAAGAAATTAGATACAAGTAACGTATCTAACCTCAAAACTAATAGTGAAAGATAAATAAGTCCCCGGCAACGGCTCCAAAAACTTGACTGGTGCTTACACACACGCGTATAACGCAAGCGCACGTATCGTTCAAGTAGTATAGAAAGTATCGATCCCACGAGGACTTAATACCTAATCTATAAATTTTATGGGGTCAAATGATTACTAGTATCTAACAGGTTGTTTGATTGATTTGAAATGGTAATGATTCTAAATTTAAAAAACAATTAAATAAAATTACACTAAAGTAGGTTTAAGAAAATTCAATATTAGGAAACTATCTAGGGTTGTGAATCATTCTAATATCTTTTAAAAGAGGAAGTGGTTATTTCATGTTTGTGTAATAAATCGATTTACTAACCTAGAACACTAAATTATGCGAAAGCCTCTGTCTATGGTCAGACGCAAATACCCAGTATAACTCAATTGAACCATATGTCTATGTCAACCAAATTACCTGGATTCATTAAGTTTAAGTTCCAATTCAGGTTACCCCCGCCCGACAGGTATATGTCTATCCTGTAAGGAAATCTATTAAAGGGTTATCTATCCTCAAGGAAGATCGTGGGCTATTAAGTCTAAGGCTGAAAGATAAAATTCCTTTGTCAAGTTTATTTTAGATTTTCCAAATCAATCTTATTAGTGGCCAATTAACAAGACGCATTAAGCTTAAGACTTAATAAGTAAACCTTTAAATTACCCAAACTATAAAATAACCTCTTATGAACCGGTGATATTAGAATTCATCACAACCCCATATAACTAACTTAGTTACGACACATAATTAGGGCTAGTAAAAACTTAAATAAAATAAAAGACATAAAGTAAATGCTGAAAATTAAATGACGGAAAGTAAATGCTGAAATTAAATACTGAAAATTAAATGCTGAAAATAAAATACTGAAAAGTAAATGCTGAAAGTAAATTGGTGAAAGTAAATTGCTGAAAAGTAAATGCTGAAAGTAAATTGATGAAAAGTAAATAAAGTAAAACTACAATAAAAGAAAATGCTGAGGTAAAAGGATCCACTTTTATTACTTCTATTTTAGATATCTCCCTTAATATAATATATTAACTTTGCATGATAATTACCAACCAGCCATATAGGCGGTATCCAGATTAAGTCAAATTAATAATTATTTACCAACCGACCAATCAGGCGGTATCAAGTTTAGTCAGGTTAAAATCAATTTAAATAATTACCAACCGACCAATATGGCGGTTTCCTCATTAAGTCAGGTTTTAACTAGTTTATATATTATAATTAAGGGAGATTAATCTAAATATTAGTAATAAAAGTTTTACCTTTTACCCCAACAAAGGAGAGTTACCTCCTCATTACTGAAAAGTAAAAACTGAAAAATTAAAGAAAGAAAAGTATTGTGCGTAAAAGTAAATTGCGGAAAGTAAAAACTGAAAAGTAAAGAAAAGAAAGTGCGAAAGTAGAAATTAATTACTGAAAGCTATAAATAAACAAACAATATACAATCTTCTTAAAGTAGAAATTAATTACTGAAAGCTATAAATAAACAAACAATATACAATCTTCTTAGTATTCTTAAGGAATTCCTTAGAATAAAGTATGAATTTACAAATGAAATGGCTTGGTATTTATAGGCAAAATTTTGCCTCCATGAAATCATCCACCAAATCCATTATTAATTTCTCCACTAATTGCTTATCATGTTTGGTGGTGATTTGATAATTTTTATTATTTATTTATTAATTTATTTTTTGCTTTGAAAATGGTTGAAAATGACTTTAATAATTACACACAACACACTTCTTGATGGTTCATCAATTTCGGGCATGAAATCTTCTGAATTCGAAATTATTTTGTCTTTCAAAGTTGTATATCTTTGGGTCTTCTTTAATCTAGAACTTGAATCAGCTCAATCTGATATCAGAGTGAAGAGTTATGCGCAAAATACGACATATGCGCAAAATTGGAATTTCCAAAACTGCACTTCGTTAAAACGCCCTTTCAAGTTTCCAATCTCCAGAATTAATATGTCAAGTCCAATTTTTACCCTTATTTGACCCACATTTCATCCTAAATGATTTCATTGTGTCCCAATATTATTTTATCTGCAAAATAAACTAAGACACATCAAAACGTTCATCAAACCCGAGAAACTAAACAAAATATTAAGTAAAATGGGCGGTAAATATTGATATATTTTCCGCTCATTAATATGTATGCACATATATGATAATATAAGATAAGTGCATACTAAAGTATAATTAGAATGAAAGAAAGTAATAGAAATAATTATGCTTTTAGTGAATGAGTAAATAATATGTTAGTATGCCTGCAATTCATGCTTGGTTGTAGTTAAATTAATTGAGGCACGAGAACCATATAAATGTGTTAACATAGATAAAAGTGTTAAGAAAAGCATGTTGATATATATGTAAATAAATAAATAATATAAATATGGCTATATAAAGATTAGTTTTATGTATGCAAAGAGTGTGCATGTGTAGGAACAACTTCAATGTATCATAGTTATGCATGAATGAATGCATGAACATGTATGACAGTATAAGAAATGCATATGCACATTTATATGTTATGTTAAGTCAAAGCTAAAAATGATTTTGAAATTCAAAGTGTTTTAAAGAATAGTTTCAAATGATTTTGAAATAACTGTATTTCAGAAAATATGGTTTCATGTTTTCGGGGAATGAGGTAAAACCTCACCCTAGTATGTAACTTGAGATGCAGTTTGGAATTGAAGGATACAGAGGACATGTGCACATGTAGGGCCAAGATGGCGGCTTAGGATCGTGTACATGGTCCCTAGTCTAGAGCTTGGGCGGTAGCATTGATCCGCACCCCCAGTTCTAGTGGTGGTTACACCCAGTTGAGTCATTGTCCTAGGCGTAGATACACCCAATTGAGTCATTGTCCTGGGTGTAGAGCTCTATATTGCAGTTGAGTCGTTGTCCTGAACGTAGGGCACCAACAGTTTCAGAGATGCCGCAGATGAGTATTTGTCCAGGGCATCGAGTACCACCAGTTTCAGAGATGCCGTAGTTGAGTATTTGTCCTGGGCATCGAGTATCACCAGTTTCAGAAATGCCGCAGTTGAGTATTTGTCTTGGGCATCGAGTATCACCATTTTTCAGAGATGCCGCAGTTGAGTATTTGTCTTGGGCATCGAGTATCACCATTTTTCAGAGATGCCGCAGTTGAGTATTTGTCTTGGGCATCGAGTACCACTAGTTTCAGAGACACCCAGTTGAGTCGTTGTCATGGGTGTATAGCAGTTTTCAGTTTTCGGATACAGTTTACAATTTTCAGAAACAGTTTTCAGTTACAGATTTTAGTTTTTTGATGCAGTTTTCAGTCTTCAGATACAGTTTTTCAGAAAGAGCTTTTCCAGAAAGAAAAAGTAAAATAGAGTTTTCAGCAAAAAAATTTCAGAAAGAAGTTTTCAGAAAAAAAAAGTTCAAAAAAGTTTTTCAAGAATCATTTTATAGAAACATGGCATGTTATAGTAGAATTTAGTTTACAAATTATGCATATAAATCATACATTTTAGAAATCATTTGAGTTATCTATAACTTATATTAATGCATAATAGCATTATTACAATTATACGCATATGTGATTGATCGTGGTATAAATTGTATGTTTACATAGAATGAACCTTTTGCGAATACTAGTGCATGATTGTATGTAATACATTTATACATGTATACATGGTTGAAGATTGTATGATAAATGCTTAGTAGAAAGAATATTTTATAAATCTGATTTGATGATATTTCAATGAGATAAAGAAAAGTAAGTATACTAAATGCCTGAGCTAGATTGACAGAGAGTGTGTAGGTAAGTATCGAGATATCAGAGTAGCGCAGCGGAAATGTGATGAGATTTGACTTAGTAGATAAGGATGTAGAGACTTACTATTCATATTGTGAATATTGAAAGGTAAACAGAAATAGGAAATAAGAATAAAAATATAAGTAGAGATAGATAAAGAAGTGATAGAAAGTAATATGCTTATAATATGGATAAGATTTATATGGTTAATTCAGACTTTGTGAATATTTGCATGGCCTTAAAGACAATTCAGGTAATACAGCAATAGAATTTAAGCAGCTGAATGGCTTAATAAACAGCCCAGATTAATACAAAAACAGAATTTAAGCTTCTTGTGTTTACCGCTCAAGGAATGAGCATGGTTACTTACTGAGTCTTATGACTCACAACCCAACAGTGTTTTGAGTTTTGCAGGTTGGTGACCTGATCGGTCGACCACAGACACCAGAGCTTGAGGAGCCGGATAGCAGAGTTGAAGTCAGCCAGTCACCAGGTCTTGGACATTTAGAAGTCACGTTGTTTATTAGTTAGAATGAAAAGAATTTGAGTTGTATAAGTTTAATTATAAAAGTTTTTTTTTGTACGTATTTTCGGGCATGGAGCCCAGTTATATTGTGTCTTGAGATCTTTATATTAGAGTTATGTTTTGTGTTTGGGCCCAATAGATTGTTTTGAGGAGCTGGACTTGATCCAGGTTGCATGACTTTTAGCTGAGGTCATGCCGAAATTTCGTCCGAGTCAGAGGCTTATGGAGGCAGGATTAGCATGTCTCCTACCGGTAGCATCCTAGCCTAGGCAGGATGTTACAGGTTGTTCCAAGACTGGAAAATTGATAAGAATCAGGCCAGGGGCTGGTCAGATTTAGCCAAAGAAGGACAAGGGCAGAAAAAAAAAATTATGTCCGATTCAGGTGCTTAAAGGCGCTTCCGCTGCACTAGGAAATCGGTTCCTACAAAATCTGCATGAATTGTTTATTCTAAAGCCACTAACCATGTATGTTCTTCTTTGCAGCTACTTGACTCATAGAGGGACCTTGAGGAAGGTGACTATTGTATGGGCCAAATTTAGGCCAATGACCTAATTGTCTTTTCGTTTAGGTCCATATTTTGATAAAGCCCACATGGAAGCCCATTGGTTTTCCAATAGGATCCTAACCGTAAAAAATCTCTTCACAATTAATTACTCTCCGCATAATTATGGATCTCAACAGTGAAAGCTGAATGTTTACCTTGTTAGTGGGGCCCACCATGATAAATACAACCCTTATTCTAACTATACAATTATTCCTAAGCCTATAAAAGAAAGCATAACTCAGATTAAATTCATTCAAGCATATCACCTTTGAAACAATTGCCCACTGCCCTCAGGGAAGTCAACTGAGGTCAAGGTAACTTCAAACCTTGTTCTTCCATTTCTTTCAACTCGTCTTCATTATTGACTTGATCGTCGGATTGCCTACAGCACCCACCATACTAGTGGGTAGAAACCTATTGGGATATATGCCTAGAGTTTCATGTAATGTAAACGGAATTATATTTTATGAAATAAAATGATGCATTATTCATTTATCATAGTGTTTGTTTAATATCGCATATTCTAAATTATCTTGTTTACCTTATATTAATATCGCATATTGTAAATTATCTTGTTTACCCTAGATTACTAATGCACCTCCAGACTTATTGTATAAGTGTCATACACAATAGGATTTAAGTCTGAAGTTAGTAATCTAAAATAGTCCATAAAGAACAAACAAATAGGGTACTTTGTTTGTGGTTTATCTATAGCGGCGGTCCATTCTATATTTATATGGCGATCTTGATCCGTGATCATCCAGTTGTGGACATGAGAATGGAGGCACCTTATATGATGTGATCATATAGAACTAGACCCAGATAGAAATGAGTTTTTTATAATATCCGTTAAATAAATAAATTCATTTTGATCTACTAGATGGTGATATACGGATTGATCTTAATCCTGAGTGTACTACAAACTCATGTATGACATGCTATGTCCTTTGATTTACAATGGTGAGGTTGGTGTAGCAATTCTAACCAATGGCTACGTACTTTGGGACATGGTTTGGTGTGTAGTTGGGGACGTTTTACATAGATATGGAGCTCACTCCTTCTTGCAGGAAGTAGAGAAGTATCTTTCTTGAGTGTTGATTTGGTACTTGAACCGTTAGAGCGCTCAAGTATTTCTATTATGAATAGAAAGATTAACATTCATAATGGTTATGAATAAACGTTCATTAGAGTATCAATGGTACTTAAGATAAAAATAATTAGAGGGGTTTAACGAACATTATGACTCGACTCTAATTATGAGATACTCGTGAAGGGCTAATCCGTATATAATTACAATATTGATGGACACCGACATGGTTCGGCTTAATTTATCTATCAGTGGTAATGAGAGTGCCGCTTCGGATTTTTAGTAGAATAATCTGGAGTTAATAATTCCGAAAATTTTATTAAGAGTTTAATTAATATTCCGTTATTATTGGAGCTCGGAACCATAGGTCCATTTGGTCCTCGTGCTAACTCGATATACTGTAGCATATTAAATATAATTGGAGAGTCCAATTATATACTCACATATGTAAATATTATTAATGTGATTAATAATATTATTTTGTCACACTTTAAACTATATGTTAAGTTTAATATATAGTTTTTATAATTATATGATAATTAATTACATGTCATTAAACTATATATGATATAATTTAATAAAAGTTAAATTTGGAATTTCCAAATTTGGGTTTTGGAAACCCTTGGATTGGTTTTGGAAGTTTCACCTTTTAAAAAGTGGTAACTCTTTATTTTGTAATTTTTTTAATTATGGTAATTAAAATTTGTTGTTATAAAATTTACAAAAAATCAAGGTGGTGGCCGAAACTTGTTAAGGGGAAAGGTAAGGGTTTTGATTTATTTTGGAAATTAATAACCTTATGTATAAAAATAAAATGTGATTTTTTTTTGCTTAATCTCATCTTATTCTAACTCTAGCAACTTTCTCTTTGTTCTAAGCAATCTCTCAAGTGTTGAGAAAAGAAAAGAAGAACTAAAGAAAAACCAAAACAAAACTACTGTGACTTTTAATCTCTAAAGTGTTTAGGGATTTTTTTGTAAGGATAGCCCACCGTCTTTTCTTTAGGTGACGAGATATAGCACATAAGGCTTTTTGGTGTTGAACAAGAATCATCATCTCCTCCTCCAAACATACCACACGGCAATGAGCAATTTTCTGCTCACTGCCGCACATAAAAGTTGTGTAATTAGACTCAGTTTCAATTCCTTTTAATCCAGGACTGTGTTTGGGCTATTTTAAACTGAAAAATCAGACCTAAAACACAGGGTCTATTCACGCATATAGGGCTGATTTGGGCAGTGATCTAGGAGTGTTTTCGAGTCCAAAACAAAGCAAATTTGATTCGTTATTCCGGAGCTATTCGAGGGCTAAAATTTTTTTCGAAATATAAATAAAATTTCAATGGTGGAGCTGGTAACATTCGGCCTCAATGAGAGAAGGCATAAAAAGTTTTATAGTCTGATCTCGGTGCCTATCGTGTTTTCCCTGCGCTAGGAAAATGTTCATATAATTGGCATCAAGAGCGAGATTGAAAAGTATTCTTAACCCTTCTCTTTTCATTTAAAGTCACAGTTTTTATTTATATGAGTTATAAATAATAATATGTTTGTTTAGATGAGGAGGCACAAAATAATATTCATGAGATGAACGATTATTATTGATTCATGTGATGAATGGATTTTTGCATTAGTCGTAACTTTTTCCGGTTCTTATTTTATGTTGGTTTTGGTTTTGGGATGTAAGGCAATAAGACATTTCTTTACAAATGTTGTAATTTAATTTTCCTATGTAAAATTACAATTTCTCTTAATTTGGGGCACCAAAGTCGCAAAAGGAGCCAACACCACCTTGGAGCGAGATTTGAAGACCAAGGAATACCTTTGGAAGTTTTTGTACTAATTAGATTAGTATAGCAAAAATAAGAGTCTGGTCAATGTAAAATTAATTATTATGTTGTATGTATGTTTAATTCGAAATATTTGAATAACATGTCATATAGCTTAGAGTGTCTACTCTTGCATTTTCAATGCCATAACATGTTTTGGTTGCATAAATATTCTAGTCATAAAATATAATTTTATGTAATTTAAAATGGTGAAATTGGAATTTGGTACGCATGAAAATGATTAATTAGATTGATTGGTTTTATAGTTTAAAATTGAAAATTCTAATATAATGGGCTTAATGAATGCATCATGAATTCCATTGGTATATAGGATGGAAACCTAGACGTAAGTTTCATAGCCGATTCTGAATGGACAGTAATAGGGTCTGCACGCGGGATACAACTCCACGTACCATTGGATTTTATAACGCACTTAGTTTAATTAAATGGTTTAATTAAAATTTTGATCACTTTAGAATTCTAAATTTTAAACTATGAAGTGTTCCAATATTTTAAGAGTTAAAATATAATAGATCACTAAAACTAGCTCAATTAAATTAGTTTAATTGAGTAAAATAATTAGTAGAGACTAATGGACATTAGTGAGTTAGATTTTAAGAGTTAAAATTGGTAAGGTCACTAATAGTGTACTACTGTAAATAAGGGTTATGATTTAACCGCCATAAATTTATTCACACTAGCAAATTAAAATATTATATATTTTAAATAGAAACTTTATTTTTAAAATAGTGAGTGTGAGAGGGATATATGACAGTACATCCCATGATCTCCGTTGTTAGTCCGAAAACTTGAGATTCAAAAGACACCTCGATACGGCTCTGTTTTCATCCCTCTACGAATGGTGTCCATTTTGGGTCAATATCAAGTTTGGATTCTGAGAGGATAGCGACTCTAGATGTATCTGGTGAACTGACCTACCATACGGCAGCACTTCACTAGTTAAGTCCAAGAGTTCCGAAATGATGAGTCATACTCACAAATAAATGATTAAATGTTAATCAGAATTCCTTGTTCATATCAAACGGTGATTGGATAATATAGGAATAAGATTTATTCCCATATATATTAATCAATTGAGATTGTCTCGATCTATCATACAAATACTTGACCTACCCTACGACGACACTTATTTTTGGGATGATAGATTTCAATGCCATAATAATTCACTTAGGTTTCTAAAGTTTGTCCTGACGGAGGAATGTCCTCCCGAGCCGGCCAGAAATACTGGCCAGACTGTACGTGATGCCTACCAAAAATGGGTCGCGACTAATGCGAAGGCCCGCTGCTACATGCTAGCAGGGATGTCTGAGGTTTTTGCTGCAAAGCATAAGCCTATGGCTACAACATCTCAGATGATATAGTCATTGTAGGGCATGTTCGGGCAGCCTTCGGAATGTCAGCGTCCCGAGGCCATCGTCTCAGTGATGACTGCTAGGATGAAGAAATGGATATATGTCCGATAGTAAGTCTTGAGAATGATGACCTATCTCAATATTCTGAAACCCATGGAGCTCGTATTGATGAGCGGAGCCAGACGACCATGATTATGGAAACTCTTCCGAAGAGTTTCCTATATTTTAAAAGCAACTATATTATGAACAAGTTGTCTTTTACTTTACTTTGACCCAACTGCTTAATGAACTCACCCATTACGAGTCTATGCTTGTGGATCCTCATAAGCCCAATGCTGAGGAAAATGTTACTGAATCTTCTAGATCTGCTAAGAATATGAAGAAAGACACCGGGACAGCTAAGGCTAAGCCTATGAAGAAGAAAAAAAAATAAGAAAGGCTCCAAGGGTGCCAAGCCCAAGGGATAGTATTTCCACTGCGATAATGACGAGCATTGGAAAACGAACTGTCCTAAATACCTTGCTGAGCTGAAAGAGAAGAAGGCTACGATTAAATACGATTTACTTGTTATCGAATCTCCTCTTAGTGGAAGATGATAAATCGGCATGGATTGTTGATTCTGGAGCCACTAACCATGTTTGTTCTCTTTGTAGCTACTTGACTCATGGATGGACCTTACTGGAGGTGACTACACCATAAGGGTCAGGACAAAGGATGTTATTTCAACAAGAGCAGTGGGGGTTTCCAGTTTAAATTTTTTGAATAATAGTTTTTTAAATTTGGACAATGTGTTATTCATTCCTGGTTTACGCAGGAATTTTATTTCTATTTCCAAACTTTTGGATGATGGTTTTTCGGTTTCTTTTAATAGTAATTTGGTTATTATTAGTAGAAATGGATTATCCATATGCATAGGAAAATCAGAAAATAACTTATATGTGTTAAGACCGTTAACACATTGGTCACTACTCAACACTGAAATGTTTAAAGTTGAAAAACCTAAAATAAAATGGCAAAAGATTTCTCACAATGACACATATCTGTGGCATCTTAGACTTGGTCATATCAGCCTTGACCGGATAGATAGGATGATAAAGAACAAAACTAGTTAAAGCTCATATCTTTACCAGTCTACGAATCATGTCTTGAAGGAATGATGACCAAGAGACCTTTTACTAGAAAAGGTATAAGAGCCAGTCAACCACTTGAACTAATACATTCAAACATTTATGGACCTATGAATATAAGAGCTCGAGGTGGTTATGAAAACTTTGTCACATTTATTAATGATTATTCAAGATATGGGTATGTTTACCTAATGTAGCACAAGTCAGATACTTTTAAAAAGTTTAAATAGTATCGTACCGAGGTTGAGAACAAATTAGGTAATACGATCAAAATTATACGATCGGATCGTGGAGGAGAATACCTTGACAGAGATTTCGAGGAATTCTTAGTTGAGCATTGGATAGTATCCCAGCTCACAGCACCTGGAACACCACAGTAAAATGGTGTTGCAGAAAAGGAGAAATCGAACCCTACTAGACATGATAAGATATATGTTTAGTTATAGCTCTCTATCTAGTTCATTTTGGGGGTATGCATTACAAACAACAATGTATATTCTTAATGTAGTTTTATCTAAGTGTGTTCCTAAGACTCCCTTAGTTTCGTGGAGTGGTCATAAAGCTAGTTTATGACATTTCTGCATATAGGGTGTCCAGCACATGTGCTGAAGAATAATACTACTAAGTTAGAGCCACGTTCACAGGTGTGCCTATTTGTAGGCAATCCTAAGGAGACTATGGTGGATTCTTTTATAACCCTGAAGATAACAAAGTGTTTGTATCGACAAACACTACGTTTCTAGAGGAAGACTATATGAAAGAGTCTATACCTCATAGTAAGGTGTTACTCGATGAGTTACTTTTTGGTTCGACCATCACGCCATCATCAATAATAGTTGACAAACGCATAGCACCTTCGACATCTGAGCGTCAGATGTAAGTTTGTCAGAGTGATCTACCACCTAGACGTAGTGGGAGGGTTGTGCGACAACCTGATTATCATCAAGAAGTTGGAGAGGCATAAGTTGTCGCTCCAGTGATGGGGTAAATGATCTATTAACCTATCGTAGTGCAATGGATGATACTGATAAAGAGGAATGGCTCAAGGCCATGAACCTCGAGATGGAGTCTATATACTCCAACTCAGTCTGGGAACTTATAGACCAACCTAATGGGGGTAAAACCCGGGTTATACCTACAAAGAGAGAGTTGACTATGAGGAAACTTTCTCGCCAGTAGCCATGCTCAAATCCATCTGTACTTTTCTGTCCATTTCCGCATATTATGACTATGAGATTTGGAAAATGGACGTCAAGACTGCATTCTTGAATGGAAATCTTGATGATTGTATCTATATGGTACAACCAGAAGGGTTCATTGCCCAAGGTCAAGATCAAAAGATTTGCAAGCTGCAAAGGTCATTTATGGACTCAAGCAAGCATCTCGATCTTTGAGAATAAGATTTGATACCACGATCAAGTCTTATGATTTTGAGAAGAATGTTGATGAGCCTTGTGTATACATGCGCGTCATTGATGAGAATGAGATTTTTCGGGTTTTATAAGTCGATGATATTTTACTAATTGAGAATGATATAAAGATATTATCTGATGTGAAAACCTGGCAGCTTTCCAAATGAAAGATTTGAGAGAGGCCAGTTATGTTCTTGGAATCCAGATTCTTTGGGATCGGAAGAAACGACTGTTAGCTATATCTCAGGCATCCTACATCGAAAAGATCCTTGTGCGATTTGGGATACATAATTCAAAGAAAGGTAATTTGCCTTATCGACATGGAATTCATTTGTCAAAGGAACAATCTCCTAAGACACCTCAAGGAGTTGAGGAAATTAGACATATCCCATATGTAAGGCATGCTTTCCCTCGCATAGCGGAAGCGGCTTAGGCACCCGGGATCGACCTTGAAAATTTTATGCTCTTCTCATATTCATCCAGAATTTTTCTGCCAAAACTCAAATCCGAACAGCCCCGTAATTTTATTATTATTATTGCCGAAACTGTTTCTCATGTAATGGGGCTGTGCTCCATCGACTTCCTTAAGCCATGCATTATGCGTTCCGTGCATCTCCCTTTGCCTCATTAAAAATAACGCCAACAACACGACAAACATATAAAGAAGCCACGCACAGTAACTTTGCAAATAAGAAGAAAACCATGCGTTGATCACAAGTCATGATGATGCGCCCCTAGTATGTTCCAATATTGTGACCCTTTGTTCATCATGCGCACGTGCTTGTTTTGATCATATGTCACAGTGCACCACTTTGATCAAATGTTTTGATAATATGCGCCACTTGCGAGAGAAGCCACGCACAGATTTGTAATTACTTATGATCAATTTTCTTTGATGCATGTGTCAATGGCTTGTGACGTTGCTGCCTCTTGGTTGATCGTTATGCGCATAATTGTTCCTTTAGTCATGTTGACGTGTGTGTTCGTCCTTTGTTTATTTTACCGTGAGCACATGTGTTATCAAGGATCGGGTCAACCACTAGATCTTCCGTGTTATGACTCTGTAACGACCCAGATTATTTTAGCGTGATGTGTGAACTTTATTTTGCTTGTTTAGCTGCGTCCGAACGCGAGGATTATTTTTACGAAGTAATGGGGAATTATTATAGAGGAAAGATGTATAATATTGTAGATTAACTAGAAAGGTTGATTTGGATTTAATTACCTAGATATTTTTTTTTAGAGTACACATGTCTTACTTACTCACACACACGTGTATTCCATTATACACACCACACACACATTTTTAAACACACCTTTAATTTACACACACACACAGCCAATATACAGGCACACAGAACATAGGAGAAAGGGAGGGAAAAATCGAGAGAAAGAAAAGTCCAGAGGGAGAAAGAGAGAGATCGAGAAAAATAGAGAGATGAATAAAGAGAGAGAGACCCGAGAAAGGGAGAAGTCTGGTGATGTTACCGACTTCCGGCGAGTCTCCGGCGTTATTTTTGGCGCCTGGAGTCAGTGGGCAGAGGCAGGAAGCAGAACGAGCAGAGGCAGAGTCCGAGCGAGGAAGAGAAATCGAAGAAGAAGAGTGGAAAGAAATCCAGGGAGCCTAATTTCAATGTCAGTAGCTTTTTAGTGTTCATAGATGCATGAGGAAATTCAAGTAAGTACACTATGGTAGTGAATTCCTTGAGATTTCTTGTTCGATGGGTTTAGATTTGGTAAGGAATTGAGTAATTGGTTAGACAAAATAATTAAAATTAAAATCATGTTCTTAAGTCTGGGCTTAATTCTTGAAATTGAAAGAAATTAAATAGTTTAAGAAGAAGAAAAGAATCGGCAGTGACATAATTTAGGTTAATTTTGGCAGTCACGGATTGGTTTTTGGGTTTGTTATTTTGGGCATGATTGAGGTATTAATAAAGTATGTAATAGAGTAATTCAAACTGATTTTAAAATTTTGAAATTGAAAGAAAATCAATTGATTAAGGGGAAAGGTAAAATCGGCAGAACCCTAGAAATTAGGAAATTTTAAAGTTTATTTTAATTTGGATATGAAATGAAAGCTTGAATAGTGATTTTGGTTGTGTTGATGGAAAATGTTTAAGAGGGCTCAAGGGTCTCTTTGTCCGAACACAAGGAAAGGTTTAATCTTGCTTTTCTTGATTTGAATGTTGAGCTATTACATGTAAGATGTATGAGTGTGTATTAGTTGATAACATGTTTGAAAAAGTTTGATGAATGGTTATATTTAGTATCATGGCCGAAAATAAAGGAGGAGTTGCATGCTTAAGTTTGCTTTGTGAGGTTTGTTTAAATAATGTATGTGATAATGATTCATGATTGTTACAAAGAAATTGATGTTAAGTAAGGAAAAACCTCTTTTGTTGGTAATAAAAAAAAATAGTAATAATTAGAGAGTGCGAGACAATGAAAATGAGCGTCATCTATGACGATACTAATGATGAGTAAGAAATTATGCTTTACATTGTAGGTAAGATTATAATAGATAATTAATACAGGATTAACTATTTTGTAGAAGAGAAATAATTGACTTCATAACTGAATATTGTTATACATATATCACGATTGAGTTTTGATATCATTATCAATTTATAAAACTTTGAGTTGATCTTAATAGATAACTTTTAGATTGGTATAAGTAATTTAGGTATGCAAGGAAATGAATTGAGTAATGTTATGTTAAGTATATAATTATAAGGCAGTTAGAGATAAAAGAATGAAAGAATGGAATACATGTATCATCAAATTGTAGAGATGCATGAACATATATGATAAGCATATAATAAAGCATGGTTAGGATAAAAAGAAAGTATTAGAAATAAACATGCATGTGTGTGGTCTATGATGTTCAGAAATAAAATTAAAGTTAAGAATCTTTTTGGAGTTTAAAGTGTTTTAAAAGAAAAAGTTTCAAAAGTGCTCTTCTAAAAGAAATGTATTTCAGAAAACATTTATTTTTACAGTTTTGAGATCCGTATCATGGTTTTATGGTTTTCGGGGCATGAGGTAAAACCTCACCCCAGTATGTAACTTGAGACACAGAGATGGAATTGACGGACAGAGACATGTGCACATGTAGAGGATTAGGGGGACGGCGATACGTAACGCCCCTAGATCCTAGTTTATGAGACAGGATGGCGGCATAGGATCGTGTACCTGATCTCCAGTTTGAACTTGGGTGGTAGCATAGATCCGCACCCCCAGTTCCAGTTTGTGGCTTGGGGGACGGCGATACGTAACGCCCTAAGACCACCAGTTCTGAGACAGTAGTGGCGTGCTTTGGGGGACGGCGATACGTAACACCCCAAGGTCATGGATTTGCATTGCTGGCTCCAGTTAGGCGTATGGGGGGACGGCGATACGTAACGCCCTCATACGTCCAGGTTTTCAGACAGTGATACAGTTTTCAGAAAGAGCCTTTGTGAAAAGAAAGTTTTCAGAAATATTGTTTTACGAGTGATTCAGAGTTTTAAAGCAGAAACTAGTTTTCAAGTAAAACCTTCAGAAAAGAGTTTTCAGAAAGAAACTTTCAGATAAAGAGTTCAGAAAGAGTTTTCCGAAAACAGCATTTCATAAAAGATTTCAAGAAGTATCTTATGAAAGCATTGCATGATAAGTAGAATATAGTTTACAAGTTACGTATTTAAATCATATGTTTTAGTTGTCATTTTAAAGTATTTAGTTGACATGAATATTTGTGACATGATTGCATCAGCATGTACATATGGTTAATCTTGTGTATAGCACGTTCATATAGAAGTATCACGTTGTAAATACGAGTGCATGATAGTATGACCTTATTTGAATGAATATGTATTAATGATGATTGCATGAGTTGCTTGCTTACTTAGAAAGAACATACTGTAAGGATGATGGTCTTGATTAAATAGTAACATATGCATGTAACCATGGATAGTGGATTAGATGGTTAACAGAAATAAGATGTTAGTTATCCGATTTGATGATATTTCAAGAAAATAATAGAAAGATAGTTATTATAAATATCTCATCCAGATTAGCTTTGAAAGTACAAAAGATAAAGAGAAATTAGAGTAGCGTAGCGGAAGCATTATGGGTTTTAATATGAAAATTGGTAATATAAAATCTTGATGTATGTTATGAATGTTTGAAAGTGTAAACAAGAATCATGATTTAAAGTATGTATGTGAACAGATAATAAAGATCAGTAATAAAGATTGTGTTTGACACTCAAGGAATGAGCATAGTCACTTACTGAGTCTAATGACTCACACCACAACAGTGTTTGAGTTTTGCAGGTTGCCGACCTGAACGGTCAGCTATGGATTTCAGAGTTGCAGAGCAGCCGGATAGCAGCGTTGCAGTCAGCCAGTCACCAGGTCTTGGGGGAGTCTAAGTGTGGTTGTAATGAGTTTTAAGTTGAATAAGATTGAGTTGTTGTAAAGAGTTTAAGTTTGTAAAAGTTTTTGTTTATACGCATTTTCGGGCACGGAGCCCAATTATTATGTCTTGAGTTTGTTGATTTGGTGTATATTATTAGTGTCGGGCCCTATAGGTTGTATTGAGGTGCTGGACTTGATCCAGGTTTCATGACTTTTAGCAAAGGTCATGTCGAATTTTCGTCAGAGTCAGAGGCTTATGGAGGCAGGATTAGCCTGTCTCTTGCCGGTAGCATCCTGGCTTAGGCGGGATGTTACAGACTCACCATTAGAAATCCGTGAGGATGGCTCGGATTAACTCACAAAATTTTCTTGAGAAATTTTTTTCTTTTGTGCTTTCTCTCCTTTTCTCTCTCAATTTCATTCTCATTGAAAAATGAGAGAGTGGTTAGGGTTACAATTTGAAGAGAAAATCTTCTTATTATATCTAGGGCTTAGGTTAATTAATGTACATTTACAAAATTAACCCTAACCCTAATCTCATATATAAATATTGGCCAATAGTTTTTTTTCATAATAAAATTATTAATTTCAAAAATTAAATATAATATCAAATATTATTTAATTTTGAAATTAAAATTTAACATGTAAGTATCATGATATAAATTACATATTTGATTTTGAATTAAATCAAATTTTATTTAAAATCAAATCCTATATTAAATGATTATCTAATAATCATTAATATAAAACTATATATTAAACACTTTAATTTATAATTTCAAAGTGTGACATTATATAATTATTAATCAAATTAATAATTATATCAATAAATAATTCTCAATTATTTATTATTTTTCAAGTGAGTTCATAATTGGACTATCCAATTATTCTATGGATTCCTATAGTGTAATGAGCCAACACAGGGACCAAATGGACCTACAGTTCCGAGATCCAATAATCGCAAAATATTAATTAAAACTCTTTAATTAAATATTCTGAATTATGAACTTTAGGTTATTCCACTACAAACCTAAAGTTGCACTCTCGTTACTACATATATATTTTATACCGAAAGTCAATGGTGTCAATCGATATAATCACTGCATACGTAGCTATTGGTCGGGATTGTTTCACCAACCTCACCTTTGTAAATCAAATGACATAGCCTGCCATGCCGGAGTTCGTAGTACACTCAGGATTAAGATCAGCCTATATAGGATCATCTATTAGACTGATATGAATTTCTTTATTTTTGCGGATATTAAAATAAAATCATTTTTGTCTTGATCCAATTCTATATGATCGCATCATATAAGGTGCATCTATTCCCATGTCACCATATGAACGAACCGGATCAAAGTCCTCATACAATATGGAATGGACCTCAACTGTAGATAAACCATAAATAAAGTGCTCGTCTTCGTTTGCTCTATACAGACTATTTAGGATTATTAATTTTAGATTTAAATCCTCTTGTGTATAACACGTATACACTAAATCTGAAAGTACATTTAGTATCCAAGGGCATACATGATAATTTATAATATGCAATTTTAAAATCAATATTTTAATAAATGAATACTTACGTCGTTTATTACTTAAAATAAAATCTCGTTTACATATTACATTATGCTCTTGGGCATATATCCCAACAATCCCCCACTTGCACTAGAGCAAATGAGATATGTCGCATAATCTTAGACCCTTTAGGTGACCTTTAAACGGATCAACCAGATTATCTGTAGAATGTTATCTACATTATCTCTCTAAAGAGATGATATTTCCTCTCTATATGCTTCTCTCTCTCGTGGCTTCTTGGTTCTTTGAAAACTTACCATTGCACCACTATTATCATAATAAAGTGTGAGTGGTATATCCATATTTGGAACAACTTCCAGATCTCCCAAGAATTTATGGAGCCATACTGTTTCCTTAGGTACTTCACAAGCTGCTACATACTCAGCCTCCATGGTAGAGTTCATAATACCATATTGTATTATACTCCTCCATACTATGGCTACACCAACTAAGGTGAATACTGATTGAGATGTTGATTTATCATAATCCACATCCAACTAAAAATCAGAATATGTATGTCATCTAAGGATTATATCTCCTCCAGGATATACAAGCATATAGTCTATTGTTCTCTTCAAAATATGTTTTACAATCACCCACTGATATAATCCTGAGTTAGACTGAAAACCACTGACTCCTCCCACTGCATAACGAATGTCCAGTCTCGTGCATCGCATACATGAGACTTCCAACAATAGAGGCATGTGGGATATATCTCACATCCTTAACTTCTTGAGGTGTCTTAAGAAATTGTTCCTTCGACAAATGAATTTCATGTTGAAGAGGTAAAATACATTTCTTGGAATTCAGCATCAAACATAGAACAACAACCTTGTCGATATATGATGCTTGAGACACAGCTAAAAGTCGTCTCATGTGATCCCGAATAATCTAGATCCCACGTACATAACTCGCATTTCCCAAATCTTTCATTTGGAATTGGTTAGCTAGTTAGAATTTTACTTTCGATAATACTTTTACACAATTCTCAATGAGTAATATATCATCGACGTATAATACGAGAAAAACCACCTTTCCGTAAATGACACACTTGTATATACAAGGCTCATCAGCATTTTGCTCAAAATCATAAGACTTGATCATCGCATCAAATCTTATTTTCCAAGATCAAGATACTTACTTCAGTCTATAAATAGACCTTTGTAGCTTGAAAAAATTTTGCTCTTGACCTTAGATAACGAATCTCACTAGTTACATCGTTTAGATGCTCTCATCAAGACTACCATTTCAATTATCTTGACGCCCATATGCTATTTATCATATTCACAATATATGGCAATGGATAGAAGAGTTCAAATAGATTTAAACATGACTACTGGCGAGAAAATATCCTCTTAGTTGACTTCCTCTTACTAGGTATACCCTAGGCTACTAACCTAGCTTTAAAGGTCTGTACCTTTCTATCTATTCATCTATTCTTCTTATAAGTCCACTTGCAGCCTATAGGTTTTATCCCATCAGGCTGGCCTACAAGATTGATAAGTGTGGTTTATACCCACTTATTATGGCATTCTCAGCTTATTATTTTGTTATAATTCGAGATATTTAATATCATTTATAATTTATTTTATGTTTTATTTATAGGAGCATTAATATATGGATCGGGGAATAATTGCACGTGTTTTGGGAAATTTCGGGAACACAAGACGAGCATAGGAGCATGGACGAATCAAAAAGGCGCCTTGGCGCCCATTGCTCATACAAAGTCCAGACAGAATGGCGCCAAGGCACCATTGAAGTTGCTAAGGCGCCTAGGCGCCCCATTTACACAAACATATGGTGCCATGGCGCCAGATGAAGAATTAATAAAAGGCGCCATGGCGCCTCAAGCTCACACATGCCCATACATTTTCCCGGAAGTTCAGCGCCCAGGAGCCCACTTAAGAAGCTGTAGCGCTGCGAAACCTACACGTTCCAGGATTCAATTTTTAGGGTTTTTAATAATCCTAATGACATCCAAAGACTCACAAACTCAACTATAAATATAACAGTCCATCCAACACTCAAGAAACACATATTTTTAGAGATCCAAAGAGAGGATTGAAGAGCGACAAGAGGAGATTAAGGCTGTGACATCCGAAAAGGAAGAGATTCAATTCGGGTTTTATCTTCTTATTTCTTTCTTAAAACTCTAATGATTTCCATTAGATTCGTGGCTTGATTATTTATTGTTTTATCTTTTGTCATGAATTTACTCCTTAATTCTGGAGAATGATGTAATTGATGCTTGAACCTTGTATTTCGTTTATCAATTTTGTTATGAAGTTTTATTAATTTATTTATATTCTTTTGAGTTTAATGCTTCTTGATTGCTGGCCACAATTTGAGATGATGAATGTTTAGAATCTATCACTCGAGAGAGAGGATTTTGAATAGATCTAAAGAATAAAACCTAGGATTTTATAGAGTTCGAGAGAATCTGTAATCCTTTGAAGTCGTTAATATAGAATCACAAAGCGTAATGAGTTGTTAACTATTGGATTTTTATAGAGATATCGAAGTCTGTAGTTGATTATATTTTCACTGATGCTCGAGAGAGGGAGTGAATATTTTAGGAGTCTTGACTTGTAAATAATATAACTGAACAAAGATTAATTGGCATAACAAATACATAGGTGACAGCTAGGTGAAATCAGGATCCAGAATCTCTATCGTATTAGTTCCTCCTTTATAATTATTTTTATTTTTATATTTATTTATTAATAAAAATCTTTATTAATTGTTTTCTAAATAAAGTTAGGATTATCAATTGTAGTACTTAGTGCGAGTTAACGCAATCCATGTGGGTTCGACACTCTAAACTCATTTATACTAAAACTTGACACCGTACACTTGCGGTACGATATAAAAATATCACAACAAGTTTTTGGCGCCGTTGCCGGGGATTGTTTGTTTAATTCACATTAATACTACTACCAAGTAATTTTAGCTTTAATTTAGATTTTTATTTGTATTTAATTTTTATTTATTTTCTTTATTTTTGACTTCGATTTTTTTTTTATTATTTTTTTTATTTTTTATTATTTTTTTCTATTTTGTTTACTTGATTTTTATTTTTCTTTTAGTGCTTCAGTGAATGCGAAAAGCCACAAGTCTCAACTCGCTCCTGTTTGATCCTGAAATAGAAAGAACTGCGATGAGACTAAGGAAAGAAAGACAAATTGAAAAGAAGCAATGGCAGCTGAAAACATAGAGAACAACCCACGCCATGTGGCAATCAGAGATCACTTCAAACCGGTCATTGATGATATATGTTCTGGGATTGCCCATCAACCAATCAACGCCAACAGTTTTGAGTTAAAACCTGCATTGATCAACATGGTACAAAGAATCAGTTTGGAGGTTCAGCTGTAGAGGATACCAACTTGCACTTAAGGATGTTCCTGGAGATCGCAGATACCATAAAAGTAAATGGTGTGAGTAAAGAGGCTATCAGGCTATGCTTATTTTCATTCTCTTTACGGGATAAAGCGTGGGATTGGCTGCAATCAATACAGACAGGGAGTATCATTACATGGCAGGATATGGCCACAAAATTTCTTGAGAGATTCTTTCCACCAGATAAATCAGCTCAACTAAGGGCAGAAATCAGTGTATTTAAGCAGCTGGAAACTGAGACTTTGTATGAAGCATGAGAGCGCTTTAAGGATTTACTACGAAGATGCCCACAACATGATTATGCAGATTCGGTCCAGATTCAGTTGTTCTATAATGGGTTGAATGGTCCGAATAGGACTGTGGTTGATGCAGCAGCTGGGGGAGCTCTATTCAGGAAATCGGCTGAGGAAGCGCATAATTTATTGGAAGAAATGGCCATTAACCATTATCAATGGCCAAGTGAACGCGCTACTGTAACCAAAGTGGCTGGGATTTATGAAGTAGACCCTCTTGTGGCACTTACAGCTCAGATTTCTACCTTGGCCACCCAAGTAGCAGCCCTGACAAAACCACGAGTATCATCTATTGAATCAGCGGCAGCTATAAATATGCAGTTACTAGAAGGAAACCCGAACTTTGAGCAAATCCAATATGTGAAAAAAATCAGAATTTCAACAGCTATAGAGGAAATCTTGTGCCTAACCGTTATCTTCCAAACCTGTCATATGCTAACACAGAGAATACTTTGCAGCCTTCTTCTGGTTTTGACTATAAAAAAGATGAGCATAAATTTTCCTTAGAAGAATTCGTGAGCACGTTTGCTGCTAGTACTTCAGCGAAATTTGAGAAGACTGAGTCAAGGCTAAACAATATTGAGATACACATGGAAAATATGGAGGCTACAATGAAGTCTTTAGAAACACAAATTGGGCAGATTGCATCCTCCATAACCAAGCAGCAGTAGGGGGATTTGAATAAACTGTCACAGCCGCCAAGCTATCTTTTTCATGTCAAGCAATCAGTGGATACAAAAGAAGAAGCTACCATGACCACCATTTGGGTGGTTGCGTCTGGCTGAAGACGTTAAACTTAGCGCTAGCGGGGAGGCAACCCTTGCATTTCTTTTATTATTATTTTCTTTACTTTTTAATTTTATTTTATTGTGTGCTATTTATTTATTTGCATGTTATTTATGCAGGTAGCACGAGACACACAATGCCCGCGCAACCAAATTCTAACCAGCAAGAGTCTGATCAACTCCATGCACGGTAGTGTTGTTCCTCACTCTTGCCTTGATATTTATCTTACATTGAGGACAATGCAAATTTTAAGTTTGGGGGTGTGTGCATGTTGTTTACTTGCTATTTAGTTGTTTAAATTTATTGAAAAAAAAATATTTGTTTTAGTCATTGATAGTCAAGCATAAATCATATGATGAATATTGTTTGTTTATGGATGAAATTTTAGAAACGATAAGTGCCCGATTTACTTTTATCTGATGCCTTGAATATTGATCTATGTTAGACTCGTAAGCACTTAAAAATAGGTTTTTAGCAGTAAAACTTAAGTAGTTGACAAGGTGACTAGTTGACGAAATTGCATGTCGATGAATGACCGTTTGCTTAAATATCTATCTTGATTTGCTAGTGTTATGAAGTATGGTATAGCTAAAAAGAAAAATGTCTCTAAAGAAAGAAAATAAACCACCTATAACCGATAAGCGTGAAGCTACCCATGGGCGAGTATTAGGACCACCATTAGGAGAAATGCTACCTTAAAGGGTAGGTGTGTTGATTAAAAAAATAAAAGAGCAAAAAAGACAAGAAAAGAAAATAAAATCATACCATACTGAGCACAAATAAAAATTACATTACAGAGCATAATTGAGATATCTAGGTTGGTTTGACCCATCGATTCTAATTTCTAAACGAAATCATTAAGTTGGCTTACTCATGAGTCGAGCTGTGAATGAACCTTTACACACACACACACTGTGAGTCTAGCTTAGATGATTTACTCAATAATTTGGATCTCAGTTGCAATTGAGTACTTTGAAGGTTCTCTAATTTCATTTATAAGCTTTCTTTGAGGATATATTTATGTGCAACTATCGAGACTATTTTTTTTTATTTTTATATTTTTACATGATTGTGTGTGAATGACGTTTGTGGGTGTCGTCGCTGTAAGCCCTCACGAGACTATAACTCGTCCACTAGGGCCGCCTAGGGGTTTAAAGGCTTGTTGCATACGCTAAAAGCAATCGTGATCCCTACGAAAGTGGCTTAGTTAATTTAGTAATTCTGAATTATTTATTTGAATTTAGTTTTTATTTTATCTTTTGCTCGGGACTAGCAAAACCTTAAGTTTGGGGGTGTTTGATAAGTGTGGTTTATACCCACTTATTATGGCATTCTCAGCTTATTATTTTGTTATAATTCGAGATATTTAATATCATTTATAATTTATTTTATGTTTTATTTATAGGAGCAATAATATATGGATCGGGGAATAATTGCACGTGTTTTGGGAATTTCGGGAACACAAGACGAGCATAGGAGCATGGACGAATCAAAAGGGCGCCTTGGCGCCCATTGCTCATACAAAGTCCAGACAGAATGGCGCCAGGCCCCATTGAAGTTGCTAAGGCGCCTAGGCGCCCCATTTACACAAACATATGGCGCCATGGCGCCAGATGAAGAATTAATAAAAGGCGCCATGGCGCCTCAAGCTCACACATGCCCATACATTTTCCCGGAGTTCAGCGCCCAGGCGCCCACTTATGGAGCTGTGTAGCGTGCGAAACCTACACGTTCCAGGATTCAATTTTTAGGGTTTTTAATAATCCTAATGACACCCAAAGACTCACAGACTCAACTATAAATATAACAGTCCATCCAACACTCAAGAGGAGGCTAATACATAGCACAAAACACAGAAACACATATTTTTAGAGATCCAATGAGAGGATTGAAGAGCGACAAGAGGAGATTAAGGCTGTGACATCCGAAAAGGAAGAGATTCAATTCGGGTTTTATCTTCTTATTTCTTTCTTAAAACTCTAATGATTTCCATTAGATTCGTGGCTTGATTATTTATTGTTTTATCTTTTGTCATGAATTTACTCCTTAATTCTGGAGAATGATGTAATTGATGCTTGAACCTTGTATTTCGTTTATCAATTTTGTTATGAAGTTTTATTAATTTATTTATATTCTTTTGAGTTTAATGCTTCTTGATTGCTGGCCACAATTTGAGATGATGAAAGTTTAGAATCTGTCACTCGAGAGAGGGGATTTTGAATAGATCTAGAGAATATAACCTAGGATTTTATAGAGTTCGAGAGAATCTGTAATCCTTTGAAGTCGTTAATATAGAATCACAAAGCGTAATGAGTTGTTAACTATTGGATTTTTATAGAGATATCGAAGTCTGTAGTTGATTATATTTTCACTGATGCTCGAGAGATGGAGTGAATATTTTAGGAGTCTTGACTTATAAACAATATAACTGAACAAAGATTAATTGGCATAACAAATACATAGGTGACAGCTAGGTGAAATCAGGATCCAGAATCTCTATCGTATTAGTTCCTCCTATATTAATTTTTTATTTTTATATTTATTTATTTATAAAAATCTTTATTAATTGTTTTCTAAATAAAGTTAGGATTATCAATTGTAGTACTTAGTGCGAGTTAACGCAATCCCTGTGGGTTCGACACTCTAAACTCATTTATACTAAAACTTGACACCGTACACTTGCGGTACGATATAAAAATATCACAACAAGTTTTGGCGCCGTTGCCGGGGATTGTTTGTTTAATTCACATTAATACTACTACCAGTAATTTTAGCTTTAATTTAGATTTTTATTTTGTATTTAATTTTTACTTTATTTTCTTTATTTTTGTCTTCGATTTTATTTTTTTTTTTTTTATTTTTTTTTTTTTTCTATTTTGTTTAATGATTTTTATTTTTCTTTTGGTGCTTCAGTGAATGCGAAAAGCCACAAGTCTCAACTCGCTCATGTTTGATCCTGAAATAGAAAGAACTGCGAGGAGACTAAGGAAAGAAAAACAAATTGAAAAAGAAGCAATGGCAGCTGAAAACATAGAGAACAACCCACGCCATATGGCAATCAGAGATCACTTCAAACCGGTCATGATATATGCTCTGGATTGCCCATCAACCAATCAACGCCAACAGTTTTGAGTTAAACCCTGCATTGATCAACATGGTACAAAGGAATCAGTTTGGGGGTTCAGCTGTAGAGGATCCCAACTTGCACTTAAGGATGTTCCTGGAGATCGCAGATACATAAAAGTAAATGGCGTGAGTAAAGAGGCTATCAGGCTATGCTTATTTTCATTCTCTTTACGGGATAAAGCGTGGGATTGGCTGCAATCAATACAGACAGGGAGTATAATTACATGGCAGGATATGGCCACAAAATTTCTTGAGAGATTCTTTCCACCAGATAAATCAGCTCAACTAAGGGCAGAAATCAGTGTATTTAAGCAGCTGGAAACTGAGACTTTGTATGAAGCATGGGAGCGCTTTAAGGATTTACTACGAAGATGCCCACAACATGATTATGCAGATTGGGTCCAGATTCAGTTGTTCTATAATGGGTTGAATGGTCCGAATAGGACTGTGGTTGATGCAGCAGCTGGGGGAGCTCTATTCAGGAAATCAGCTGAGGAAGCGCACAATTTTGGAAGAAATGGCCATTAACCATTATCAATGGCCAAGTGAACGCGCTACTGTAACCAAAGTGGCTGGGATTTATGAAGTAGACCCTCTTGTGGCACTTACAGCTCAGATTTCTACCTTGGCCACCCAAGTAGCAGCCCTGACAAAACCACGAGTATCATTTATTGAATCAGCGGTAGCTATAAATATGCAGTTACTAGAAGGAAACCCGAACTTTGAGCAAATCCAATATATGAACAATCGGAACTTCAACAGCTATAGAGGAAATCTTGTGCCTAACCGTTATCTTCCAAACCTGTCATATGCTAACACAGAGAATACTTTGCAGCCTTCTTCTGGTTTTGACTATAAAAAAGATGAGCATAAATCTTCCTTAGAAGAATTCGTGAGCACGTTTGCTGCTAGTACTTCAGCGAAATTTGAGAAGACTGAGTCAGGCTAAACAATATTGAGATACACATGGAAAATATGGAGGCTACAATGAAGTCTTTAGAAACACAAATGGGCAGATTGCATCCTCCATAACCAAGCAGCAGTAGGGGGATTTGAATAAACTGTCACAGCCGCCAAGCTATCTTTTTCATGTCAAAGCAATCAGTGGATACAAAAGAAGAAGCTACCATGACCACCATTGGGTGGTTGCGTCTGGCTGAAGACGTTAAACTTAGCGCTAGCGGGGAGGCAACCCTTGCATTTCTTTTATTATTATTTTCTTTACTTTTTATATTATATTTATTGTGTGCTATTTATTTATTTGCATGTTATTTATGCAGGTAGCACGAGACACACAACGCCCGCGCAACCAAATTCTAACCAGCAAGAGTCTGATCAACTCCATGCACGGTAGTGTTGTTCCTCACTCTTGCCCTTGATATTTATCTTACATTGAGGACAATGCAAATTTTAAGTTTGGGGGTGTGTGCATGTTGTTTACTTGCTATTTAGTTGTTTAAATTTATTGAAAAAAAAAATATTTGTTTTAGTCATTGATAGTCAAGCATAAATCATATGATGAATATTGTTTGTTTATGGATGAAATTTTAGAAACGATAAGTGCCCGATTTACTTTTATCTGATGCCTTGAATAATTGATCTATGTTAGACTCGTAAGCACTTAAAAATAGGTTTTTAGCAGTAAAACTTAAGTAGTTGACAAGGTGACTAGTTGACGAAATTGCATGTCGATAAATGACCGTTTGCTTAAATATCTACTGATTTGCTAGTGTTATGAAGTATGGTATAGCTAAAAAGAAAAATGTCTCCAAGAAAGAAAATAAACCACCTATAACCGATAAGCGTGAAGCTACCCATGGGCGAGTATTAGGACCACCATGAGGAGAAATGCTACCTTAAAGGGTAGGTGTGTTGATTAAAAAAATAAAAGAGCAAAAAGAGACAAGAAAAGAAAATAAAATCATACCATACTGAGCACAAAATAAAGCAATTACAGAGCATAATTGAGATATCTAGGTTGGTTTGACCCATCGATTCTAATTTCTAAATGAAATCATTAAGTTGGCTTACTCATGAGTCGAGCTGTGAATGAACCTTTACACACACACACACTGTGAGTCTAGCTTAGATGATTTACTCAATAATTTGGATCTCAGTTGCAATTGAGTACTTTGAAGGTTCTCTAATTTCATTTATAAGCTTTCTTTGAGGATATATTTATGCAACTATCGAGACTATTTTTTTTATTTTTATATTTTTGCATGATTGTGTGTGAATGACGTTTTGTGGGTGTCGTCGCTGTAAGCCCTCACGAGACTATAACTCGTCACTAGGGCCGCCTAGGGGTTTAAAGGCTTGTTGCATACGCTAAATGCAATCGTGATCCCTACGAAAGTGGCTTAGTTAATTTAGTAATTCTGAATTATTTATTTGAATTTAGTTTTTATTTTATCTTTTGCTCGGGACTAGCAAAACCTTAAGTTTGGAGGTGTTTGATAAGTGTGGTTTATACCCACTTATTATGGCATTCTCAGCTTATTATTTTGTTATAATTCGAGATATTTAATATCATTTATAATTTATTTTATGTTTTATTTATAGGAGCATTAATATATGGATGGGAATAATTGCACGTGTTTTGGGAAATTTCGGGAACACAAGACGAGCATAGGAGCATGGACGAATCAAAAGGGCGCCTTGGCGCCATTGCTCATACAAAGTCCAGACAGAAAAATGGCGCCAAGGCGTCATTGAAGTTGCTAAGGCGTCTAGGCGCCCCATTTACACAAACATATGGCGCCATGGCGCCAGATGAAGAATTAATAAAAGGCGCCATGGCGCCTCAAGCTCACACATGCCCATACATTTTCCCGGAAGTTCAGTGCCCAGGCGCCCACTTATGGAGCTGTAGCGCTGCGAAACCTACACGTTCCAGGATTCAATTTTTAGGGTTTTTAATAATCCTAATGACACCCAAAGACTCACAGACTCAACTATAAATATAACAGTCCATCTAACACTCAAGAGGAGGCTAATACAGAGCACAAAACACAGAAACACATATTTTTAGAGATCCAATGAGAGGATTGAAGAGCGACAAGAGGAGATTAAGGCTGTGACATCCGAAAAGGAAGAGATTCAATTCGGGTTTTATCTTCTTATTTCTTTCTTAAAACTCTAATGATTTCCATTAGATTCGTGGCTTGATTATTTATTGTTTTATCTTTTGTCATGAATTTACTCCTTAATTCTGGAGAATGATGTAATTGATGCTTGAACCTTGTATTCGTTTATCAATTTTGTTATGAAGTTTTATTAATTTATTTATATTCTTTTGAGTTTAATGCTTCTTGATTGCTGGCCACAATTTGAGATGATGAAAGTTTAGAATCTGTCACTCGAGAAGGGGATTTTGAATAGATCTAGAGAATATAACCTAGGATTTTATAGAGTTCGAGAGAATCTGTAATCCTTTGAAGTCGTTAATATAGAATCACAAAGCGTAATGAGTTGTTAACTATTGGATTTTTTAGAGATATCGAAGTCTGTAGTTGATGATATTTTCACTGATGCTCGAGAGATGGAGTGAATATTTTAGGAGTCTTGACTTATAAACAATATAACTGAACAAAGATTAATTGGCATAACAAATACATAGGTGACAGTTAGGTGAAATCAGGATCCAGAATCTCTATCGTATTAGTTCCTCTATATAATTTTTTATTTTTATATTTATTTATTTATAAAAATCTTTATTAATTGTTTTCTAAATAAAGTTAGGATTATCAATTGTAGTACTTAGTGCGAGTTAACGCAATCCCTGTGGGTTCGACACTCTAAACTCATTTATACTAAAACTTGACACCGTACACTTGCGGTACGATATAAAAATATCACAACAAAGATCCCAGAATGAGTTGGAGTATACAGACTCCATCTCGAGATTCATGGCTTTGAGCTATTCATTTTTATCATGATCATTCATTGTATTACGATAGCCCAATAGATCATCGACATCGTTATTGAAGGTGACAAATCTTGCCTCTCCAAACCCTATATAGATATCAGGTTGTCGCACAACCCTCCAACTACGTCTAGGTGGTAGACTCTCATGATATTACTGCATCTGACACTCAGATGTCCAAGGTGTTATGTTATTGTAATTGTCAACAACTGTTGTTGACAATGCATTGGTATAACAAGAAAGTAACTCCTCGAGTACCAATTTACTACGAGGTATGAATTCTCTCATATAGTCATCCTCAAGTTATAGAAAGAATTTGATCTCTTCTTAAACTATAAAAGAATTCATCAATAGTTTCATTGTCAACAAACATTGATCACATCATGTCTAATAGGGTTTGATTTCTCTTTTATGTTACATAATTCTGATATGGTGTTCCAAGTGTTATGAGTTGGGATATTATCTCATGCTCAACTAAGAACTCCTTGAATTCATTGTCGAGGTATTCTCCTCCACGATCTGATCATAGAATTTTGATGTCCTTACCTAATCGGTTCTCAACCTTAGCATCATATTCTTTGAACTTTTCAAAGGTACCTGATTTATGTTGCATTAGGCAAACATGCACATATCTATAATAATCATAAATAATGTGATTAAATATTCATAATCACTTAGTGATTAATTGGCTCTTAGCCTTTTTTCCAATAAAAGGTCTATTGGTCATATTACCTTCTAGACTAGATTCATAGGCTGGTAACTTGTGGTCCTTTAACTGACTTAAAGATCCAATTTCTACCAATTTGTTTATCTTGTCAAGGTAAATATGGCCAAGTCTGAGATACCACAGATATATGTTATTGTGAGAAGTCATTTACCGTTTGGTTTGAGGTTTTTCAACCTTAAATACCTCAGTGTTGAACAGTGAGTTATGTGTTAACAATCTTAACACATACAAGTTATCTCCTAGTTTCCTTTGCATATAAGATTCCATTTTTGAAATAATAACTATTATCATTAAATAAACTGGAAAACATCATACAATAGCTTTGAAACAAAAATCAAATTTCTGTGACAAAACAGGAATAAACAATAATTTGTTTAAATTAAAATAACATTTATTTGAAGATTGAAAACTAATAACTCCCACTGCTTTTACTGAAATAGCATTCCATGTCTTGGCTCTCATGGTAAAGTTACCTTCAGCAAGGTCTTTCCATGTATCAAGTAGCTATAACATTAGCCTTACTAGTGTTTCTTTCTTTTCTTTGCAGTTTTGAAATACTCAACAACATTTGCCTCTCCACTAGGCTTACGAGGATCCATCAGTATGGACTCCAAAGAGGTGAGCATATATAACAGTTATGTAAGGGGGAAAATAACTTGTTCACAATAAAGTTGCTCTTAAACTAGAAGAGACTCTTCGAAAGATATCTCATTATCATGGTCACCTGACTATGGGCGGCCGCATTGAAGTGGGTCATCATCCTCAAGACGTTCTTTTGTATGGATGTCCCATCCTTCATCTTTTTGGTCATCACTGAGACTAAGGCCTCACAACGTTACCGCTTCGAAGGATACCCGAACATGTCCTGCAATGACTACATCATCATGGATGTTGTAGCCATTGGCTCATGCTTTGTAGAAAGAACACCAAACATCCCTACTAACAATTAGCAGTGTGTCTTCTCATTGGCCATACCCACCTTTGGTGAGTATCATATACAGCTTGGCTCTAGAGGACATTCCTCATTCATGACAAATGTAGGTCTTCAAAAGACAATGACATCTTTCATGTTACTTTTCTTTTAACGTAACTTTCTCTCGTATATTTTTCATTTAGCAAGTATGGAAATATCGGGAAAAATGGCTGAAACATTTTAAGATAAATATGTATTCAAAAATTCACTCATCACATATTAAAATCATCACAAGTATTTTGGCATAAAATTAAACATGATGCATTGACCAAGTAAAATAAATCACAAACCTAAAAATAACTACTATGCCACAGAAATCTATCATCCCATAAATAAGTGCCGCCGTAGGGTAGGTCAAATATTTACATGATGGATCGAGACAATCTCAATTGATTAATATATGCGGAAATAACTCTTATTCCTATATTAACCAACCACTGTTTGATTTGATCAAGGAATTTCGATTAATATTTAATCATTCATTTGTGAGTGTAACCCATTTTTTCGGAACCCTTGGAGTTAACCAGTGAAGTGTCACCATAGGGTAAGTCAGTTCACCAGATATATCTAGAGTTCCTATCCTCTCGAAATCCAAACTTGATATTGACCCAAAATGGACACCACCTGTAGGGGGACGAAAACAAAGCCGTCTCGAGGCGCCATTTGAATCTCACGTTTTCGGACTAATAACAGAGATCGTGGGATATATTGTCATATATCCCTCTCCTACTCACTATTTTAAATTTTAAGGTTTCTATTACACTAGTATTTAATTCATTTAGATTATACACGGCTAAAAACATAACCTAATTAATACTAGTTGATGACTAGAGATATTTCTAAATTTTAACACTTAAAATTTTGTTCAGTAATACCTATTAGTCTAAGCTAATGCCTTAATTAAACAATTTAATTAAGTGTTCTTTTTAATGAGCTATTTCAATTTTAACTCTTAAAATTTTAGTTCACTATTTTAAGTTTAAAATAAAATTGGAATTTAGGCAATTATTGAATTAAACTATTTAATTAGGTATATGTGACTTATGTTATTTTTAATTGGTACATGGAGTTGTATCCTGAGTGTAGACCATACTACCATCCATTCGGAATCGGCTATGAAATTTATGTCCGGGTTTCCATCCTATATACCAAAAAAAAAACTAATCTCCTACCAATTGTCTTTCCCGAATTACCAAATTTTAAACTTATTCAAATTAAACTATGTAATTTATTTGCATGTATTAATCTAAATTTTAACTATTTTAAATTTTGCATAACTTTTATGCTAAGATTAAAGCAACATGCATTTAATGTCGTGGCATGTTATAATGCATGAGTGGGCATCCTATGATATATGACATGTTATTCAAACAATTTGAATTGTAAACATACATACAAAAAAAAATAATGCATTTACCGCGTTTTTTCATTTTCAATATTACTCTAATTAATACACAAAATACCCAAGACATTCCTCGGTCTTCAACTCTTGACTCCATGGATTGTCTTGCGGAAAGTTTGCTCCACAAGTAGTAACATTCGCATTATATGGATATAATGCTTCATGTTGCGTGTGCTCACTACATATCACATGAGCACTTTGGCTTGTAAGACATGCTTTCGCGTGGTAATCACCTCCACACATCGCCGTCGAACTCACCATGCCTATGCTTACCATAGCTTCCCATAACTACAATCCACATTTACCAAATATTGCTCAATTACTACATTAGTGTCCTCCTTGGCAATGCGCTCCATAAGTTATGTAGTAAAATTAAATACAATATTTGTAATTAATTCCTAAAATAGCCTTATGGCCTTACTTTCCTAAAATACTAATAAAACAAAAAAGCCGGAACAATTTACGATCAATGCTTTTAAAATAAATAAATATCATTACACGAATAATTTTATCTCATAAAATATATTTATTTAAATTTTATGCCCACTCTTATGACATATAAAATTTTTATTTCTGATTCATCTCATATATAAAAATAAATACATTAATTATCGCATAATTAAAATTAAAAGAGAAGAGTTAGAATACTTTTCAACCTCGCTCTTGATGCCAATTGTAGGGATTATTTTCCCTCGTGCAGCGGAAGCGGCTTAGGCACCCGGGATCGACCTTGAACTACAAGAAAATACAGATTTAACGACGGAAATTAGCGACGGAAAACTCCGTTTCAACATTTCGAAACGAAATAGCAACGGAATTGGAATGGATTACAATATTAGGTATGGAATTTAATGATGGGACAAAATTCCAAAACTAATAGTCGCGGGAATGAAATAGCGGGAAAAAAAAGTGACGGAATAGCGACGGATTTATTAATCTGTCGAATATATATTGCGACAGAATTCATATTCTGTCTCTTAATAGTGACGGAATATTAATTTCTTCTCTATATTAGAGACGGAAACCAATTCTGTGGCTATTTAGCAACAGAATCTTAATTCCATTTCTATTTAGAGACGAAAAGTATTACCGTCTCTAAATTAGCGACGGAATTAGTATTTTGTCGCTAATTTAGCTACAGAATTTCAATTCCGTTGCTATATATAGCGACGGAAATATTTTCCGTCGCTAGGTAGAGACGGGATTAAATTTTATCTCTATATTTACCGATGGAACATAATTCCGTCGCTATATATACTAATTCCGTCACTATATTGCGACGAAATAATAATTCTGTCGTTAAATAGCGACGTAAATAGAGACGGAATTATGTTCTGTCGTTAAATCTACTTAAATAAATAAGATTTTCCTTTCGCTTTCCCCCTAAATCCCTGCCACGCCCTCTCTCATTCTCACTCTCACTCTCGGTTCTAAATCTCTAAATCCCTAAATTCTCCAGCACGAGCCGACTTTGATTCCAAGCTGTTGCCCATTTCTTCCATTCTTCTTCTTCTCTGATTCTGTTGCTCATTTGCTTCCAAGCTGTCAACTTCCAGTGCCAAGGTATGTGAATTTGGTATTAAGTATAATTTTGTCTTTAGTTTTTTTACCAATCACTCTATGGACATACGTAAATGGTAGATTGTGTAGGCTTCTGGCTTGTGATGCTTGATTTCATTATCGATGTTGTCATGATGAAGGTGTATCAGTTGATATCGGGTTGGTGCAGTGTAAATGTATTAATCACTGCTTAAAGTTTGTAAAAGATCCCACTATATTGTGACATTAAGTTAAAAATTTCTAAGGATATGGAAAGTTAGAGGAGGAGAACCACACAAAATGGAGTGGGGACAGTGCTGGATGCTGCAGGCATTAAGTTAATTTTAATTTTGCTGGATATTCTTAGATATTAAGATACATAATCTAAATTTTTTATTGAAAGTAGCTATTTCAAAGTTAACTGCAACTTCCATATTATTTTTCATCAGCAGATTCTATAACTTATATTCAAAAGAAAATAGAAAAATCAAATATTCTTTTTCATGAGTAATTTAGTTTACTTACATGGGAGAAGTAAAAACCAGTACTGAAATTACATTGCCTCCAAAAAAAAAAAAAAAAAAAAAAAAAAATTTAAAAAAAACCATAAAAAATTCACCAACAAATTAAAAGAGGTATTGTTACTAGTAACAGACTCAACTTATGAATGTTTATTGACATATGACTTTGAAAATGAAGAGTGCATGAAAGACCACATTGATCTAACAGGAACCAGTGAGCAGTTTAAGGGGAAGCATTTTGTAAAACAAGGTAGGTGGTATCAACTTGTAGAGGCCATTGTCAACGATCCCCTGTGTCATAAGGCTGCCCTTTATTTTTTCCTTAACAAAAAACATATTGTTAGCAAACTCCATAGACACATCATTATCTTGTATCAGTTTTGAAACACTAGCAGATATTTAGCTATTTGTGGAACAAACAACATATTATTCAACTGAATCACAGTACATGTCAAGGTTTGTAAACAGACATTACCAATATGAGAGATTTTGAGCCTTGAACCATTACCTATCAAAAGCTGTTCTTGTTGTGATTGCATCAAATGTTGTTTGTTCTTCATTTTCTATTTGGGTTGGTTGTGCAATTATTGTGATGCATCGCTAGATTTTCAAGGTTCTGTTGTTAATCTATGGATTAGCAATTCATTTTATCTCAGTTCATGTTCTTTGGCCTTTGGTCTGAACTATTTTCTAAAATGATGGTTATTGTAGACACTGCATTTTTGCATAAGCCCGATGATGAGCCTCGTATGGAGGCACTACCTGAAAAGTTACGGAAGTTGCGAAAAACGAATGCCGAAATGAAGGAAAACCTCCTAAATTAGCACCTCATCGGATTCGAAATCATTAGCCAGCCTCGGATTCGCTCAGTCAGTTTCTGCTTCAAACCGTAGCCTCGGACCCACCATGCAGCCCATCCACGTGGCCCATGACCCACCATGCACGCCCAAAGCCCATGCAATCCATGCAAATCCTCCATCATTTGCCAAAATTAACAAAGATTTGAAATCCCCTTCTTTCCAAATTAAGAAGATTTGAGATCCTCTCATTACCATATTTATGAGATTTTATTCCCAAAGTAATTTGAGAATATATCTCCCAAATTTTCATGATTTGTTTCCCTATTTTGAGATCCCTTCAAATCATTATAAAAAATGGACCAAATCATCATCAAAAGGGGGCTCTCTTCTTCTTATTAGAGGCGGCAACCCTAGGGAAAAAAACAACCAAGATCACCGAAAAACCAAAGAGAAAAAAAACCACCGAGATAAAACAACCAAAACCAAGACAAAAAACAACCAAGATCACCACAAACCAGAGCACCAAAAAATAGCCAGCACCGAAAAAGAACAACAAAACAGCAAACCATAAAACCAGAAAACAAAACAACCAAATCACTGAAAACAACAAAAATAGAAAACCAAAGCCAATCACCGAAAACAACAAAAAAAAATAGCAGCCAAAAACCACAAAAACAGCAGCCACAAAATAGCAAAATAGTAGCCAAAAAACCGCAAAAACAGCAACCAAAAAACCACAAAAACAACAACCAAAAAATCGTAAAAATAGTAGCCAAAAAACAACAAAACAGCAGCCAAAAACCGTAAAAATAGCAGCCATAGAACAGCAAAACAGCAACCAGAAATAGCGAACCAGCAACAAGACACAACAAACCTTGAAACCAAGCTTCGATCCTTCCGGCGACGGCCTAACGCACTTCCGAGAAAGCAACCTAAAAGGTAAGACCTGAGGGCACCCTTGTCACATTTATTTTTATAGTTCCGGACGCTGCATGCCTGGCTGGACGTGAAATACGTCAAGCCGGGTATGCGAAGTCCTACATAAAAAAACAGCCAATCTTTGGTCACATCTCCTCTTTGGCATTTCGTTATTTATCTTTTTATTTATTTATTCACTTTTATCGTTATTTTATTATTTCGCCTTCATTTTGTTATTTTTGTCTATTTATCGTTATTTTATTTCGCCTTTATTTTTTTTTTTATCTTTTTATCTTTATTTTATTACTTCGTCTTTATTTGTGTTTGTTCATGTTGATGATTATGAACGTTATTATCCCTTGTGGTATATCTGATGGAAACCCAAACGTAAATTCTGTAGCAGAAATCTGAATGGATGGTAGTGCGGTCTGTACTTGGGATACAACTCCACGTGCCACTCGGGAAATTCTCATATATGCGTGATTAACCCTTATTTGCTATTCATTTATTGACGCTTTTTCTGCTTTTGATTGTTTATTATAATTTTCGTTATCACATCTCGTATTTCTTAATTTAATATACTTTTGGAACTATGTTATTGTGATTATTATTTTGCTTGGGTATGATATTACATTTTTATTCGCTTTTATGTATGAATTGCATTAAGACTTGGCTATACCATTGTGTGAACCGTCCATTATACTGGCATAAGTAAGGGACCATTTTGAACCCAACGGTTTGAGGTCTTCCTAGCGAGGGGTGAGTGCGGTCTTAAATATTTCCCAGTTCACACTGGGTGGTGACTCTTTTATTCTCTGGTTTGGTCCCACGCGGGCTAATCCGTACTCTCTACGGGCTGCGAGCCCAACAGTGTCGTGGTTGGCGAGCATCATAGGCATAACGGTAAACCCCGCTTCGCTCCTACAGATGGTGACTTCATTGGGGATAGTGAATCGACCCTGAAACAATGCCTTATAGTTTCCGTGGCTTTGGCTTTCGTTAACCAAGTCTCATATATTTTGCATACCCTTATTACCCCGATGGTGTCATGTATCATGAATTCTCTTTCACTCAAGGCGGCGGATTGCTATGTGATGATAACCATCACTCGTTGGCACGTACCCTAGGGTATAAAAAAAAGCATGCTCACTTGGTCGCTCGAACCCTTGAGTGAGGAGACCTAGTTGTGTGCAACCCTTTTTCGATGAGAGCCTTAAACATACCCTTGTAAGCCCACATATGAACCATAGTTGTGTGTTCTATAGAAGCTACCCTTCATGCTTATGCTTGGGCCCATTATCATTTGGATCCATTTAGACCTCTCGTCATAGGATACGAACTTGTTAGGCCAGTTAAACTGAGACGAGTTTTTATCTTATAATGATTGGGCCAAAAGTTTTGAAAATGATGATGGACCACCTTGTGTTTGGGACCCCTATCATTTGAAGTCATTTAGCAACCTTATCGCCAAAGTGTAAACATGTTGGGCCTTTTCAACTGGGACAAGTTTACACCTCGCGATAATCTGATTGAACGCTTTAAAATGATAACGGGCCAACTTGTATGAAAACCTTGATTGGCTTAGAAAGTCCAAACATGATCTGAATATGCCAGATGCATGAGTCCGATATCCACACTGGCTTTCATATAGGAAGGGTACACATTATCACGGCATATTTGTATACTTTTGGAAATCTCCAAGTCCATCTCTGCCACAACTGTGATTTTCGAGGGCCCAATTCGTCATTTCTAGACAATGGCACGATCCCATAATAGGCTTAGTCAATCTTGTAAATGGGCGGTCTTTGTCTTTTACTGATGAAGATGGACTGAGGTAGCCAAGGTTCACCCATGTAGCATAGGAGAGAACGATCTTTGTGTACCCCAGATTGGTACATAAAATATGGTATATTACCACTAGTGTGGGAGGAATAAGGTTGGAATGGTATATGCTATTTTGATAACCACATGCATCTTATGCATCCCATGCATCTCATGCATACACGCATCATGCTAACCCATTATCTTAACAGCCATCATAGATATCTGTTGGGTTAGAGAAGAATGAAGACTTGTCAAGAAGAGGTTCGCAAGCATGAGTGCGTCAGACAGTGAAGGTTCCCGCATGGATCAATTAGAGACCAACATCGCCAAAATTACCGAGCAACTACAAGCTTTGACCAACGATGTGGCCAATCTAACAGTACCCCGCACAGTGAGAACAGAAAACAATGAGGATGGAAGGCGTGAGGAGCCCCCGAATAGGGCGAGCGAAGGAATCCCTATTTTGATGATGACATGGCTGAGTATGTCGCGGGAATGATAGCCGAGTCTCAGGCAGAGTTACAGAAACTCAGAGAATAAGTAGAGTCAGTTACCTGCAAGATGAAGGGAAAACATGAAGATCTATTGGACTATGATGCAATGACTTTCGAAGAACAGCTACCTCCCCAGTTTAAGATGCCTGGCATGGCTATATTCAACGGAAACAGAGATCATAGGGTCCATCTCCAACAATATGTTTCAGTGATGAGTTCAGTGGGTTTGTCGAAGCTTCAAGTGCAGAAGATGTTTGGGATGTCACTGGAAGGGGCGCCCGTAGTATGGTATAATGGCCTGTAGAGAAAGGTTAGTGATGACTAGAGGGCACTGGCAAAGGCCTTTCTGAACCGATATGTCACGGACATGGAGATAGACCGGTCGCTCTGTGACCTAGAAAACACCAAACAGAAGCTAGATGAGACCTTCAAAGATTATATTGATCGCTGAGGAGCCAGCTCTTGAAGATGCAGACATGGCCCTCGAAGAAGGACCAGATTAAGATGATCATTAATGGCACCAAGCCCTCCATTTATAACAAACTGAGAAGGATGACCTCCATGATTAGAGACTTTTGACAGTTAAGAGAAACTGTCATGGATATCGAGGAAGTGGAAACTGAGATCAGAAAGTTTTATGGCCAGAATAGAAAGACCATTGGGGGGCCTTCAGGGACCAAGCTCGCTCATGTTGAGGTCGCCGTCATCAGAAACATGCGATTCTCCAATTTTGGTAGAGTTTTGTCAAATGTGTTTGAAAAGCTGAAGAGGCAATGACTCATAAAACCCTTAAAACCTAAACCAGTTCCAAACCCTATACCACGCCACCTCGACCTAAACCTATACTGTCACTTCCATCAGCAAAAAGGCCACGAAACTGACAACTGCATCCGCCTTAGGCATGAGATCTGAAACCTCATTGACACCAATAAGATACCCGACCCAATATAAGAACAACCCAACACACACAGAAACCATCTACCCAACTATCACTCTGTTCCACTACCCACCTACATGATCAACTTCGGCATGCCCGAAAGCTTTATCCTCCAAACTCTCAACCACCAAGCTTCTTGCATGGGGATATGGGATAACAACAGTGAAATATAGCAGGGGAGAGACTTCTGGGAAAACTTCTCGAGCAGTGATGAAGATGAGGTAAATGAGATGACTCACAGTAGAAGTTTTTACAGTGATGTAATGGAGAAATGCAAAGAAGTGCTAAAAGAAGGCCGAGAGGTGACGGAGAATAGGAATAACATCGATGGGGATACTGTGTTGCGTCAATTGAATAAGACACGAGCACAAGTGAGCATATGAGAGTAATTATGTGCCTCTCAAAAGCACATGTGTGCCATGATAGAACTCTAAGTAAGATAATGGTACCAAACCCGACAATATTCATCGGGTCAGTACATAAAGAGAGTAGGCAGATGATAAAATTCTCTGAAGAAAAGCTCCTGATGGAGGAGAGGAATCACAACAAGCCGTTATTCATAAAAACGGAACTAAAAGGCAAGAAGACATCTTGTGTGATGGTGGATGATGGCTCATCTATCAATGTGTGCCCTTTGAAGATTCTGTCAAGGTTGGATATGCGGACAACAGATTTAAGCCCCTCTAGCATGACTATAAAAGCATATAACGATAGAAAATAGAGAGTCGAAGGTATTTTCGTCACAGTAGTCAAAGTGAGCCCGATAGAAGACAATGTTAAGTTCACAATGCTTGATATCCCAGCTACATTTGCTTTGTTATTGGAGAGGCCATGGTTTCATAGACTTAGGGGCGTGTCATCCACTTTGGACTAGGTTATTAAGTTCCTGTATGGAGAGGAAGTCATCACCAACAGGGTTGAAGAAGACAATGTTGTGGCTGCTTTAGACATACATCATTTCACAAGGTTCCAAGTGGCGGATAACTTCGAAGAATGGGTGGACCCTAAAATGGCTAGAATCATGGAAATAATGAAATATGAGTCGGGCACAGGCTTGAGTGCTAGAGGCTATGGAATAAGAGCACTGCCAGATTTCAAATGACATACCACTAAGAGAGGATTATGGTATGAATCTGATGGGAATGAGCCGAAGACCAAGAAAAAAAGAGATGAAGCTGATGGAATAATTTATGAAAGCCACATGATATCAAGGAGAGCCTGAACCCGTAGAAGTCAATGGGATCATAGTACCTGGATTCGAGATCTTCAAGGATGTGATGGGCAATGAACCATAGGCAGAGAAAGTTGCAAAAGAGGAAGATAAATTAGAAGAATAACTATTGTAGTTGGAGAATCTGACGCTCGAAGAAAGCAAGAAGACGGAAGAATACAAGGCTGCAAATGACGAGGATGTTTATTTTCCTGACTTATTTGATTGTAATCCTGCATTTATTAATAATAAAGATATTGATTTTGCTTACTTGTTCGAGTCTTTTCCTGTTAGTCCGCATCATAACATGCATGACATGAGCATATTTGACATTGATTCAACAAAGACAAATGCATTTAATCTTGGTACATGCGAAAACCCCAAGGAAATTTTAATTGCAAGTGAGGTTACCTCTGATGAGCGGAACTAATTAGAGAGAATATTAATAAAATATACAAAAGTATTCACCTAGTTCTATAAAGACATGCCAGGAGTGGACAGGGGTATTGCCCAACACATGATACCAATTTATTCGAACATGAGACTAGTATAGCAGAAGCTCCGAAGAATGAGGCCAGAATATATCGAAAAATGTTAGGGAATAAGTCAAAAATCAAATAGATGTGGGGTTCTTAGAGGTGGTGAAGTACCCCGAGTGGTTAGCCAATATTGTGCTGGTACCGAAGAAGGATGGATAGGTCAGAATGTGCGTGGATTATATGGACCTCAACAAAGCTTGCCCAAAAGATAATTTTCCCCTACCTCATATAGAGGTGTTGGTTGATAGTGCGACTTTATCTGCTATGTACTCATTCACGGTTGGATTCTCATGATATAATCAGGTCTCATGGCCGAAGAAGACAAGCATAAGACTGCCTTCGTAACTGAGTGGGGTACATATTATTACAAGGTGATGTCGTTTGGACTTAAGAATGCGGGAGCCACTTATCAATGAATGGCCACTATATTATTCCACGACTTGATGCATAAGGATATTGAGGTTTACATGGATGACATGATGGTTAAATCAGAGACGAGAGCCAGACATATAGAAGCCTTGGAGAAATTCCTTCAAAGATTCGATAAGTACAACCTCCGACTCAACCCCAAGAAGTGTGTGTTTGGGGTAACATCCGGAAAGTTGTTAGGGCATACGGTAGGAATATGAGGGATATAAGTGGACCCTGAAAAGATCAGGGTAATTACCGAGATGCCCGCATCGAAGACAGAAAATGAAGTTAAAGCTTTTCTCGGGAAAATCCAGTATATCAGTCGATTCATTACCAAGCTAACATTAGTATGTGAGCCCATCTTCAAGCTATTGAGGAAGGACCAGCCTGTGGAGTGGAATAGGCAATGTCAAGAAGCTTTTGACAAAATCAAAGAATACTTGGTTAAACCGCCCATCTTGAAACCTCCAAGGCTGGGCAAACCATTGGTGTTGTATTTGGCCATAGAACCTGAAGCGCTGGGGGAAATGATGGTACAGACAGATGAGATAGGGGTGGAACATGCGGTCTACCACCTCAGTAAGAAGATGCTTCCATATGAAGCCCGCTATCAAGAGGTGAAAAATATCTGTTTGGTGGTGATATGGGCTTCCCGAAAGTTGCGTCATTACTTCCAATCCTATACGATACAAGTGATAGCAAATGAGAATCCCCTAAAGTATTTGTAGTCAGTACCTTCACGAGTCATTATGTAATGTTACGTTGAAGCATATGGCCAAGTTCATAGCCCGTAATATAGTATGTCGATACGGAATGCCACATCACATATTGAAGGACAATGGAGTCCAATTTCAGGGAGAAACAAAGGCGATGTTGCAGAAGTACGGGATATGGCATCATAAATCATCACCTTACAGGCCACATGCTAATGGGGGTGGGGGCGGCCAACAAAACCATGAAGAAAATACTAGCTAAGATGACAGAAAGTTATAAAGATTGGGCTGACAAACTGCCGTACGCCCTGTGGGGGTATAGAACTTTGGTGGCAACGGGAGCCACACCATATGCTTTGGTTTACATGATGGAGGCAGTGTTACCAGTGGAAATAGAGATACAGTCAATGTGGGTACTAGCAGAAGCAGGATTTCCTGAGCAAGAATGGGCCTCGTAGAGGTTCAACAGCTAGCATTACTTGATGATAAAAGGATAAAGGCCTTGCACCACATGCAACTATATCAGAATAGGTTGGCTAGGGCGTTCAATAATAAAGTGCGTCCTTCCAAGACCATAGAAGGTGATCTAGTGCTCAAGCAGTCGAAACCACTGATAATGGACCCAATGGGAAAGTTCAGGCCCAATTGGGAAGGGCCCTACCTAGTCAAGAAGGTGATGGGGAATGGGAAAGTGAGACTGTCAGATTTGGAAGGGAATGAGTTCACCGAGCCCATCAACATAGACAGGCTGAAACAATGCTTTGCATTAAAAAAAAAAGAAAGGCTCATTGGGTTGAAAATCCACAAAGGACAACCCAAGTAAAATATAGAGCATGAGTGAGCAAGAAAAATGGCAAATTGTAAAATCCGTGAGGAACAGTTAGCAACAGAGGTACCCTTGTAATGCAGTTTATTTCCTACATATGTACTAAGAAGTAATGCAAATGGCTTTATTGAAACAAATGTTCAAGATGTTCATAGATTGCATAAATCCCAGCTAACTAGAAAAGATTAGAGTCACTAGCCAAAATTAGCAAATGAGATACGGGTGAAAACCTCCAAAATTAGCAGCTCATCGGATTCGGACTCACTAGCCAACCTCAGATTCGCTCAGTCAGTTTCTACTTCAAACCTTACCCTCGGACCCACCATGCAGCCCATCCATGTGGCCCATGTAATCCATGCAAATCCGCTCATCACTTGCCAAAATTAACAAAGATTTCAAATCCCCTTCTTGCCAAACTCAACAAAGATTTGAAATCCCCTTCTTGCCAAATTAACAAGATTTGAGACCCCTTCATCAAAATATTTACGAGATTTTATTCCCCAAGTAATTTGAGAATATATCTCCCAAATTTTCATGATTTGTTTCCCTATTTGGAGATCCTTTCAAATCATTATAAAAAATGGACCAAATCATCATCAAAATGGGGCTCTCTTCTTCTTATTAGTGGCGGCAACCCTAGGGAAAAAAACAACCAAGATCACTGAAAAATCAAAGAGAAAAACAACCAAACCACCGAGAGAAAACAACCAAAATTGAGACAAAAAACAACTAAGATCACCGAAAAACCAAAGAGAAAAACAACGAAACCAACGAGAGAAAACAACCAAAACTGAGACAAAAAACAACCAAGATCACCGCAAACCAGAGCACCAAAAAACAACCAGCAACGAAAAAGAACAAAAACAGCAAACCAGAAAACAAAACAGTCAAATCACCGAAAATAACAAAAATAGAAAACCGAAGCCAATCACCGAAAATAATAAAAAAGCAGCAGCCAAAAACTACAAAAATAGCAGCCAGAAAATAGAAAAATAGCAGCCAAAATACCTTAAACACAGCAAACAAAAAAAATGCAAAAACAGCAGCCAAAAAACTGCAAAACATCAACCAATAAACCGTAAAAACAGCAGAAAAAAAAATGCAAAAATAGTAGCCATAAAATAGCAAAACAGCAGCCAAAAAACAGTAAAATAGCAACAAGAAACAGCAAACCAGCTACCAGAAACAACAAACCTTGAAACCAAGCTTCGATCCTTCCGGCGATAGCCTAACGCACTTCCGAGAAAGCAACCTAAAATGTAAACCTGAGGGCACCCTTATCACATTTATTTTTATAGTTCCGGAAGCTGCATGCCTGGCTAGATGTGAGATACGTCTGGCCGGGTATGCGAAGTCCTAAATCAAAAAACTCATCTCCTCTTTGGCATTTCATTATTTATCTTTTTATTTATTTATTCACTTTATCATTATTTTATTACTTCGTCTTTATTTGTGTTTGTTCATGTTGATGATTATGAACGTTATTATCCCTTGTGGTATATCAGATGGAAACCCAGACATAAATTCCGTATCTGAATCCGAAAAACGGTAGTGCGGTCTGTACTTGGGATACAACTCCACGTGCCACTCGGGAAATACTCGTATATGTGTGATTAACCCTTGTTTGCTATTCATTTATTGACGCTTTTCCTGCTTTTGATTGTTTATTATGATTTTCGTTATCACATCTCGTATTTCTTAATTTAATATGCTTTTGGAACTTTGGTATGATATTACATTTTTATTCGCTTTTATGTATGAATTGCATTAAGACTTGGCTATACCATTGTGTGAACCCGTCCATTATACTGGCATAAGTAAGGGACCATTCCGAATCCAACGGTTTGAGGACTTCCCTTGCGAGGGGTGAGTGCGGCCTTAAATCTTTCCCAGTTCACACTGGGTGGCGACTCATTTATTCTCCGGTTTGGTCCCCCGCGGGCTAATTCGTACTCTCTACGGGCTGCGATCCCAACAGTGTCGTGGTCGCCGAGCATCATAGGCATAGCGGTAAACCCCGCTTCGCTCCTATAGATATTCATGCAATATTTGCATACACAAGGATGTAAGACAGTCGTTGCATATAATTCCATCAAGATGTTGACAAGAGTAGTATGTTTAAGCCCTCTGGTTTTTGCAGAACAATTGAAAGCTTAGTTTTTTTTCCTTTTCCATGCCTCTTACAGGCGTTGTTTATAATATAATACACTGAATATAATATAGTCGAGATATTGTACACTGGTGTGAGACAACTCATCTAACTATGTGAGATTATGTGAATTTCCGATTGATGCATCATTCTTATAGCACTTTGCTGTGATAATGAGAAATCTCATTTTATTGTGAAAAAAATATAGAATATTTGCAGCACTTGTTTTAAAATAATTTACTGTAGATTGATTATAGATATGGTATGGGGAGCACAGCCAGTTGGCCGAGGATGAGGAGTTGAGCGGTTAGGCCAAAGGTCCTCATCACATTCCACACCGGGGGACGATAAACCCTCTACAGTCTCACCTACCCTTTTTTCTACTACTCAGACATCAGCTGGATCGACTTCAGCTGGATCATCTCATGTAGCACAGAGTTTAATGAGTTGTACCAAACTTATGATTATATCTGCTACTCATTATCAGTATGATTTCAGAAACTTATATTATTATTATTATTATTATTATTATTATTATTATTAGTATTATTATTATTATATTATTATTATTAGTATTATATTATTATTATTATTATTATTATTATTATTATTAGTATTATTATATTATTATATTATTATTATTGTTCTTATTATTATTATTATTATTGTTCTTATTATTATTATTATTATTATTATTATTATTATTATTATTATTATATTATTATTATTATTATTATTATTATTATTATTATTATTATTATTATTATTATTATATTATTATTATTATATTCTTATTATTATTATTATTATTATTATTATTATTATTATTATTATATTATTATATTATTATTATTATTATTATTATTAAAAACTTCTAACTATTTATTTACTATTTTATACGCAGGTTCATACCTTCGGCCTCTCGCAGGATAAGAGAAATATTTAAGGAGAAATTTACAAAGGAGGGCACGCAGTGGACTAAAGTGCCTAAAGACATAAAAGAGTACTATTGGGATGAATTTCATGTATATTATTATTATATGTAATATATTATTTGTCATTGTTGATTACTAATTATTTATTAAAATTATTTTTAATTTTACAGAAATTTTATCAGTGGGATTCTGCGCATGCGGTCGCTGTTAGGACTACATGGAATAATGTGTGTCAGAATCGGTACAACGATAAACTCTGTAAATGGCACTATAAATATAAAGAAAGAGGGAAGCCACTCTGCGTTCCAGATAATGTTTGGAATAAATGGCAGGAGTATTGGAGTAGTACAGAGTTTAAATTAAAATCTCAGCAAGCATCAAAAAATAGAAAGACTGAGAAGGCTGGAGAAGGATCAGATGTTTCTAAACACACCGGTGGCTCGAGGTCTACCATTCAACATTCTATTGATATGGTTAGATTTTTTTAAATATTTGAATATTTTTTATTACTTTTATTAAACTTATTTATTAATTATTTATTTTTTTAAATAGAAATCTCAGTTAGGACGTGCACCCACAGGCTATGAGGTGTTTAAGCATATGCACACAAAGAAGGATGATACTTTTGTTGACAAGAGATCGAGCGACATTAATGTAAATTTTTGTTTATAAATTAAATATTTTTTTCTTTTTTTCTTTTCAAAATCATTTTTGCTTTCTTATATATATTTTTATTAATGGTAGGCTGTTGTGGAGCAAATGATAGCGATTACATCTCAGTTTTCAGAGGAGTCTGGTGAGCCTGAGACTCAGCCTGACACCAATCGCCTATACTTAGATGTCGTTGGAGCGGATACTAAGAAACGCCGAGTGTACGGTCTCGGCTCCCTTGCATCGCTTTCATATCCCAATTCGTTACGCAGCTTAGGTAGATCGTACTACGGTACAAATTTTGATGATACATTTGAGCAGCGGGTACAAGAGCGAGTTAGGATTGAGATGCAGACTATGCAACAACGACTGAATGAAGAGATACACCGCCGACTAGAGGAAGAGTAGCAGAAGAGAAATGAAGAGGTGTTTGATCTCAAACAGAAGATCGTAGATATGGAGCAGTATTTTCAGATGATGAGAGACTTGAGTTTACAGCCTTCCTCTTCAGGTCCACCTGATCTGCCAACTAATTGTGAGCAGAGAGATAAGCATGAGTAACTTATATGTATTTTTTTTATGTTGTACTTTTTTACACATTATAACGTTTATGTAATAAAATTTTTATTTTATTATTTTTTGTGTTTATTTTATAATTTAAGTAATTAATATATTTATTTTATAATCTTATTAATATTAATAATATTCTTAAAAATAAATTTAATTTCTTAAAAAATTAAAAAATGACAATTTTATTTTTTAAAAAAGTCATGGAAACGCAATTAGCGACGAAATATTCCGTCGTTATATAGTGACGGAAGTTTCCGTCTCTATTTAGCAACGCAAATATTCTGTTGCTAAATAGAGATGGAATACTTCCATCGCTAAATAGAGACGAAAACTTTTGTCGCTATTTCGTCTCTATATTTAGCGACGGATTAATATATTCGTCGCTATTATTTTTGCGACGAACAGAATAGAGATGGAATTTTTCCGTCTCTATTCCGTCGCTGATCGTCCAGTAGCGACGGAATAGAGACGAAATTTTCTGTCTCTATTTCACAGTTTTATTGTAGTGTTAGAAAATTTTATGCTCTCCTCATATTCATCCAGAAATATTCTGCCAAAAACTCAGATCCGAACAGCCCATAATTTTATTATTATTATTGCCGAAACTGTTTCTCATGTAATGGGGCTGTGCTCCTTCGACTTCCTTAAGCCATGCATTATGCGATTCGTGCATCTCCCTTTGCCTCATTAAAAAAACGCCAAAAACATGACAAACATATAACGAAGCCACTCACAGTGACTTTGCAAATAAGAAGAAAACCATGCGTTGATCACAAGTCATGATGATGCGCCCCTAGTATGTTCCAATATTGTGACCTTTTGTTCACCATACAACATCATCATGCGCACATGCTTGTTTTGATCATATGTCACAGTGCACCACTTTGATCAAATGCTTTGATCATATGCGCCACTTGCGAGAGAAGCCACGCACAGATTTGCAATTGCTTATGATCAATTTCCTTTGATGCATGCGTCAATGGCTTGTGAGGTTGCTGCATCTTGGTTGATCATTATGCGCATATTTGTTCCCTTAGTCATGTTGACGTCCGTGTTCGTCCTTTGTTGATTTTTCCGTGAGCACATGTGTTATCAAGGATCGGGTTAACCACTAGATCTTCCGTGTTATTACTCACTATCAGAAATTCATAAGGGTGAGCTCAAATTAACACACTTCCTTGAAAATTTTCTTTCTCTTTTGCTTTCTTTCTTTTCTCTCAATTTCAACCTCATTCAAAAATGAGAGAGTGACCAGGGTTACAATGCGGAGAGAAAAACTTCTTATTTATATATAGGATTTAGGTTAATTAAATGTACATTTACAAAATTAACCCTAACCCTAATCTCATATATAAATATTTGCCAATGGCATTTTTTTCACAACAGAATTATTAATTTCAAAAATTAAATATAATATCAAATATCATTTAATTTTTGAAATTAAATTTAACATGTAACTTATATCATGATATAAATTACATATTTAATTTTGAATTAAATCAAATTTAATTTAAAATAAAATCATATATTAAATGATTATCTAATATTCATTAATATAAAACTATATATTAAACACTTAAATATATAATTTCAAAGTGTGACTTTATATAATTATTAATCAAATTAATAATTATATCAATAAATAATTCTCAATTATTTATTATTTTTCAAGTGAGTTCATAATTGGACTATCCAATTACTCTATGGATTCCTATAGTGTAACGAGCTAACACGGAGACCAAATGTACCTAAAGTTCCGAACTCCAATAATCTCGAAATATTAATTAATACTCTCTAATTAAATATTCTGAATTATTAACTTTAGGTTATTTCACTAAAAACCTAAAGCTGCACTCTCATTACTGTAGATATATTTTATATCGAAAGTCAATGGCGTCCACCGATATAATCACAACAAAGAAATTGACCATCCACGAATATCTCATAATTAAAGTCTGGTCATAATATCTGTTATACCCCTCTAATTATTTTATGCCATAAGTACCATTGATTCTCTAATGAACGATTTATTCATAACTATTATGAATATTAATCTTTCTATTTGTAACAAAAAGACTTGAGCGCTCTAACCGTTCAAGTACCGAATCTACTCTTAAGAAAGATGCCTATTTACATCTCACAAGAAGAAGTGGTTTCCATATCTATGTAAAACGTCCTCAGCTACACACCAAACCATGTCCCCAAAATAAGTAGCTATTGGTCGGGATTGTTTCACCAACCTCACCTTTGTAAATCAAATGACATAGCCTGTCATGCAGGAGTTCGTAGACACTCAGGATTAAAATCAATCCATATATGATCATCTATTAGACTGATATTAATTTCTTTGTTTAAAAAGTATTAAAAAAATTCATTTCTATCTTTGTCAAGTCCTATATGATTGCATCATATAAGGTGCTTCAATTCCCATGTCACCACATGAACGAACATGGATCAAAGTCGCCATACAATATGGAATTGACCGCAGCTATAGATAAACCACAAATAAAGTGCCCATCTTCTTTTGCTGTCTACGGACTATTTAGGATTACTAATTTCAGATTTAAATCTTCTTGTGTATAACACTGATACACTAAATCTGAAAGTACATTTAGTATTCAATGACATACATGATAATTTATAATATGCAACTTTAAAATAAATATTTTAATAAATGAATAACTACATCGTTTATTACTTAAAAAAAAATTACGTTTACATATTACATTATGCTCTTGGGAATATATCCCAACACCATATGCCTCAACAGTTGACAGTCTCTTGTATGTTATGCTATGCACGAGACCGGACATCAGCTTTATAGTGAGAGTAGTCAGTAGGTTTCAGTCTAACCCAGGATTTGATCATTTGGTGGTTGTGAAACATATTCGCAAGTATCTTAAGAGAATGAGAAATTATATACTTATGTTTTCCTGTGAGGATATGATCATAATGGGATATACGAACTCTGATTTTTGGATGGATGTCAATTCTAGAAAATCAACATCTGGATCAATGTTTACCCAAGGTGGTGGGCCTATTGTATGGTGGAGTATAAAGAAATCTTCAACCATAAAGGCTGAGTATGTAGCAGTTTGCGAAACAGCTAGGGAAGCACTTTAGCTCCGGAAGTTATTGGGAGATCTGAAAGTTGTTCCAAATATGGATAAACCACTCACACTTTATTACATTAATAGTGGTGCAGTGGCGAATTCTAAAGAGCCAAGAAGCCATAAGAAGGGAAAGCATATAGAGAGAAAATATCATCTCATGAGAGAGATAGTGCAGAGAAAAGACATTTATGTCACGAAGATTGCATCTGCAGAGAACCTGGCTGATCCGTTTACAAAGACCTTGTCGGCTAAAGTTTTTGATGGTCACCTAGATGGTTTAGGATTACGTGACATGTCCCATTTTCTCTAGAACAAGTGGGAGTTGTTGGGATATATGCCTTAGAGCTTCATGTAATGTAAACAGAATTAGTCATTTATCAAAGTGTTTATTTAATATCGCATATTGTAAAATATCTTGTTTACCCTAGATTACTCATGTACCTCCAGACTTAGAGTATGAGTGTCATAGACAAGAGGATTTAAGTTTGAAGTTAGAAAACTAAAATAGTACATAGAGAGCAAACAAATAGGGTACTTCGTTTGTGATTTATCTATTGCTGCGGTGAATTCTATATTTGTATGGAGACCTTGATCCAGGATCATCCATGTGGAGACATGAGAATGGAGGCACCTTGTATGATGTGATCATATAAGACTGGACCCAGATAGAAATGAGTTCCTTACAATATCCGTTAAATAAAGAAATTCATTTCGATATACTAGATGGTCATATATAAATTGATCTTAATCCTGAGTGTACTATAAACTCCTGCATGGCAGGCTATGTCATTTGATTTACAAATGTGAGGTTGGTATAGCAATCCTGACCAATAGCTACGTACTTTGGGGACACGGTTTGGTGTGTAGCTGGGGATATTTTACATAGATATGGAGTTCATTCCTTCTTGCAAGAAGTAGAAGAGTATCTTCTTTGTGGGTTGATTAGGTACTTGAACGGTTAGAGCGCTCAAGTCTTTCTATTACGAATAGAAAGATTAACATTCATAATGGTTATGAATAAATCGTTCATTAAAGTATCAATGGTACATAAGGTAAAAATAATTAGAGGGTTATTACAGACATTATGACCTAGCTCTAATTACGAGATACTAATGGAGGGCCAATCTGTATGTAATGACTATATCGATGGACACCGACGTGGTTCGGCTTTATTTATCTATCTACAGTAATGAGAGTACAACTTCAGGTTTTTAGTGGCATAACCCGGAGTTAATAATTCAGAATATTTAATTAAAAGTTTAATTAATATTTCGAGATTATTTGAGCTCGGAATCGTAGGTCCATTTGGTCTTTATGCTAGCTCGATATACTGTAGCAGATTAAATAAAATTGGATAGTCCAATTATATACTCACATATGTAAATAATATTAATATGATTAATAGTATTATTTTGTCACACTTTAAACTATATGTTAGGTTTAACATATAGTTGTTATAATTATATGATAATTAGATACATGTCATTAAATTATATATGATATAATTTAATAAAAGTTAAATTTGAAATTTCCAAATTTGGGTTTTGGAAACCCTTGGATTGGTTTTGGAAGTTACACCTTTTAAAATGTGGTAACTTTTTAATTTTGTAATTTTTTTTAATTATGATAATTAAAATTTGTTGTTACAAAATTTATAAAAAAACAAGGTGGTGGCCGAAACTTACTAAGGGAAAAGGCAAGGGTTTTGATTAATTTTGGAAATTAATAACCCTAGCTATAAAAAGAAAATGTGAATTTCTTTTTCCCTAATTTCATCTCATTCTAACCCTAGTCACCTTTCTCTTTTCAAGTGTTGAGAAAAGAAAAGAAGAATAAAAGAAAAACCAAAACAAAACTAGTGTGACTTTTAATCTCTAAAGTGTTTAGGGATTTATTTGTGAGGATAGCCCGCCCTATTTTGTGTAGGTGATGAGATATAGCACGTAAGGGTTTTTTGGTGTCAAATAAAAACCATCATCTCCTCCTCCAAATGTACCACACGGTAGTGAATAATGTTCTGCTCACTGCCGCACACAAAAGTTGTGTAACGGGACTAAGTGTGAATTCCTTTTAATCCAGAATTTTTAGGAACATGTATGGGTGTTTTAGGACTGTGTTGGAGCTGTTTCAAAGTGAAAAATCAGACCTGAAACAAAAGGGTTGTTCACGCAAATAGGGGCTGATTTGGGTAGTGAGCTGGGCGAGTTTGCGGGTCCAAAACAGTGAAGATCTGATTCATCATTCCATGGCTATTTGGAGGCTGTTCCGGGGCTAAAATTTTATTCAAAATAGAAGGAAAATTTCAGTGGTGGAGTTGGTAACATTTGGCCTCAAGGAAAGAAGGGTAGAAAAAAATTTCTAGTCTGATCCCGGGTGTCTAACTTGTTGCCGCTGCGCTAGGAAAATGGTTCCTACAAAACCCCCTTCTCATTCTACTTTTATTTTGCATGATCGCTAGTGCCCCATCATACAAATTCTCGATTGTGGACATAAGCCGAAATCCAATGTCTACAATTTTACGCCCATTGTGGGGCCCTGGCGATTCATAGCAAACAAAGATCTCTCAGTCTATGATCCTTTCGACGCACCTACTCACACGGCTTCCAAGAGCGAACAAATGCTAGATCATGTGGTAACACAGTTGGCCATTCTACAAGAACGGTTACAAGCATTGGAGGAAGAGAACAATGTCATGCGAAACACCAACACAAACCTCCAAAAGCAGTTGGAGCAAATTACCTCAACCTTCCAGCAGTGCGAAACCTCAGATCGCCCAAGCAACCCAATCATTCAAACTAACCTCTTGGGGGTATTCAATGACGTGGCTAGCGACGATCCCCCGCCATAGAACCACCCCTAAAAACACCAGACAACTCACCATATACCTCCTTCTGATCTATCATAACAAGTCGTCTCCACAGTGCACAAAGAGATGTAGGAGTTCAAAGAAGCAATTCTCTCCAGCCTACCTAGGGTGAGACTACCAATGAGGAAAGTCGAGTCGAGACAATCTCATACACTCCTTTCCTAGAGACCATCACTTCCATAGAACTCCCATAAAAGTTCACCCTTTCAGACAATATGATGGATCCACAGACCCAGACTACGTGGAAGGATTGCCATCAACTCCCAACAATACGGAAAGATAGCTATATTAGCCATATGACATGGATAGATTGCCATCAACTCCAAACTATATATAAAGATTGTCATCTTCTCCAGACGACATGGAAGGATTGTCATCTCCTCCAAATGACGTGAAAGGAATATCATCTCCTCCAGACGACATGAAATGATTGTTATCTTCTTCAGACGACATTGATGGAATGTCATCTACTTCAGACTACAATGAAGGATTGTTGTCATCTACTTCATATTACAAGGAAGGATTGTTATCTCTTCCAGACAACATGAGAGGATAGTCATCTTATCCAGACGACATGGATGAATTGTCATCTCATCCAGATGACATGAAAGGATTTTCATATTCTCCAGACGACAATGATAAATTGTCTTCTCCTCCAGATGACATGAAAGGATTGTCATCTTCTCAAGACGATATGGAATGATTGTCATCTCCTCCAAATGATGTGGAATGATTGTCATCTCCTCCAAACAACATAAAGGGATTGTCATCTTCTCTAAATGATCAGAATTGAATTTCATATACTCTAAACTACATGGAAGGTTTGTAATCTTCTCCAGACGACATGAAAATATTGCCATCTTCTCCAGACGACATGGAAGGATTGTCATCTCCTCTAAATGATGTGGAATGACTGTCATCTCCTCTAGACGATATGAAAGGATTTTCATCTTCTCCAGATGAGATGGAATGATTGTCATCTCCATATGACATGTATGGATTGCCATCAACTCCAAAAAACATAAGAAGACCTTCATCAGTTATAGTGCAGTGAAGACTCTCTTGGAACTTCATCAAGTCTAGTGGAGTGAAGACCCTCATTGACCTTCATCAGGTCTAGTGGAATGAAGACCCTCATGGACCTTCATCAGGTCCAGTCGACCGAAGTCTCATGGACCTTCATTAGATCTAGTGAAGTGAAGACCCTCATAGACCATCATCAAGTCTAGTCGACCAAAGTCTTATGGACCTTTATCAGGTCTAGTGGAGTGAAGACCCCCATGGACCTTCATTACGTCTAATCGATCGAAGTCTCGTGGACCTTCATCAGGTCTTCTGGGGTGAAGACCCCCATATACCTTTATCAGGTCCAGTCGACCGAAGGCTTATGGACCTTCATCAGGTCTAGTGGAGTGAAGAACCTCATAGACCTCCATCAAGTCCCGTCGATCGAAGTCTCATGGACCTTCATCAGGTCTAGTGGGGTGAAGACCCTTATAAACTGAAATCTCATTGACCTTCATTAGGTCCACTCGATGAAGTCTTATGGACCTTCATCAGGTCCAATCGACCGAAGTCTCGTGGACCTTCATCCGGTTTAAACCCTCATAAATTGAAGTTTCATGGACCTCTATTAGGTCTAGTGGGGTGAAGACCCTTAGAAACCTTCATCATGTCGAGTTGATCGAAGTCTCATGGACCTTCATCAGGTCTAGTGGGGTAAGACCTGGACCTTCATCTGGTCCAGACGACATAGAAGACCTGGACCTTCATCTGGTTCAGACGACATAGAAGACTCCACTGGACCTTTTTTTGGACCAATCGGCCGAAGATTATCCTGGACTTTCATCTGGTCCAGTTGACAAGAACATTTCCCATGGCTCTTGTCGAGTCAAGATCAAGACCTAGATCTTGATCTGGTCCAGACGATAAAGAAGACTCCCATAAACCTTCTCAGGACCATTCGGCAGGAGATTATCATGGACCTTGATCTAGTCCAGTAAATGGAAATATCCATTATGGCTCATGTCGAGTCAAGATCAAGACCTGGACCTTCATCTGGTCTAGAAGACAAAGAAGACTCCTCTAGACCTTCTTAAGACCAGCCGGTTGGAGATTATCCTAGACCTTCATCTAGTCCAGTTAACGAGAATATTCCTCATGGCTCGTGTCGAGTCAAGATCAAGAACTGGACCTTCATCTGGTCCAGAGGACATAGAAGACTCTCATGGACCTTCTCAAGTCCAATCGGGTCGAGATTATCCTGGGCCTTTATCTTGTCCAGTCAACAGTGTCCTTCCCCATAACTCATGACAATCTCCTAGATCATCATCATGTCTGGTCGACCAAGGATCATCCCAGATATTTATTTAGTTCCATATGACCTTGATGGGTCCAAGTGACATCAACGTCCAAGTACGTTTACATGGTTTAAATTGAACCCCAGACAACGTACTCGTCAAGTACTCTCCTAGCCAATGATTCATTGACTTAGTGAGTATGAGACAAACTTTACGTGCCAAATTTGGGCCAAGAACCCAATTGTATTTTCGTCTATGCCCATATTTTGATAAACCCACAGAGTAGCCCATTGGTTTTCCAACAAGATCCCAACCAAAAAATATCTCTTTATAATTAATTACTCTCCCAATAATTAGGGATGTCAACACCGAAAGCTGAATGTTTAATATTTTGGTAGGGTCCACCATCATAAATATAGCCAATATTCCAATAAGCCTATAAAATGAAGCATAAATCAGATTAAATTCATTCAAGCATAGGCATTCATACTTGAGCTCTCAAAGCATATCATTTGAAACACTTGCCCACCGCCCTCATGGCAGTCAACGAAGGTCAAGTTACTTCAAACCTTGTTATTCCATTTCTTTCAACTCGTCTTCATTATTGACTTCAGAGTCGGAGTGCCTACGGCACCCACCACACCGGTGGGTAGAAACCTTCGCTCCTCTACCTTTGTTTCACAGGATCGCTAATGCCCCATCGTACAAATTCTCGATTGTAGACATAAGGCGAAATCATGTGTCTACAAATATACTATGAGGGTTGGGATAAATGATGACAATTCAGATCAAACAGTGGGATTTTCCTATTTAAAATTTTCAAATAATTATTATTTAAATTTAAACAATGTGTTATTTATTCTTGGGTTTCGCATGAATTTGATTTCTATTTCAAAACTTTTGGATGATAATTTTTCATTTTAATTTAATAATAATTCAGTTATTATTGCTATTTTTGGATTAACTATATGCACATGAAACTCAAAATTTAAATTATATATGTTAAGACCGTTAACACATAGTTTATTGCTCAACACTAAAATATTTAAGGTTGAAAAAACTAAATCAAAGCGGTAAAAGATTTCTCACGATGACACATATCGGTGTCATCTTAGACTTAGTCTTATTAGCCTTGACCGGAAGATAAGCTGATAAAGAACGAAGACTTAAACTAGTTAAAACTTGGTACCTTACCAGTCTGTGAATCTTATCTAGAAAGAAAGATAACAAATAGACCTTTTATAAAAAAAGGAGTAAGAGCCAGTGAAGCACTTGAGCTAGTACATTCACACTTTTTCGAACCGATGAATGTAAGAGCCCAAGGTGGTTACGAGTACTTCATCATATTTAATGACGATTATTTGAGATATGGGTACGTTTACCTAATGCATCACAAGCAGATAATTTTGAAAAGTTCAAAGAATATCGTGTTGAGGTTGAGAACCAATTAGGTAAGATGATCTAAACACTGCGATCAAATCATGGAGGAGAATACCTTGATAGTGATTTTGAGGAATTCTTGGTTGAGCATGAGATAGTATCCCAACTTGGAGCACCTGAAACATAACAGTCGAATGGTGTTGCAGAGAGGAGAAATCTGACCCTATTATAAATGATAAGATCTATGTTTACACTACATAGTTCTTTTGGGGATATGTATTGCAAAACAGTATTATATATAATATGCATTACAAACACCAATGTATATCCTTAAAGTAGTTCCATCTAAGTCTGTTTCTAAGACTCCTTTGGAGTTATAGAGTGGTCGTAAAGATAGTTTATGATATTTTCACATATGAAGGTGTCCAGCACATGTGCTGAAGAATAAGACTACAAATTTGGAGCCACATTCTCAGGTGTGCCTATTTATAGGCTATTCTAATGAGACTATAGGTGGGTTCTTCTATAGTCCAGAAGATAGTAAAGTTTTTTTTTTTTATCGAGAAATGCTAAATTTCTTAAGAATGTCTCTATGAGGAAGTTCAAACCTCGAAGTAAAGTGTTAGCTAAGGATTTGCTTGTTGGTTTGACCGGCATGCCATCGTCAACAATAGTTAACAGAAGCATAACACCTTCAACATCTGAGCGTCAAATTGGAGGGTTGTACGACAACTTGATGGTGTAGATGTAGCAGATGGAGAGACATAAGTTGTCACATCCTGTGATGGTGTAGATGATCTATTGACCTATCGTAGTTCAATGGATGATTCTGATAAAAAGGAATGGCTCAAAATCATGAACCTCGAGATAGAGTCGATGTAGTCCAACTGAGTCTGGGAACTTGTAGACCAACTTGATAGGGTAAAATCCATGGGTTACAAGTGGATCTACAAGAGAAAAAAAAAAGACCATATGGGAAGGTACAAACCTTCAAGGTTAGGCTACTGGCCAATGGTTATACCCAGAAAGATGGAGTCGACTATAAGAAGACTTTCTTTCTAGTAGCCATGCTAAAATCCATTTGTACTCTTCTCTCTATTACCATATATTATGACTGGGGTTTTACGAATGGACGACAACACTGTATTCTTGAATGTAAATCTTGATGAGTGTATCTATATGGTACAACCAGAGGGGTTCGTAGCCCAAGATCAAGAGAAAAAGGTTTGCACGCTACAAAGTTCCATCTATGGACTCAAATAGGCATTTTGATCCATGATCAAGTCTTATACTTTTGAGTAGAACGTCGATAAGCCTTATATATACAAGCGCATCAATGAAGGTAATTTGGTTTTTCTAATTTTATACGTCGATGATATTTTAGTAATTGGGAATGATGTAAAAATATTATCCAATGTAAAATCCTGGATAGCTAACTAGTTCCAAATGAAATATTTAGGATATGCTAGTTATGTAATAGAGATCCAAATTCTTTGGGAATGCAAGAGACGATTGTTAGCTATGTATCAGATATTATATATCGACAAGATGCTTGTGCGATTTGGGATGCAGAGTTCCAAGAAAGGTAATTTTCCTTTTTGATATAGAATTCACTTGTCAAAAGAACATACTCTTAAGACACCACAAGGAATTGAGGAAATTAGATGTACCCTATATGTATCAGTAGTTGGTAGTCTAATAAATGTTATGTTATGCGCGAGCCACTTATCTATTTCACAATGGGAGTAGTCAATAGGTTTCAGTTTAACCCATGATTAGATCATTGGGTGGCTGAGAAACACTTTCTTAAATATCTTAAGAGAACAAGAAATTACATGTTTATGTATTCTGGTGAAAATATGATCCTTATGGGATATATAGACTTTGATTTTTAAACGAGAGCCGATTCTAGGAAATCAACATCTGGATCAGTGTTTACCCTAGGTGTGGATGAACATAAAGTAATCTTATATTGCTGACTCCACCATGGAGATCTGAAAGTTATTCCATATATGGATAAACTACTCACACTTTATTGCGATAATAATGGTGCAGTGGCGAACTCTAAAGAATCAAGAAGCCACAAAAGAGGAAAGGATATGGAGAAGAAATATCATCTCATCAAAGAGATAGTGCATATATTAGACGTATCTATCATGAAGATTGCATCCGCGGAGATCCTGGTTGATCCATTTACAAAGACCTTATCGGCTAAAGTATTTAAAGGTCACTTATAGAGTCTAGGATTACGTGACATGTCATATTTGCTATAGTACAAGTGGGAGATTGTTGGGATATATGCCCGAGAGCTTCATGTAATTTGTAAACAAAGTTGTTTATTTAAAATAAAAGATGCATTGTTCATTTATCAATTATTTTGATTTAAATCGCATATTATAAATTATCTAGTTTACCCTTAATTACTTATGTACCTCCAGACTTAGTGTATAAGTGCCATACATAATAGGATTTAAGTATGAAGTTAGCAATCTAACATAGTCTATAGAGAGCAAATAAAATGGGTACTTTGTTTATGGTTTATCTATAACTGTGGTCCATTTATAAATATATGGCGACCTTGATCCGAAACCGTCTATATGGTGACAGGAGAATGTAGGCACCTTATATGATGTGATTATATAGGACTAGACCTAGATAGAAATGAATTTCTTATAATATCTGTTAAATAAAGAAATTCATTTCAATATACTAGATGGTCATAAATGGATTGATCTAAATCCTGAGTGTACTACAAAATCCTGCATGGCAGACTATGTCCTTTTGTAACATCCCGTCTAAGCGAGGATGCTACCGGCATGAGACAGGCTAATCCCGTCTCCATAAGCCTCTGACTCTGCCGAAATTTCGGCATGACCTCTGCTAAAATCGAGCAACCTGGATCAAAGTCCAGCACCTCAGACATCCTACAGGGCCCAACACATAATATATTACTAAAATAAATAACTCAAGACACAATACAACTGGGCTTCATGCCCGAAAATACGTATAAACAAAAACTTTTACATTCACAACTATATGGATTTAAACTCTATTTACAACCACAGTTAAATCCCCCCAAGACCTAGTGACTGACTGACTGCATCGCTGCTATCCAGCTCTTCTAGTTTTGGTGTCTGTGGTCGACCGATCAGGTCACCAACCTGCAAAACTCAAAACACTGTTGGGTTGTGAGTCATAAGACTCAGTAAGTAACTATGCTCATTCCTTGAGCGGCAATCATACATAAATTCTGAATTTTGTTTCTTCATTAACTTAAGCTAGTCTCTGCTCTTAACCATTTTAATCAAATATGTAACCTTACTATAGATTTCTTTTAATCTGGTCTTACATGCTTCCTATCTTGTTTACTATTAATCTTTTCATACACTCATTATATACCTGTCAAGTTTCTATATCCCCAATCATCAAATCAAATTCCATTACACTTCTTCTGCGCTATTCTGATATCTTATTTCTTACCTACTTACTTTTCCTAATCTAGTTAGGGCATTTATTATAATTATCTTTCTTTTATTTCATTGAAATATCATCAAATCGATAATATTAAAATGTTCTTTCTTTATGTAGACATACACCACACAAACATCACCATTACCATAATATATATGCCTGACTATATACTTACATATGTATTCTTATAACACGCATAATCTTTTTATATAAACTAATACACTTATTGTCACAACTAGAGATGACAGTAAACTAATGTGTTCTTATGATGTCGATAATCTGAAATCTGTTAAAAACCGTTTTGAAAATACATTTAAGAACCCTTTTTTCTGTAAACAAAATCAATTTCAAATTCATTATCATAAAACCATTCTGATCATCCAGCATAACTCACTGGATGAAATATAAACGAGCGTCTAATGCCCAGATCGCGGGCACAGATCCGACAATGAACGAATCGATCCCCTACCGACAGAGGGTTAGGTCATACCATTTCTGATGGCTTAGACCCTAACGATCACCCCGGCGTAAACATATGATGAGTCATGAAAACATAAATACATACACCGATCGTCAGGGGAGAAACATAACAATAACCGATCATCTCAGCGGAAACACATCAAGAAAACATAAAACGATCGCTTAGACGGAAACATATAATAGAAAACATTATATCGTAAAATGTCAAAAAGTAATGTCAAAATGTATTAAATCAATATGCAATTCCTTTGAAATAATTTTCCCCCCCAAAATATAAATATGTATAAATCAAAAGTAAATCTTTAATGCATCATTTTCAAAATACATACCGATCGTCCACTGCTCAGTCTGGACAGTGTACGTACCATGTCGACATGGTAGTGGGCCAGCCATTTTCCGATGGTCTGGACCCCATAACGAGCGCCCCGACGGCCAACCCGGAACGAAACATAAACGATCACCACGGAGGGTTAAAAAACATAAATCAACCCAATCATGATTCATCATTACATGAAGTTATTTAAACACATCCATAACTTAAAATTTAAACTCCCCACTATCTACCATCCAACCATATAAAAACAGCTTTTTCAACACAAACGTGTTATGTGTGTTCTTGAAATCAAGCCATTAATTGATAGCACTCAAAAGCTAAGTCAATACTCAATTTAAAACAAACCAAACTCAAATTCACGTGAAATGAAAGCAAAACAACCATAACATCACTAATAAAAAATATGACAGTAACCTCAGCCATATATAAAAACAAGCCAACCTTAATAACAATAACTACTTACACCAAATTCAAAATCTCAAATTTCAAATTAACACCACGATTAAATCAATGATTAAATCCATTCGGATAATGCTTTTTATTGCTGCATATTTCGATTACGAGATATGGCAGATGGACATCAAAACCATTTTCCTTAACGGAAACCTTTTGGAGGATGTTTATATGCAACAACCTGACGGTTTTGTCATACCAAAATATGCGAACAAGGTTTGCAAGTTAAATCGATCCATTTATGGATTGAAGGAAGCATCGCGTTCTTGGAACCAACGTTTTGATGAGATCATAAAAGAATATGATTTCGTTAAAAACAATGATGATCCTTGTGTATATAAGAAGGTTAGTGGGAGTGCACTGACATTCATTGTCCTTTACATTGATGATGTACTACTTATTGGCAATGACATTCCCATGCTACAATCGGTGAAAGCTTGGCTTTCATTAAAATTCTCCATGAAAGATCTGGGAGAAGCAGCCTTTATTATGGGAATAAAGATCTACCGGGACAGATCTAGAAAGGTGCTTGGACTCTCCCAGAGTACGTACATTGACAAAGTGTTGAAGAGATTCAACATGTAACAGTCTAAGAGGGGACTGTTGCCAGTTTTACATGGCGTCACTCTATCTAAGGACATGTGTCCTAAAACTCAAGATGAGAGAGACAACATGAGTCAGATCCCGTTCGCCTCGGTAGTCAGATCGATCATGTATGCCATGATATGTACGGGACCTGATGTCTCCTATGCTTTGAGCATGTGTAGTCGCTATCAGGTCGATCCAGGTGATGGTCACAGGATGGCGGTTAAGAACATCCTTAAGTATCTTAGACGCTATGGAGATGGAGAACTTGAGGTAACTGGGTTTACCGATGCAAGTTTCCAAACCGATAAAAATGACTGTAAGTCAAAATCTGGGTTCATATTTTGTTTGAACAACGGAGCAGTAAGCTGGAAATCTTCCAACTAAGAGACTGTTGCTTATTCAACAACAGAAGTGAAATTTATTGCAGCAGGTGAAGCAGCAAAAGAGGCAGTTTGGATCCGTAAATTCCTAATTGGATTAGGAGTAATCTGTTAGCAGTTGAGCCTGTTCCATTGTATTGTGACAATAACGGGGCAATAGCACATGCTAAGGATATACGGTCTCATCAACGATCCAAGCATGTTCTTCGACGTTTCCATTTGATTCGTGAGATCATACATCGTGGCGATGTGAAGATCGAGAAGGTAGCATCAGAGGATAACTTTGCAGATCCGTTGATGAAAGATATTCCTCAACAAAAGTTTGAGCGACATGTACATAGTTCAAGTGTTAGATGCTTGAGTGACTGGCTATAGGCCAAGTGGGAGATTGTTGGACAACTATTTGTAAAAGACATTGTGGTTTTTTGTACAAATTAACTGTGTGACAATGGAATTGTGTTGGACAAAATGACCCATAGCGTCACTATTTGCACAGATCATTGTGTTGTTGTAGCAAATTAACTATGTAACAAGGAAATTGCACTCTCATCATTTGTGATTAGATCACCTTAGATATATAAATGAAGAGAGGTCCCTATGATTAGTTCCTGGATTGAGATGATATGAGACAGTATCAGTCCGCGAAGGATTAATCATTAAATATCCCTAGCCGTAGTATTATCGAGACTGGACATCGATAATGCGAAATAGGCTAGTATTGCACTTGTGCGCGTTGTGAGGGCACAACGGCATAGTTCTCATATATATAAGTATTGGATACTTGTGCAAGTGCGATAGGAGGTCGTGTTTCACCGATGGTACGGGAAACAGCTTCGCTCTGGATAGACCCTTCGGAATCCCATTGGTATTATGACTAGGTGTCTATGGGAGGCCGAAATCAAGGTAGGTGTGTATAGTCTTAACCTGAGACTTACATCGCTAATACTTACGACAATCGATAAACTTTGGTTTTGGTGGTGGGGGATCTTAACTGGTTCTGTGTTCACCTCTTCTGGGTTTATCAGGAATCGTAGTGTATTGGATGTGATGTCGAGATGGAAGTGTCACTCCAGTCATAATGGAGATGATGTCACGCAGGATACGGTATTAGTGCTCTTAAAAGTGATGCGCATCCAATCGTGATATTATGACCAGGTCATGAATATCCGATTATAGAGACTAGTTACCAGACATCCGATATGTGTTTCGGACGGGGCAGACACTTATCCAGCCCCAGCCCTAGCACGTGATTATCCGATACTGGGCCAATATACACAATACTATTGTATACTACGCTTGATACAGATCTAGATATTCTTTGATGAATATGTCCGGAGAACCTGGGAAGACTTGGTGCTTTGCTAGGAGTCGACCTTGTCTCGTAAATCGGTAGAACGTAGTACTTGGTACGTACGTGATTCGGATACTCCGACGACCGTATTTACTGCCAGATTATCCGGGGATCTCATGGGTCGCTTCCCGATAATCCACCGATGACGCACAACTCGCACTCTTGAATAATCTGGGATTATAATAGAAGAGAGAGAAAAATTAATCTAGGATTAATAATGGAGATATTTTATCCGGGATAAAATGTCGCCTAAAGAGAGAGAACGATTAATTTGGAATTAATCGATGAATTAATATATTCGATATATTAAATGAAATTAGATTTCGACGCGAAATTAAAATTAGATTTTAATTCGGGCAAACGAGTTAATTCAGAATTAATTCGTTAGCGACGTAAATAATAATTTCGCCAGGCGCAATTATTTATTTAAATTCGATTGAATTAACGTCGCGACGTAAGCTCGGTATTTCGGAAATATCGAACCCGAACGCGTGAGTGCACGTGGGCCCACTTTCATTTGGAAACGTGTGGGGCCCACATGACACATGTCATTCTAATGCTTTGCATGTAGATAGTGTACAATGCACTCAATGTTATTGCATGGAAATTGAGTGTTTGACACTCTAAGCTATTGCATGTGTTGTGTCATAAATTTATTATTAATTTAATAAATTATGGCATAAATATAAATTGATTTTTGGTAAATCATTTTAATTAACATAACACAACTTCTCTCTCAAAATTCTCTCTTCCTCTCACGCCCAAAACAGATTTTGGGGACTGGTTTTGAACCACAAAAACCGTGAGCATAAGGGAAGCAAGGGTTGGGTTTTCATGGTGAAAACCACAAGTGCTAGCACACTACGAGTCTTGCGAAGGTGGTAGGGAGGTTCCCCCATGAGCCGGGATCCATCGGACGAAGCTCGGAGCTCCGTTTCTTCACTCAATTTTCTGTTTTTGTAGGACAGTGGACTGTTGCAGTGATGAGATCAATGCAGTGCGTTTTTGGGCTTGAATCATCTCCAAATCGACTCAACCGATCAATGTGAGTATTCCGCTACCTCCGTTGATGTGTTCACACATAATTTCATGTCTTGTTTGATCTTGGGACCTTATAGAAAACCAACAAATTGCTATTTTATCATTTTGTAGTTTGATTACTCGAATATATAAATGGATAAAATTCCTAATGATTAGTTCCAGATTAATAAGATATTAGACAATATCAATCCACAAAGGTTTAATCATTAAATATCCATAGTCGTAGTATTTTCGAGACTGGACATTGATAATGCGAATAGACTAGTATTACACGTGTGCGTGTTACGGAAGCGTAACAGCGTAGTTCTCATATATTTACGTATTGGGTACTTATGCAAGTGTGATATGAGGTTGTGTTTACCGATGGTATGGGAACAGCGTCGCTCTGGATAGACCTGTCGGAATCACATTGGTAGAATAACTATGTGTCTATGGGAATCCGCTTCAGGGTAGGTGTATTTGGTCTTAACCTGAGACTTGCATCGCTAGTACTTGCGACAATCAATATGCTTTGGTTTTGGTCGTCCGGGATTTTAACAGGTTCTGTGTACGCCTCTTCTGGGTTTATTGAGAATCGTAGTGTATTGGGTGTGATGTCAAAATGGAAGTGTCACTTCAGTCAAATGGAGATGATGATCATGCAGGGATACAGAACTGGTTCTCTATTATGTTGCAACTATCGGGATAATATGACAAGATCATGATTATCCGATTATAGAGACTAGTTGCTTGTGATCCGATATATACTTCGTACGGGACAGACATTATTACAGCCTCAGGCCTTGCATGTGACATCAGATACTGGATCGCAATACCAAATACTATGTAAACTACGCCTGACAAAGATTATATATTTCTTAAAGAATATTTCTGGAGAATTGGGTAGGGATGGCGCTTTGCTAGAAGCCAACCATGTCTCGTAAATCGGTAAGAATGTGGTATCGGGTACGCACATTTTCAGGTAGTCCGACGACCGGATTTACTACCAATATATCCAGAGATCTCATGGGTCGCTTCCCGAAGATTCACCGATGACGTATGACTCGAACATAATTAATCTGGGATTAATTAGAACAGAGAGAAAATTAATCTAGGATTAATTATGGCGAGATTTAATCTGGGATAAAATTCATTAATAGAGAGAGAATGATTAATTTGGAATTAATCGATAAAATAATATATTCGATATATTAAATGAAATTAGATTTCATAACGGAATTAAAATTGGATTTTAATTCGGGCAAACAAATTAATTTAGAATTAATTCGCGAGCGACTTTAATAATAATTTTGCGAGGTATTATTATTTAATTAAATTTTATTTAATTAAGTCGCAACGGAAAGTTTGTTAATTCAGAATTAACGAACCTGAGCTCGGAATATATTTGCGGGCCCACTCGGATTCGAATTAAAGTGGGGCCCACAAGTCACATCACAAGTCATCTCATCACTTTTTGGTGATGGAATTGGTGATGACTTCTAAAACACTCAAGCTTGATTTGGTGATGACTTTTACCAAACTTTGATTTTGGTATATGGCTTTTGTTTTTGGAAAATAAAACAAATCAACACATTTCACTTTTTCCCTCTGAGCTCTCCATCTCCAAATCTTGGCTTGGCCGAGAGTTACAAGAAGTACAAGGGGATTTTTTTTGCAAATTTCTTCATTGCTAGCACATCAAAGATCATAAAAAGGTGATAGGGAAACTTTTCCCAAGAGTTTGGAATCCATTCTTCAAAGCTTGGAGCTTGACACTCAACATTGGAGGAGCTTGGAGCAACTTCAAAGGAAGAAAATTTTTTGAACTCTACACATCCTATAACTGATCTTTGTAAGTATAATTCTACTATACTTCATTTCGTATTTACACTTCTTTCATGCTTAAAATGATCTTGGTTTGTTCATTAGAACCCAACAGTTGGAATGTTGATGGTGCATTATAAAGTCCAAAAGGCATTTTCCTAAATGTAAATGTTCCAAATGGGCATGTGAATGTGGTCTTTTCCTGGTCTTCTAAAGCAATGAGAATCTGATAATAACCCAAGTAACCATCAAGAAAATATTAATATGGATATCCAGATACTCTTTCTAAAATTTGGTCAGTAAATGGTAATGGAAAATGATTTTTTCTAGTTGCGTCATTCAGTTTTCTATAATCAATGCACATACGCTAACTAGATGAAATGCGGGTTGGGATTAATTCTCCTTTTCCAGAATTTTTTGGTAGAACTTATGTAGGACTTACCCACTTACTATCAGAGATAGGGTAGATAATGCCTACATCAACAAGTTTAAGGACCTAGATTTTTACTACTTCTTTCATGTGAGGGTTTAATCTTCTTTCGGGTTGACGATATGTCCTAGCATTATCTTCTAAATGTATTTTGTGTGTGAAGATTAATGGATTAATGTCTTTTATGTCTTTTAAAGTCCATCCAATTGCCAGTTTATGTTCTTTCAACACATTTAAAAGTTTACGTTCTTGATCGCTTGTGGAGCAACTCATGCATCCATGTGATACACCAAGCGGACGGATCTCCGCTAGTAGCCTATGAGATCGGCTACCCCCACTTAAGGGCGGATCATATCATCATGCTAGTCTCTCCGCTTTGTGAACTCCCAGATTATTCATAAAACTATTACTAGGAACGTTTAAGAGTAATGATTCTCATAAGGTGTGGAAGCCATCATCTTATTACTCCAAGGGCTTTATTACAGTGTTTGATGATTCATATAAGTTATGTAAGACACGTATAATAAAGATTGCCATTTTATTAATTAATGAAAATATTACAAATACATGTACATATAGCCCATCCACAAGTTGGGTATAGGGCATATCCCTAACAATTGGTACATATGAGTCATATGTTAAACCACAGCCATCTGGTAGAGGTATGTTTAACCTTAGGGAAGACCATGACCTTGCTGCCAAGTATGCATTTTTGTCAAAAGAAATTGAGGCTTTAGAAATAGGGAAGATGGATCATGTCAAGTCAGTTCAGGAAATCATATGTCAAATTTGTAGTTCAAATAAACATGTTACAGAAGTTTTCCCATCCTTACCAGCCCTGAAAAAATGTCTCCATGACCATGTCAGTTCCATAAATACATTCAATAGACCAAATCCAAACTCATACTCACAGACCTATAATCCTGGTTGGAGAAACCATCCAAACTTCAATTGGAGGAATGATAACCAAACACAACCTTCACACCAACCTCCCAAGTTTCACCAGAATTTCCGAAACTCCCAGAATTATGCACCATATGTCCCACCACCTAAGAAAACCATTGAAGATAGCTTGAGTGCATTCATGGAAAAACAAGAAACCATCAATAACCAAAATGCACAAATGATGAATGATTTGAAAGAAACTTTTGATAAAATCACATTTGTTTGGGCCATTAAAGAGAAAGGTAAATTTCCTGCACAACCTCAGTCAAATCCCAAAATTCATCAAAACCCTCACGAAGGTAGTTCTGGAAGTCAACACTTAGACCAAGTCAAATCTATTATTACTCTTCATAGTGGTAAGACCATCCACATACCTATTCTTGAACCTCGTGAAAATGAGAAAAATTAGAATCAGAGGGTAAGGAATGGGTTGATGAGCCATTATCCATCGTTGATAATAACAGTTTTTCTCATGCACCTTCATTTCCTCAGACATTAAAAATAAAGAAATTGAACCATTCCACATAGATTTATGAAATATTCAAATAGGTAAAGGTCAATATCCATTTTTAGATGCCATTCAACAGATACCATCATATGCCAAATTTCTGAAAGATCTCTGCACCGTTAAAAGAAAACATCAGGTAAGAAATAAAGTTTTTCTAGCTGAATAGTTAAGTTCCATTCTCTCAACCAATAATGCATTAAAATACAAAGACTCTGGTTGTCCAACTATTTCTTGTATTATTGGAAATCAAAATATTGAACATGCTTTGCTTGATCTTGGAGCTAGTGGAAATTTACTGCCATTTTCGGTTTACCAACAACTTAATATCGGTGAGATGAAACCAACCTCAACTACCCTTTTACTTGTTGATAGATCAGTTAAGGTATCAAAAGGAATTGTGGAAGATGTGTTATTGCAAATCGATAAATTCGTATATCCTGTGGATTTTATTGTTTTAGAAACACAACATATGGCAGGAAGTTTTAAGCCAATCCCTGTAATACTTGGTTGGCCATTTTTAGCAACAGCTAACGCTTTAATAAATTGCAGGAATGGAATCATGAATCTTTCTTTTGGTAACTTGACATTAGAGTTAAATATTTTTAACATCTGTAAATAGCTATATGATGAAGATAATGAAAACGAAAGCGCAGAATCAATTGGACCTATTGTGGATGAGCATATTCAGGGGAGTTTATCTGATCCCATGGAATTTTTTACTGCTAATTATATTGAGTCAAGTGCGCAAATAGATTCAGATATTACTAATGATTTTCTCCTTTACTATATTCAAGTATTGGAAGACGATGGAAAGATTAAAAATTTGGAATAATTGGGAACATTGGAAGAAGAAAAACATGAAGAAGCACCCAATTTGGAGTTAAACTCTTTGCCAAAAGGACTGAAATATGAATTTCTAGAAGATAATCAAACTTACCCTGTGGTAATTTCTTCTTCTCTCACAAGCGATCAAGAAGGTAAACTTTTAAATGTGTTGAAAGAACATAAACTGGCAATTGGATGGACTTTAAAAGACATAAAAGGTATTAATCCATTAATCTACACACACCGAATACATCTAGAAGATAATGCTAGGACATATCGTCAACCCCAAAGAAGATTAAACCCGCACATGAAAGAAATAGTAAAAACTGAGGTCCTTAAACTTCTTAATGCATGCATTATCTATCCTATTTCTAATAGTAAGTGGGTAAGTCCTACACAGGTTGTACCTAAAAAGTCTGGAATCACTGTTGTAAAAAATGATAAAGGGGAATTAATCCCAACTCACATTTCATCTAGTTGGCGTATGTGCACTGATTATAGAAAATTGAATGACGCAACTAGAAAAAATCATTTCCCTTTGCCATTTCTTGACCAAATTTTAGAAAGAGTAGCTGGACACCTTTATTATTGTTTTCTTGATGGTTACTTGGGTTATTATCAGATTCCCATTGCTTTAGAAGACCAGGAAAAGACCACATTCACATGCCCCTTTGGAACATTTGCATTTAGGAAAATGCCCTTTAGGTTTGTAATGCACCTGCAATATTCCAACCTGCAACACTGTTTAGAGGTCGTTATGGATGATATAACTATCTTTGGAAATTCATTTGATAATTACTTGACTAATCTGGAAAATGTTTTGAAAAGATTTGAAGAAAAATGACTTGTGTTAAATTGGGAAAAATGTCATTTCATGACTGATTCAGGAATTGTTTTAGGACACGTTGTGTCGTCTAAAGGTATTGAGGTTGACAAAGCAAAAATAGAGGTCATTTCTAAATTACCATCTCCAAAAATAGTCAGGGACATTCGTTCTTTTTTAGAACATTCATGATTTTATATGAGGTTCCTTAAAGACTTTAGTACCATATCCAGACCCTTATGTAACATCCTATTAAAAGATGCAACATTTGAATGGACAGAAGAATTTCAAAAATCATTCCAAAAAATTATCAGTCTTTTGACTTCTACTCCTATTATGCAATCCCCTGATTGGTCTTTGCCCTTTGAGCTAATGTGTGATGCTAGTGATTATGCAGTTGGTGCAGTTCTAGGGCAGAGAAAGGAAGGTAAGCCGCATGTGATATATTACACTAGTAGAACATTAAACAGTGCACAAATGAATTACACTACCATAGAAAAAGAAATATTTGCTGTAATATTTGTATTGGATAAATTTCGATCATATTTAATCGATTCTTCAACTGTTGTTTACTCTGATCATGTTGCTGTTAGATATTTGATGTCTAAACAGGATGCCAAGCCAAGAATAATACGGTGGATTTTGTTGCTTCAAGAATTCAATCTCACAATCAAAGACAAAAAAAGGGGCAGAGAATGTGGTTGCAAATCACTTATCGAGAGTCACAAATGAGTCACTAATCGATACCACTCCTATCGATGATTCTTTCCCCGATGAATTTTTATTTTCGGTAAATGTAATGCCTTGGTATGCTAATATTGTCAATTTCCTTGCAACAGGAAAGATACCTCTAGACTGAAGCCAACAAGATAAGAGGAAATTTTTTACCGAGGTCAAAAGATTCTACAAGGATGATCCTTATCTGTTTAAATGATGCCCTAATCATATTTTCAAATGATGCATACCTGGTAGTGAGATAAGTGGTGTTATTCAGTTCTGTCATTCAGAAACATGTGGAGGTCATTTCTCATCTAAGAAAACCGCTGCAAAAATCTTACAGTGTGGATTTTATTGGCCAACCATTTTCAAAGATACATACACTTTCTGCAAAACTTGTGAAAATTTTCAAAAGTTGGGATCAATTTCAAAAAGAAACATGATTCCTTTAAATCCCATCATTGGCATCGAAATCTTTGATTGTTGGGGGATAGATTTCATGGGCCCATTTCCACCATCCTTTAGATTTTTATATATTTTAGTTGCAGTCGACTATGTTTCAAAATGGGTCGAGGCAATTCCTTGTCGGAATAATGATCACACAACTGTGATCAAATTTTCAAAAGAAAACTTGTTGAGTCGATTGGAATTCCTCGGGCCATCATAAGTGATGGAGGTAAACACTTTTGTAATAGACCCTTTGAATCCTTAATGAAAAAGTATAGAGTCACACACAAAGTTTCTACCTCTTATCACCCCTAGACAAACGGACAAGTAGAATCAGCAAATAGGGAAATTAAACAAATTCTAGAAAAAATGGTTAACCCAAATCGCAAAGATTGGTCTATTCGACTAACTGATGCACTTTGGGCATATCGAACAGCTTTCAAAACATCCTTGGGTATGTCTCCCTATCGTCTAGTTTATGGAAAGCCTTGTAATTTGCCTGTAGAACTTGAGCATAAAGCATTTTGGGCTATTAAAGCATTTAATTCAAACCTTGAAAATATTGTTCAAGAACGTAATTGCAACTAAATGAACTTGAAGAGTTAAGGAATGATTCATATGAGAATACAAAAATTCTTAAAGCTAAAACTAAAGCCTTTCATGATAGTCGAATTTCACAAAATATATTTGAAGTTGGTCAAAAGGTTTTGCTTTATAATTCTCGTCTTCATTTATTTCCTGGAAAGTTAAAATCCAAATGGAGTGGCCCATTTATTATTAAACATGTTTACCCATACGGGGCTATTAACATTGATAATCCTATAGACGGTGATGTGTATAAAGTAAATGGACAGCGTTTGAAACCCTTTTTGGAGTACTCAAAATTTCAAGAAATTTTTTTCCTGTCAGACCCAATATACCTTGATTGATGTAGTTTCTTTCATGTTTTGTTTAATATTTCTGTAATTTCCATTTTTCTTAGTTTTGCAGTGTTCTTGCTCTTTTATTTTATCTCACACCCTGGTAAAACAGTGGATAACGGTACTCCGTGACTCAAGTCGATTATTTCAGTTTCCTAAAAATACTGATACCCTATAAACCAAGGCATGGAAGAAACTCTGGCAACCCTCCATAAATATTTTCATGCACTTCCCTGAAATGCTCTGATTAAAATTTACAAAGCCCGCACAGATAGAATGAGAATTCTTATGATTCATGGTATTCCTAGTGATATTCGTTGGGTAATCGAAGCAAGGGTTCGTTTGGTAGGTGAGTCATCTGACTCCTTCATTCCTTACATGCCTGGTTCAGGGAAAAGCACCTATTATAAGAAACGAAGAGCTAAAAAAATGGGTGTTTGTTATAAGTGTGCACGTTGTACGTGAAACACTCGTTGTCGTTCTTTAGTAATGATGTCTGATAATCGTGAGGATAAAATACAATTCATTTGGGATGGACTGAGTAAGGAGCCTTTTGATGATATATCATTGACTCTTGAGACGCATCCTAGTGGATATGGTAATCGTGAAATTCTCATATCACGCACATAATTTCATAAAGAAAGACAACCATATAGTCTCGAGAATCTGACTTTAAAAGACATTGTTTGCCAATTTATAAGAAAATTAGATGAGAAGCCTATCCCCGACCCATAGAGGGTATTCAAGCCGTTACTAGACGTAAAACCAGAAGAAGATGTTATCCACAATCACAACTACTAGTACATATTATTGTATTGATTTTCTTTACTTTAAATTACTATTTTCCTTTACTTTTTGCCGACAGTATCTAACTTTTTTTGTTCACGATCTATTTTTCTGATAGTTGTCATTTTGTAGATATTAGTGCATTTCTAGCTCACCCTTTGCAGGATCTATAAATTCAGTTCGTCATCTCCATTTCCTCAACACATCTAGCTAAGAGAGGTAGCACAAATGGAGATAACTTCAAAATGACAATGCACTAATATCTATGTATTTTGTGGAAATAGCTCCGGAACTAAACCTGAATTTGTTGAGGAAGCAAGAGAATTGGGTAGAGTTATGGCGAACATAAATATGCACTTAGTATATGGCGGTGGCAATCTTGGATTGATGGGGTGTATTTCAGACGTTGTACAAGAAGGTGGAAGTCAAGTTTTGGGGATCATCCTAAAACCTTTAACAGAAAGCCACATCATCAGAAAATCAAATGGAGAAGAATGTATTGTCCCAGGTATGTCTGAAAGACTCACTGAAATGATCAATCATGCTGATGCTTTCATTGCTTTACCAGGTGGGCTCAGAACGTTGGAAGAAATATTCACTATTGCGTCATGGGCAAACTTGAATATTCACCAAAAACCTATTTGGCTATTTAATGTTAATGGATTTTTTGATTTCCTTTTTGTATTTCTTGAAGATGCCAAAAGGAATGGGTTTATTTCAAAACCAGTAAGAGATATCTTCTAACTGAACGAACAACTGATAATTTAATTGACCAACTCGTAGCTTATGAACCAAAAATCGACCCTATTCTTTCCAAGTTGAACTGGTCTGGTAATGATCTTGGCAAAAAGCACAAAGTAAACCTGGACCTTAATCTGTAATCTTTAGTTATAACTGTCAATTCCACAATAACCAGGTGATATCTTCTAAACTCTTTCTTTCTTTCTTTAAACATTGGGGACAATGTCTCGTTTTGGTTAGGGGAGATGATAGTTTAGGAAATAAATAATTTTCATGTTTATGTCTGTTTCATTGAAGTTAGTTTTTACTGTGTTGTTCTTTTGTGTGTAAAAATATATATCCATATATATACACACAAACTAACAACAGATTTATTTTTTAAACCAAGTGGAATTGTTGTTCAAAGGTGGATGTGTAAGGAGTTTTCACTCCTGAGAGGCATCTCAATATAATTGTAACAAGTTATTTATCGTTCTTTTCTTTTTGAATCATTTAAATTTGTGAATTCTCCATAACATTGATTAAATTTGATCTTTATATGCTCGTCTGGCAGATATTATCAACAATATGGTAACATATGACCATGGGTGGTAAGTGAAAATTATGTAATATTCAGTTCTCTAATTTGTTGGAGGTAACACCTAAAAGTAGTAAAAAAATTTATTATGCAAAAAAAAAAAAAAAAAAAAAAAAGAAAAAATAAAAAAAGAGAAAATTGAATAAAGTTCGTTTCGTAGCCTTTCTAACCCGAGAAATTAAGTCAGAATGGGTGTTTTAACACTTAGTACCAAAAGGGAAACTGGTCTGGGAATTACTGGCTCAAAGCTCGTTACAAGGGTTAAAAAGAAAGCTTAAGAAAATCAGATACTGTTTATCTGAGATCCGAGCAATTAAGCCCATAGGGGTGTCTTAACACCTAGTGCCCTAAAACCAACTGGTTTGGGAGTCACTGGCCCAAAGTTCGATACATGGATTGAAGATATATTTTAGACACTATTTATCTGAGATCCGAGCAATTAAGCCCGTAGGGGTGTCTTAACACCTAGTGCCCTAAAACCAACTGGTTTGGGAGTCACTGGCCCAAAGTTCGATACACGGATTGAAGATATGTTTTAGACACTATTTATCTGAGGTCCGAGTAATTAAGCCTGTATGGGTGTCTAAACACATAGTGCCCTAAAACAAACTTGTTTGGGAGTCACTGGTCCAAAGTTCGATACATGGATTGAAGATATGTTTATAAATAAACTTTCACTGCCAAAAAATGTGTAAACTCTAATATAATTTTAGGATAAAAATATTACTCTCTTTTCAATAAATACCTGTGATATTGTGGGCACAATATATTGATTAATACCTTGTTTTATGAGTATATGGAAGAATGGTAAAAAAGTACATATTTGATCATTCAGAAAAAAAAAAAACAATTGTTGACTTAGATAAGAATTTTTCTTCTTCTTGAATTACTAGAGACTAGCTGGTTGGGGGTGTGATGAATACTAAAAAGTGCATATTTATTAGACGATAAGTTAATCATTTTACACTTATAGTTTCCCTAATCCCCTTAAATTGACACATTTGTGAATTAATATTTTAAAGTTATGCTTTAAGTACTTTTACTGTGTTATTTTATGTTTTTGTCAGGAAAAATACTACTCAGAAGGTCGACGGGACAAATCAGACGTGAAAAAGAAAAACGAAAATTCTGCAAGCACGTCGTAAATTCTGCAAGCATGTCGTAAATTCTGCAAACACGTCGTAAATTCTGTAAGCACGTCGTAAATTCTGCAAGCACGTTATAAATTCTACAATCACATCGTGACAAGTGGAACCTTTATGTCGTGACACGTGTCCCTAACGTGGCTTCACCATTCTCTGGCACGTGTCCCCAAAGTGGCTTCACCATTCTTTGACACGTGTCCACAACATGCATTCGCTGGTCTGGGTGGCCAAGTTTCCTATAAATAGGAGCGTCCGACATTAGAAATTTTCATACTTTCTTTCATGATTCCTCTGTAAATCTGGGAGAGAGTCTTGTTTATTTATTTACTTAAAGCTTTTTGTAATGTCTTTTTCTTTCAATAATAAAAGTACGAGTGTAGGACACAGAAATAGGAGACGCTGTCCCGGGCTCGCGGCCCGGTTGGGAGTACGGAATAGCCCGCGGGGGAACTAAACCGGAGAAATAACATGGAGTCGCCACCCGGTGTGAACCGGGAAAAATGATTTAATGCCACACTCACCCCTCGCAAGGGAAGACCTCAAACCGTTGGGTTGGGAATTGTCCCTTACTTATGCCACTTGTAATGAAAGGATTTGTGCAATAATCTAACCAAGCCTAAGCAACATATATTTCCAAGGATGATCTACTTCTAAGTTCATGCATAAAAAAATGAATTGGAATAACGGCAAGCATATAATTTCATGAACACATTATATTGATAAACACAGTGACACAAATAAACAATAATTGTACAAGCATGCATATTAAAGAGAGGCAATTGAGTGCATAAATATTGAAGAGAGCTAACTAAACATATGATGGGGAAAGAATGACTAGGGGAACAAACATGCATGAAACATGATAAAGGAATTTGTCAAATGTATGCGCGTTCGTATAGCGTTCGTAAACGCGTTCGAACGATAAACAAAATGCCAACATTCCAGTAGCATTTGATAACGCGTTCTAACGATAAACATAATGTCTGTGTTCGTATAGTGTTTGATAACGCGTTCGAATGGGATGAGACCTGATGCATGATACAATAAAATGCATGCGCATTCGAGTAGCGTTCGTAAACGCATTCAAACGGTAAACAGAATGCAAGCGTTCGAGTAACGTTTTGAGGCGCATTCTAAAGGAAATAAGACAGAATGCATACATTCGTATAGCGTTCGTGAACGCGTTCGAACAAGATGAGACAGAATACATACGTTCATGTAGCGTTTGGAAACACGTTCGAACGAGATTGCCAAAAATGGCATCTGAAATGACACAAACACATATATGGATAAACAAATACACAATGTAGGACCTCGTGTGCCCGATGGAACACATTTCACATTCAATTAGGGTGCACCTCATCCGGCATGACAAAATATCATGGAAAAGGTAGCCTTTTAGGCATTTCCCTCGAATAGAGGACCTTTAATCCACCCTAGTTAGCCCATGCGCCCACGAATGCAATGCATGCGTAAATAAAGCAGTGATATGCAATTGGTAAATGACATAATAAAAGGCGCGGCAAAACATCATGGTAAAGGTAGGCTTCAAGCATTTCCCTCGAATAGAGGACCTTTAATCCACCCTAGTTAGCCCATGCGCATTATATTACAATGTATATAAAATAAAGACAACAATAATATAAGACCTCGTATGCTCGATTAAACATATCTCACATTCAATCAAATATAATCTGTACGGCGCGGCAAAACATCATGGAAAATGTAGCCATTAGGCATTTCCTCGAATAGAGGATCTTTAATCCACCCTAGTTAGCCCATGTGCACTATATCATCATGCATAAATAAGTAACATGCAGAAAGTAATAGCATACTAACGACTAAATCATGCAAAAAATAAATAACATACTATCAACCCAATCATGCTCGCATACAAGGTTGGATGAAATGAAATGTGTGAATCTCTCAAGTGGTACGTAGCATTGTATCCCGAGTGCAAACCGCAATATCGTCCATTCGGATTCGGCTAAGGAATTTACGTCCGTGTTTCCATCCGATATACCACAAGAGAGAACACATGTTCCATTCATTCAAGGACCACAACATATATCAACAAACGACTCTCATGGGAAGGAATTCTAATAAACAACAAAAAAGATGAGAATAAATAAGAAGTGTGCCCTCAGGTCTAACCTCTTAGGTCATCTCTCGAAAGTGCGTTACACGGCCGTCGGAAGGGTTGATGCTCCGCAACTCCTCTGGTTCACTGGTCCACTGCTCTCGTTCGCTGCTTCACTATTTTGAGCTGTCGTTTCCTCTATTTTGCTGATGTTTTGCTGCTGTTTCTTGTGGTAATTTAAGGGTTTTAAGTGAAGTTTTTTTGTCACTATTTTGCTATATTAAGGGACTATTTTTGGCTATTGTTTTCAGTGTTTGGGGGGTGATTTTTCTGTCACTGCAGTGCAATTTCGGAGACTGGTTTTGGTGGTTACGGTGGTTTGTTTTAAGGCAGTTTATTCAGTCACTACAGGGCTATTTTAGAGGGTTGTATGTGTGCAAGGAAGTAGTATTTTGCTTGCTATTCTTGTCTTGGGCGTGTAGAGCTAGCAATAAAACCAAAAGTACCGACACCGTTCGAACGCCTATTCGAATGCTACACGAATGCCCGCAATCTGCTTGACGTTCAAACGTGTTCACGAACGCAGCACGAACGAAAGTAGTGAACATGTGAATTGAATCCGATGACATACTTATTCTGAATTTCCCCTTTTGACCTTCTTTTCCCGCGACTTCCGTGACTTAAAAGGTAGTGTCTCCAAATGAGACTCATTATAGGGACTTACATGAAAAAATGTAGTGCCTACAGTCGCCCCCAATTTGATGGGACTTGTGCAGTGTGTGACAATGACAAACCTATCAAAGTTATGCATGCATTTTTACTTACTTGGCTCACCAGCTGTTACTTAACTTACTTGTTATCCTTAGATGCTTTGACCTTTGGGCTTTGTTCCCAAATTATATTGAATATGGCTTTGTTCCCGAACTGCGTTGAGAGATGGCTTTATTCCCGAGCTATTTTGAAAGTGGGCTTTATTCCTCTAGGCTTTGTTCCTGAACTGTGTTGAATGTGGGCTATATTCCTCTAGGCTTTGTTCCCAATCCGTGTAAAGATGGGGCTTTATTCCCCTGGGCTTTGTTCCTGAACTTTGTTGAGATATGGCTTTATTCCCCTGGGCTTTATTCCCGAACTGTATCAAGATAGGGCTTTATTCCCGAACTGTGTTAAGATAGGGCTTTATTCCCGAGCTGTGTTGAAAGTGGGCTTTATTCCTCTAGGCTTTGTTCCTGAACTGTGTTGAAAGTGGGCTCTATTCCTCTAGGCTTTGTTCTCGAACTGTGTAAATATAGGGCTTTATTCCCCTGGCTGTACTGAATGTGAGTTTTGTTCCCGAATTTGCTAAATGTGGGCTTTATTCCTGATCTGTTGATTGTGAGTGGGCTTTTTTCCCTGGCTGTACTGAAAATGGGCTTTGTTCCCGAATTTGCTGAATGTGGGCTTTATTCCTGATCTGTTGATTGTGAGTGGGCTTTGTTCCCAAACTTGCTGAATGTTGGCTTTATTCACGAATTGTGTTGACTGTGGGCTTTGTTCCCGAAACTGTTTGTCTTTGCTGCCTTTTCCTTTTCTTCAAAACCTGTAAACAACAACAAGATAAAATTTGTGTGCATGTGACGTGTATGCATGTATGCATGGTTGTGTTTCCCATTCTGATGGGTTAGGTCTTCCTTGTGCTCTTTGGTGTCCTTCGCTTGTAACTATTTTTGGTCGCCCCCTGGGCCTGCTTATAATTTCTCTCTGTCAATTCTCTTTGGTGATTGCTCAGTCTTCTTTGATTCCGTGACTCAATATCTCATTACGTCCCTGATTCGCGAGGTGGTAGACTGGTCGCCCCCAGTCTTGGCTTAGATTTCTGTTCTTCGATTCTTGCACTAGGTCGAAGTAGATCCTGTGATGTGACATTCCAAAACTACCGGTGATATGGGCCTCGACCCTGGGACTCATCCCCAAAATTGATGATGATGCTGATGTGGGCCTCAACCCTGGGACTCATCCCAAAAGTGATACTGGTGCCGATGTGGGCCTTACCCCCGGGACTCATCCCGAAAAACTGTTACTGATGATGTGGGCCTCAACCCCAAACTGATACTGATGTTGTGGGCCTCAACCCCAAACTGATACTGACGTGGGCCTCGCCCTCAAACTGATACTAATATGGGCCTCGCCCCAAGCTGATACTGATGCGGCCCTCGCCCCTAAACTGATGCTGATGTTGACAATGCTGATGTGGGCCTCACCCCAGGGACTCATCCCCGAAACTGATACCGATGTGTTGCTACTTCTGGTTGGCTTGCATTTGCCGCTTTCTTCTTTTCTTCTTTGAAACCTCTCTTAAGTCGTCTCTCGTATAGTTCTCCCTTCAAACTCACATATTGAGAAGCCAACTCCTGAATGATTATCTTGTTCTTCTTCAAAGGTAGAGGCTCAGACAAGTAAGTGAAATAAACGTCTTTATTATTATTAAGAAAAAGGTTCGAACAAGTAGACAAAATCAATGTCTTTATTAAAAATGCAGGATTGTAATCAAATAAGCCAGGGGAAACATCTTTATTGTCTGCGGCATTGTCTTTTTCCTCAGCCTATGGTTCTCCACTATTGTTATCTTCTATCTCCATGCAAGAAGCTCGGTGGTTGAGAGTTTGGAGGACAAAGGTTTCAGGTAGGCCATAGTTGATCATGTAGGTGGGTGGTGGAACAAAGTGGTAGTTAGGCAGGGGGTTATGGTATGTGTTGGGCTGTTCTTTCTCAGGGTCAGGTATTTTATGGGAGTCAATGAGATTTTGGATCTCCTGCCTAAGGCGGGTGCAGTTGTCGGTGTCATGGCCTTTTTCTTGATGGAAGTAATAATACATGTTTAGGTTGAGGTACGGTGGCACAGGGTTCAGAAATGGCCTGGGTTCCAAAGGTTTTAGAAGTCCTTGCATCTTCAGCTTTTCAAACACCTTTGACAAAGGTCTACCAAGATTGGAGAACCGTCTGTTTCTGACGGTAGCGACCTCAGCAGTAGTGGGCTTGGTCTCAGAAGGCCCCCAAAAAGTCCTTCTATTTTGGCCATAGAACTTTCTGTTCTCAGCTTCAATATCCATGACAGTTTCCCTCAATATCCATGACAGTTTCCCTCAACTGTCAAAAATCAGTAATCATCGAAGTCATCCTCCTCAGATTACCATAAATAGAGGGCTTGGTGCCCTTGATGATCATTTTGATATGGTCCTTCTCCGAAGGCCGAGTCTGCATCTTCAGGAGTTGGCTCTTCCAGCGATCTACATATTCCTTGAAGCTCTCTTCCGGCTTCTAATTGGTGTTTTCTAAGTCCCAAAGTGACAAATCGATCTCCAGATCTGTAACATACTGTTTCAGAAAGGCTTCTGCCAGTTCCCTCCAATCTTCCTTAACCTTTCTTTCAAGGCTATGGTACCACACTACAGGTGCCCCCTCAAGCGACATCCCAAACATTTTCCGAACTTGGCGTTGTGACAGGCCTACTGAACTCATTACAGCGACATATTGCCGGAGATGGACCCTCGGGTCCCCATTCCCATTGAACTTGGCCATATCAGTCATCTTGAATTGAGCTGGCAACTGTTCTTCAAAAGTCATCGCCTCATAGTCCAACAAGTCTTCATGCTTGCCCTTCAACTTACGGGTAACTGACTCCACCTGATCACGGAGCTTCTACAATTCTGCCTGAGACCCAGTCATTCTTCCTGCCGCATATTCAGCCATGTCATCATCAAAAGCGGGGATGTCATCCCCCAACCCGCTCGGAGGCTCCTCACGCCTTATATTCTCATAGTTTCCCCCAGAATGGGGCACAACCATATTAGCAATAGCAGTAGTCAAGGCTTGCAATTGTTCAGTAACCTTGGTGAGATTGGTTTCCAACTGATCCATACAGGATGTTTCATTCTATGATTCGTTCATGTTTGTTATTGGCCTTTTAACAAGTCTTACTTTTTCCCTAACCCAACGGATATCTATGATGGCTCTTAAGACACAAGAGAGTTAACATGATGTGTGTATGCATGAGATGCATGAGATATGTGCGATGTATGGAACATATAAATCGGCCCCTTGCTATTTTAAAGCTTCAATCGCATTATTGCAATGTGCAAACTTGTCCCAGTTGAAAAATCCCAACAGGTTTACACCTTTTGCGATAACATGGTTAAACAACTTCAAATGATAAGGGGCCCAAACACAGGATGGCCCATCGGCATTTTAGAAACTTTTGGCCCCATTGTCATAGGATACGAACTCGTCCCAGTTTAAATGGCCCATCAAGTTCGCATTTATGACAAGAAGTTCAACTGGATCCAAATGAGGATGGTCCACAAGCACAAGGAAATAGTTTCTATAGGTCATACAACTCCGGTCTACGTGTGGGTTTGCGGGAGTGTTGACAAAGACTCTCGCTGGCGAAGGATTGCCCACAACCAGGTCTCCCCACTCAAGGGTTTGAGCAACCAAGTGAGCGCATCTTTTTTATACCTTACAGTACGTGCCAACGAGTTATGGTGCGTGATTGAATGTCAAATGGATTTCCCGTTGTAGATTCCCCAGAGGGAGGGTGGAGCGAACTCTCTTAAAAACCCAAGCCTCTTAGGCTCTTATCGCTTGGTGACAGGAATAAACTACGAGTCCTCCAAATTAGTCCATCACAATAAGCTACGAGTTAATGATTATCCAGGTGCATTCATAGCTTTTCCTTATAGAAAGGTAGTGAATGAAGGAAGACACCAAACCATTACCTAGCCTTAAAAGTACCTTTGATTAAACCCCTTTAACCCACTGTAGACACGGTCAACTAAAACAAAAGTCACAACATTACAAGACATTATTTCGGGGCCGATACTCTATCCCCAGTAGAGTCACCAGACTGTAGGACACGGACGTGGATGACGTTGTCCCGGGCTCGCGGCCCGGCTAGGAGTACGGAATAGCCCGCGGGGGAACTAAACCGGAGAAATAACATGGAGTCGCCACCCGGTGTGAACCGGGAAAAATGATTTAAGGTCGCACTCACCCCTCGCAAGGGAAGACCTCAAACCATTGGGTTCGGAATGGTCCCTTACTTATGCCACTTGTAATGAAAGGATTTGTGCAATAATCTAACCAAGCCTAAGCAACAGATGTTTCCAAGGATGATCTATTTCTAAGTTCATGCATAAAAAAATGAATTGGAATAACGGCAAGCATATAATTTCATTAACACATTATATTGAAAAACACAGAGACGCAAATAAACAATAATTGTACAAGCATGCATATTAAAGAGAGGCAATTAAGTGTATAAATATTGAATAGAGCTAACTAAACATATGATGGGGAAATGAATGACTAGGGGAACAAACATGCATGAAACATGATAAAGGAATCTGTCCAGTGTATGCGCATTCGTGTAGCGTTCGTAAACACGTTCGAACGGTAAACAAAATGCCAACGTTCGAGTAGCGTTTGATAACGCGTTCGAACAATAAACAAAATATCCGCGTTCGTATAGCGTTTGATAACGCGTTCGAACGGGATGGGACCTGATGCATGATATAATAAAATGCATGTGCGTTCAAGTAGCGTTCGTAAATGCATTCGAACGGTAAATAGAATGCAAGCGTTCGAGTAACGTTTTGAGGCGCGTTTGAATGGAAATAAGACAGAATGCATACGTTCATGTAGCATTCGTAAACACATTCGAACGGAATAAGACAGAATGCATACATTCATGTAGCGTTCGTGAACGCTTTCGAATGAGATGAGACAGAATGCATACGTTCGTGTAGCATTTGGAAACACTTTCGAACGAGATTGCCAAAAATGGCATCTGAAATGACATAAACACATATATGGATAAACAAATACACAATGTAGGACCTCGTATGCCCGATGGAACACATTTCTTATTCAATCGGGTGCACCTCGTCCGGCACGACAAAATATCGTGGACAAGGTAGCCTTTTAGGCATTTCCCTCGAATAGAGGACCTTTAATCCACCCTAGTTAGCCCATGCGCATTATATTACAATGTATATAAAATAAAGACAACAATAATATAGGACCTCGTATGCTCGATTAAACATATCTCACATTCAATCAAACATATTCTGTCTGGCGCGGCAAAACATCGTGGAAAAGGTAGCCTTTAGGCATTTCCCTCGAATAGAGGACCTTTAATCCACCCTAGTTAGCCCATTCACACTATATCATCAAGCATAAATAAGTAACATGCAGAAAGTAATAGCATACTAAGGACTAAATCATGCAAAAAATAAATAACATACTAGCAACCCAATCATGCTCGAATACAAGGTTGGATGAAATGAAATGTGTGAATCTCTCAAGTTGTACGTGGCATTGTATCTTGAGTGCAAACCGCAATATCGACCATTCGGATTCGGCTACGGAATTTACGTCCGGGTTTCCATCTGATATACCACAAGAGAGAACACATGTTCCATTCATTCAAGGACCACAATATATATCAACAAACGACTCTCATGCGAAAGAATTCTAATAAACAACAAAAAATATGAGAATAAATAAGAAGGGTGCCCTCAGTTCTAACCTCTTAGGTCGTCTCTCGAAAGTGCGTTACACGGCCGTCGGAAGGGTTGATGCTCCGCAACTCCTCCGGTTCACTGGTCCACTGCTCTCGTTCGCTGCTTTGTTGTTTTGAGCTGTCGTTTCCTCTATTTTGCTGTTGTTTTGCTGTTGTTACTTGCGGTAATTTAAGGGTTTTAAGTACAGTTTTTTTGTCACTGTTTTGCTATATTAAGGGACTGTTTTTGGCTACTGTTTGGGGGGTGATTTTTCCGTCACTGCATTGCAGTTTCGGGGACTGGTTTTGGTGGTTACGGTGGTATGCTTTAAGGAAGTTTATTCGGTCACTGCAGGACTGTTTTAGAGGGCTGTATGCGTGCAAGGAAAGAGTGTTTAGGGGTGATGTTTTCGGTTGCTAGAGGGAGGAGGAGAAGAGAATTATTTTGCTTGTTATTCTTGTCTTGGGCGTGTAGAGCTAGCAATAAAACCAGAAGTACCGACACCGTTCGAACACTTATTCGAACGCTACACGAACGCCCGCAATCTGCTTGACTTTCGAACGTGTTCACGAACGCAGCACGAACGAAAGCATTGAATATGTGAATTGAATCTGATGACATACTTATTCTGAATTTCTTCTTCCGACATTCGTTTCCCGCGACTTTCGTGACTTAAAAGGTAGTGTCTCCAAATAAGACTCATCATAAGGACTTACATGCAAAAATGCAGTGCCTACAACGAGTATATTTTATTACAAAATGAGTAGCTAATTTCTTTTCTGCTGGGGTAATGGTGAAGCTTTTATAATGGAAACATAAATTAAACTCACTTCTATTATAATAAATAAATTGAAATCTAATGATTAAAACTTAATTTAATTCTAGATTAATTATTAACAATCTTTCTACCGCTTTTATGGCTGGTTTAATTTTCTACCGCCTTTATGGCTGGTTTTATCTTTCTACCGCCTTTATGGCTGGTTTTATCCATCTACCACCTTTATGGCTAGTTTTACCTTTCTACCGCCTTTATGGCTGGTTTTACCTTTCAACCGTCTTTATGGCTGGTTTTATCTTTCTACCGCCTTTATAGCCAGTTTTATCTTTCTACCGCCTTTATGGCTGGTTTTATCTACCGCCTTTTTGGTTGGTTTTCTCTTTCCACCACCTTTATGGCTGGTTTTATACAATTTTGGTAGAACTAAGTACCTTGATAGGACTTTTTATAGACAAACGGTATCACCGCCTTTATGGCCGGTTTTATGTTTTTGGCATACTTAGTACCTTGGTAGGACTAATTATCGACATAAATGATTACCGCCTTTATGGCTGGTTCTTTATATTGGCATAATTAATTCCTGTAATAAATTAAGTGGGTAGCAAAGGCAATTTATAAATTATAATAAAGTGAGATTTCTAAATATTTAAAAGACTAAAAGTGGATCCCCTAACTCCATCATTTCATTCTATTATTGCATTCCAACCTAAAAGTCTCCAACTACTTCAACAAATCAAACTTTTCTTTTCCGCATTGTTAATTATTCTATTTTGCTAAATCTCTTCTCTATGGATCGTCCTTGGACTCACCGGGTTATTTTATTACTTCGACACTCTTATACTTGGGTATAAAAGACCATTTTTTCAGCGTGTCAGCCAACAACTAGGAACCTCAGTCCATCAATAAATGGATGTTCATAAATCCCAACCCATCTAGATTTCTTATAGTCGATCCTTTCATCCAATGCGGCCAGCTTAACCTCAATCGACAGAGGAATCCTATACCTCAGTTTCATCTCTCTAGTCTACTGTTCAGTCACTCGACTAGTGGGGTTTTTGGTTAGGATATTCGTCGACTCATTAGTTCTTGGAGTCCCACTCGTCTCCCTCGAGGCAGGTAATGTCCTAAGTTATCTCACATCCTTTGGCACCCCTAAAAGTGGCTCGACTGCCACTAATGTCCTAACTTCGGCTGGGGATCTATACGACCATTCAAAACCACCTTCTTCCCCAGCCGACTAACTTGGAGTGCTAGAAGTCCTATTATGGGATCCATCATACATATCTACAGGGGTAACACTAGACCCTATTGAATTATCACTCGACATTGGTCCAATAAACTATATTATATCCAAGCCTAAAAACTGTTGAAGGTCCTCAGTTTCTACTTCTTAAAGATCAAAATCAGATAAGTCCACAAATAAGATTTACCTAGCCCTGTCAAACCTTAAGGATAAACTACTACAAAACCTCAAGAATAAGATAAAGGGCATGAAGAACAAGTTGGAAGATTTGAAGAACGCAAGCAAAGAGTCGAAGAATACCTTGAATGACTCGAGATCTCTTACACCTAAGACTTTTGAGAGAATTCTTAGAATGAAGCAAATGAGCCTCCAAATCCTCACTTTTACCCATCCCTCAAATGTCGTCACATTTTCCCACTTAAAATCACCTGAAAATGCACGCTAGGGTTACTGTTGCGAGCCATGAAATGAAGGCTTATCTCATGGACTTTTTTCTCAACTAGGCTCAGTAAGAGAAATGGTAGGGGGAAACCTTGCCATTACTTGGAGATATTCTGGCGTCACCTAAAGATGGAATTATGGTCTCTTGGGAGAAGTCGACCTTCCAATTCCCTGACCGAGATCAGAAATGACCATGTCTCCAAACGACAATGAATGATGCATGTTTGGCTCAGACGACGCACAAACCAACGTGCCTCCTCCAGAAAACATGGAAATACACTCATTGACCTTTAATAGACCCAGCCGACCAAAAAGCATCCTTCATGTATGGCATCTTCCCCAGATTATATGGAATGGTTGACCATTTTCCTAGTCGACTTGGAAGGGCTTCCGGTGACATATAAGGACCTTTATCTGATCCAGGAAATATGAAAGAAATCTTATACACTCCTGACGACATGATATGGCCTTCATCCCTCCATTAGACGCCCAAAGACAACCTACTGGTTCAGCCGACATATCCTCCAATCAATAAGTAAAAGTGTATATTATGGATAAAAATAATCATGTTTGTCATTTCAGGCACAAAAGCAATACAATACGATATAACGATCTCAGTCGACATGAAGAATCCCATAGATAAAATAGAATCGACCAACATGGCCCCTATGTTAATATAGCCCTAAGAGTTTAGTCGATATAATTTATATAGTCAATTGAAGGAGATTATCATAGACCTTCATTTGGTCTAGTTGACGAGACATTCCTCATTACCTTCATTGAGTCGGGTCAACTCCTAGATCTTCTATCAGTCCAAACGATATTGAAGACTTTCGTAGACCTTCATTAGGTCTAGTCGATTGGAGATTATCCCGGACCTTCATCTGGTCTAGTCAATGGGACATTCCCCATGACCTTCACTGGGTCGGGTCAACTCATTGACTTTCTTTCGGTCCGGACGACATAAAATACTCCATTGGAGCTTCGTCACATCAGTCGACTGAAGTTTATCCTGGACCTTCATCTGGTCCATTCGACATGACACTGCCCATAACCTTCAACTGGTCGGGTTAACTATTGGACCTTCTTTCGACCCAAATGACATAGAAGACTCCCCTACACCTTCATCTGGTCTGGTCGACTAAAGATTATCCTGGACCATCATCTGGTCCAGTTGACGGGACATTCCTTATGACCTTTGTCGGGTCAGTGTAGGAGTGAAGTAGGATTTCTTGTTATGCCTATGACATCGGCGACCAAGACACTGTTGAGCTCGCAGCTCGTAGACAATACGGATAGTCCCATAGGGAACTAATCGGAGAATAATAGAGTCGTCACCCAGTGTAAGATACTGAGAATGATTTAAGACCGCACTACACCCCTCGTAAGTTCTGAACTTAAACTCGTTTGGGTTCGGAATGGTCCTTTACCGATGCCAATAAAATACCAAGTTCAAAAAATGATCCTCATGTCTTATAATGCAAGGAAATCACATACAATAATTTATTTCCAACAAAATAATCATTACATATTCATTTATTACAGTGAACAAAGATAAATTAAATTCGATCAAAGAGAGTCAAATCCGGCATGATGTAAATCTTCATGTCCGGCCGGATGTATAGAATGACCGGTCGGACTTGCTGCGTAATCCAAAAAGCATAGGGACAAAGGGTCGTATCTCACACATCGATCACCACATCATGAAAAAAAACAATTAGCATAATAATAACAAATAATGATAAATATTGGACGTTATGTAGAAAAGAAACAAAACTTAAGCTCGAAGTCTTGCACATCTATTTCCATGTTGTACGTGGAATTATATCCCAAGTGCAAACCATACTACCGTCTATTCGAAATCAGCTATGGAATTTATGTTCAGGTTTCTATCCTATATACCACAGAAAACAAACTACTAAGTGTAGCCAGTTAAGCGATTGGACTAACTGTGCGATGAATACTTGTCCGCTCGGACATACGGAAATGCGGCATCACTCAAAATAGTGAAGAAATGATGCAAAATTCGAATATTAAGTGCACTCAAGCTGCACCTCAAATGGTACCTGGCTCTCAGAATACTTCTGCAAGTAAAATGAATAGTTTGGTCTTATGCTGGAGTATTGTGGTTGTGGATCTCAAAGTTACGCTTGAAGGTTTGGAAAAACACAACAGTTGAAGGTTAGGATGTTTAGTTCCCTGAAAGTATATGCTAGTTCCTCTACTTCTCCAAAAAAATATTCAAAAGGACTATGGTATAAAAGTATTCTCCCTCTTTTCCATTGAACGTGAGCTTCCCTTTTATGGAGTTTAGGACTTGGTCTAATTAGGAAAGCCTTCTTTGATAAGGGAAACCCTTATTTTAGCAAAAGGCACTTACGAAAATTATTTTTAAAAGAGGAAAATATTTTTTTTATAAGATTTTAGCTTTAAAAAGAAAGAGATCATATCTCTCTGTAAAATTAAAAACTGAGGTAAATCCAGCTAGACATTGATGTATATTATATTCGGCCATACATGGCTAAAATACGTCCGACTAGACATAGACGACATCTGGCCAGGGGGTATTTTGGTGTTTCCTAACACTAAATCTTGCAACTATTCAAACCTTTAGACGCATTGCTATAAGAGACTCATCATCTTGCTAGATATAAAAATACAATATCTACAGTCTCCACCACTTTGGTAGGCTTGTGTAGTGTGTGACAATGATAAGCCTATCAAAATCATGCATGGATTTTTCTTACCTCGTCTGCCAGGCATCCCTAGATTTACCTTGATGTACGGGCCCTCGGGCTTATTGATGCTTCAATTGGAGATGTTTCGATCCATATCTAAACTTATATGGTTAATGTTCGAACCCTCGAGTCCTTTGACACTTTGATTATGAGATGTTTTTTTCTCGATAGACTTTTTTCCTAGCTTCAATAATTGATAGACCCGCAGGCCTCTGGTGCTTCGATCGGTGATGAGATGTTTCGGTCTCTCCATGCTTTATTCCCGGCTTCAATAGTTGGTAGACCCATATGCCTTTGATGCTTTGATCGGTGATGAGATGTTTCGATCTCGCCATGCTTCATTCCCATCTCTAACAGTTGATAGACCTGCCAGCCTCCGATGATTCAATTGGTGATGAGATACTTCTATCTCGCTAGGCTTCATTCCCAATTCCAATAGTTGATAAACCCACAGGCCTCCGATGCTTCGATCGGTGATGATATGTTTCAAACTCGCCAAGCTTCATTCCCAGCTCCTACAGTTGATAGACCCACAGGCCTCTGATGCTTCGATCGATGATCTCCGCTGATCTGAGAATGGGTGCTCAGCCTCCCAATACTTTGATCGGTTTAAGATGCTCGACCTTTGCAGATGTGAGAGTACATTTTGTATGCAAGTTATGTCCGATCAAATTTGTTTATTATCGTCTTGATGTTCTTTGTTTAAGTTCGACCGAACATTTTTCGAATATATAAAACCTAGATTGTCTCATTGTAGGACACAGAAACCGGTGACGCATGCTGTTCTAGGCTCGTGGCCCAGTTGGGAGTACGGAGTAGCCCACGGGGGACTAAACCGGAGAATAAAGGAGTCGCCACCCGGTGTGAACCGGGAAATGATTTAAGGCCGCACTCACCCCTCGCAAGGGAAGACCTCAAACCGTTGGGTTCGGAATGGTCCCTTACTTATGTCATTTGTAATGAATGTATTTGTGCAATTTTAACCAAGTCTACTCAACATATATTGGCTAAATTAATCTAAATTCCTATAAGGCCTAAATCTATGTTTGCATGCTTCAAAAGTAAATTTTCATAACGGCAAACATGCGATATTACACATCAATCATGTTAAATAAGTAACGATCTAAACATAACATAACTTAAGTTCCTATTGCGAAAGGTAAATAACTAAGTCATGCTTAAAGGAGTAACGTACTAGGCCAAATCATATTTCAAAGATGCATAATTTTCTAAACTAAACTATTAATTCATACAAGGTAAAATAAATTACATGCTTTCTAAAGAATTAATTCATGCGAGATAGAATAAATAACATGTGCCCTCAGGTCTAACCTTTTGTGTCGTCTTTAGAAAGTGCGGTATACGGTTGTCGGAAGGGTTGGTGCTCCGTAACTCCTCCGGTTAACTGGTTAGACATTTTCCTTCGTTGTTTCACTGTTTGGGCTGTTGTTTTCACTCCGTTTCGCTGCGGTTTCTGGTCACGGTTTAAGCTTACTATTTTGCGGTAATATGAGGGCTGTTGTGGGGTGAATTTCGATGATATTGGAGACTATTTGGAGAGACAATTTTCGGTGATTATGGGCTGCTATATGGGGGTTTGTGCGTATTTGAGGGTTGCTTGTGAGGTGATGTATGCGTGTTTGAGGGCTGGTATGTGCAAAGTGTGTGTGGCTTGTGTGTGAGTGAGGGCTGGTATGAGTTTCCTGGGCGATGTGGGATTGAGGGGAGTGATGGGTTGTGAAGTGTTTGTGCGTGAATTATGAAGTGTTTGTGCGTGAATTGTGAAGACAATTATGGTGGGTAGTTTCCTAATCGATGTGGGATTGAGGGGAGTGATGGGTTGTTGTTTTAGGCGTGAAGGGGTTGGTTTCAGGGAGGCTACTGGGCGTGTTTGAGGGCTATTTATGAGGGGCTGCAGTGGCGTGAACAAGGGGGTGGTTCTAGGGTGTTTTTTACGTGAGGTTGGGGCTGGTTGAGGGCTGTTTTGTGCGTCAAAAGATGGTATGAGTGTGGGCTGTGAAGGGGTTATTTACGTGAAGATTGAGGGTTATACGTGAGTGTGTTGATACCGAATGAAGGGTTGCTCAGGGTACTTTGATGCGTTGAATCAGGGGCTGGGCGTGAGTGCTTGAAGGTGTCATTTTTTGTGGATGGAGGGCTTGTGTTTTTTTTATAGTGGGGAGTTTGTGAGGTTGCTGGGCGTGAACAAAGGGGCAAAATGGAGGGGCTGATTGGGCGTGATTTAGGGCTGATTTTGAGGCTTGAATGGGCGTGATGAAGAGCTGATTTTGAGTTCTTTGGGCGTGATGAAGGAGGGGCTGATTGAAGGTTAAATGGGCATGATTTAGGGCTGATTTTGAGGCTTGAATGGTGCTAGGATGGTGGGCTGATTGTGAGGTGCTATTGGTGATCGTTGGTGTCTTGGTGTGAGGAGGTTCATGTGGCTTTTGATGAGTGTGCGTGGGCTGCATGGAAGTGGGGTCTTAGGTTGCTCAGTGGATTTAGGTGTGGTTGACGTGGGTGACATGAAGAGAGGGGTTAATTTGTGAGGAGTGTTTAATTTATGTGTTGGCCGAGAGTGAGCAAAGAAGAGAGAAGAGGGAGAATAGTGTTTTGGTTTGTTGTGTTATGAGTTGTGGTGATTTAGGCGGAGGATAATTTTTTAATAGAGGTTCAACGAGCAAACCTGAAGCTAAACAAGCGAATTAAATCCAACAAGACGTCAATTCTTGACTCTTCCCTTCCGACGTCCGTTTCCCGCGACTTCCGCGACATAAAATGTAATGCCTCCGTACGAGGCTCATCATCAGGACTTATATACAAAAATGTAGTGCCTACAGTCGCCCCCACTTTGATGGGATCTGTGCAGTGTGACAATGATAGTCCTATCAAAGTTAGTGCAATGCATTTTTACTTACCTGGCATGCCAGTTGTCACCTGACTTGCCTGTTGTGTCGAATTTAGTTGATGTGCCATTCCTGGCATGCTAAACCTCGTACCTAGGGTGTCGCGGTAGTCCACGATAGTTTACGGTAGTCCACAATACATAACGATAGTCCACGGTAGTCCACTGTAGTCCACAATACTCCACGATAGTCCACGATACTTCACAATAGTGCACGGTAGTCCACGGTAGTCCACAACATTTCATGATAGTCCATGATAGTCCACAATACTTCACGATAGTCTACAGTAGTCCACGGTAGTCCAAAACACTTCACGATAGTCACAAAAATCCACATAGTCCACATGCCGTACCTGGCAACACTTTTCTAATGTCTCCGTACCCGGACTGCCGTACCTGGCAAAAACTGATCTGATGTGAGCCTCGCCCCTAGAATGCCATACCCGGCAAGACTAATACTGATGTTGATATGGTCCTTTCCCCCAGAATGCCATACCCGGCAAGACTGATACTGATAATGATGTGGGCCTCGCCCCCAAAGTGCCATACCCAGAAAAGACTGATAATGATGTGGGCCTCACCCCCAGAGTGCCATACCTGGCAAAGACTGATAATGATGTGGGCCTCGCCCCCAGATTGCCATACCCGGCAAAGACTGATAATGATGTGGGCCTCGCCCCCAGATTGCCATACCCGGCAAGGCTGCTACAGATGCTAATGATTCATTTCAACATACTATATTGCTCTCCATTAGATAATCCTAATAGCTAAACATATTTTTGTCATCAACGAATGCTTCGTGTCAAAACCAGAGAACCTTCAAAGTACTTGATACACTCAACTCCGATCGTCTGAATAGGTGATCTGAACTAGACTCACAGTGTGTGTGTGCTAAGGCTCTTTCTCAGTTTTCTTCCTAAGTAGGTCAACTTGATGATTTCGCTTCGGAGAATCGGACCAATGGGTCAAACCAACCTGGATGTCTTAATCACTTTCTGTGATTACTTCGGCATACTCAACATGATATGATTTATTTTTTGACACACCTACCCTTTAAGGTAGCATTTCTCCTCATGGTGGTCCTAATACTCGCCCATGGGTAGTTTCACGCTTATCGGTTATAGGCGGTCTATTTTTTCCTTTTCTTTTCTTTTTATTTCAGAGACTTTTTCTTTGTTTCCAACCATATCATATATCATAGCATCAGTAAACCATGGTGGACTTCCAAGTAAACGGTCATTCACTGATCCACCATCTCTTCAACTAGTCACCTCGTTAACCACTCAGGTTTCTACTGCTGAGATCCCGTAATCAAGTGCTCACGGGTCTAGCTGAGATTAATCCATTCATAATACCATACGAGAGCACGTCTCGCATTTATCGTTTCTAAGGTTGCTCCATACAGCAAACAATGTCATCACCGGACGTATGTCTAACTATCAAATACTTCTTTTTTTTTTCATCGCTTTTTGGGATGCTTCCTCCAATTAAACTAGAGCACTGAATATTACAAACTTTTCAAATATGTCTCATGTCTGTATGTTACCATGTATGTTGATAATACTTGGTTAGCAGAAAAATTACCGATTAAGATCTATGTCCAATCTACGCTTCTTACCCCGATCGCTATCTGTCCAGTTCAATTTTTAGAGAATGTTGTCAAGTTTTGGTTCAAAGGCTAGGATTTGGTCAATTAATTCTTCGACCTTTGTCGCAGTCAGGAAAATATCTTGAATATATTTGGTGACGAACTCATGTCTTTTGGCTTCCGTGAGAAATACAAACAGAAAATCGAAGAAATGCTCAATGTTAAGTATCCCAATGGGCTTCCGATGAATGTTTAAATGCGCCCATGATGCTACCGTGAATATTTCTTCAAACAGAAAGTACGCAGTATTGATCATTTCATGGAGTCGTTCAGACATACCTGATACGGTGTGTTCATCTCCATTTGTTGGTCCAATTAAATGTTCGTCCGCCAAAGGTTTTGGAATAATTCACAAAACATTACCGCCACCTTCCTGAATGGCTTTTGAAATGCTTCCCATTATCCGAAGATTTCCACCGCCATATACTAGGTGCATATTTCTTTTCGCTATGACTCGCCCCAATTCTTTTGCAGCCTCAATGAATTCTGGTTTATTACCAGTGTTGGATCCACAGAAAACACAAATTCACTTAACTCGCTGCTGTGAAGTTGCTTCCATTTTCTTTCTCTTATTTGGATGTTTATCTGGATATGTCGAAGAGATAAATGTAGAGCTGAATTTATAGAACCTGAAAATGGGTGAGTAATAATTGCACTAGTACTTGCCAAATGACAATTATTAGATGAACGTTAAAATAAATCGTGAAAAATCAAAAAGTTTAGATCTGGTCGGCGAAAATAAAAGAAAATAACAAAATAAAATCAAATCAAAGCAATTATTAAGGCAACAGAATTGTGTACGCAATACGCCACTCGCTTAGTATAAATTCATCTAGATGCGTCTCAAGAATTCATCTCTTACTCAGCCATCACTAATGAATTAACTCTCATTTTTGTGATTGCCAAACACCATTCCTTCTGTCTTAAAATGCTCCGTTTGTGCTTTTACCTAAAAAAATAACACACAAAATTAAAAACTCTACAACATGTATACACAAAATATGAAAACAGAAATTACAACAAAGTGCATGGGTTGCCTCCCTGCTAGCGCTAAATTTATCATCTTCAGCCAGACGTGACTGGAATCCATCTGTCAAGGTGGTTTCAATGTCATCTTGGATGTCCGATTAAAGACAATCCTGTGAGCATTGTTTTTGAAGGGTCTCTTCCAACGGTAAGGTGATAAAAAGAATTTTGTCGCATTCAGTGTTTGTGCCACCTTTTTTTATCTTTGCCGCTTTCCCTTTTTTCTTCTTCAAGTCCTGTGAATATAAAACAAAACAAACACGAAAGGAATGTAAAATATGTAATGTATATGCATGCATGTGTTTCCTATCCCGTTGGGTTAGGTCTTCTGCTAATTCTCTTGGTGACTGCTTAGTCTTCTTTCCTTCAGGTAAAGTACAACTTCAATCTGCTTACGTCGATCGACTCGGTGAACTCATTCTCTTCTAAATCTGGCAGTCTCACTACCCCGTTTTCCAATTTCTGAATGGCTACCCTATCTTTTCTGCTTACTTCTTCATAGGATTCCCCGTGTTCTAAACATCGTCGAGTATCATAGTACCAGGGTTGAATGCTATTGTCAAATATACTCATATTGTGCAGGTTGAACGAAGGAGACTCAGGCAAGTAAACGAAATGAAGTTCTTTATTATGATTGAGAAAAAGGTTCAAACATGTAAACAAAATCAATGTCTTTATTAAAAATGCAGGAGCAAATAAGCTATGAGGAACAGCTTCATCCTTCGTAGTATTGCCTTCTTCCTCGGTCTATGGTTCTTCACTGTTGTCATCTCCTATGAAAGAAACTGAGTGGTTGAGGGTTTGGAGGACAAAGCTTTCGGGCAGGCCGGAGTTGATCATATAAGTAGGTGGGGGAACAGAGTGATAATTGGGCAAGGGGTTGCGGTGTGTGTTTGGCTGTTCTTTTTCAGGGTCAGGGATCTTATAGGAGTCAATCAAATCTTGGATCTCATGGCGGAGACGGGTACAGTTATTGGTGTCATGGCCACGTTGTTGGTGGAAGTGGTAGTAGTGGTTCATATTAAGGCTTGGTGGGGGAGGACTTGGGAGTGGTCTAGGCTCCAAGGGTTTTAAGAGTCATTGCCTTGTCAACCTCTCAAGCACTCTGGACAAGGGTCTTCCCAAGTTGGAGAAATGCCGGTTCTTGATGGTAGCAACCTCGGCAGCAGTGGGCTTGGTCTCAGAATGCCCCCAAAAAGTCCTCATATTCTGGCTATAGAACTTTCTGTTCTCAGCTTCTTCTTCTTCAATATCTATGACAGTCTCCATCAACTGTCGAAAATCAGTGATCATGGAGGTCATCCTCCTTAACTTGCCATAAATTGAGGGCTTGGTGCCATTGACAATTATCTTTATATGGTCCTTCTCTGAGGGCCGAGTCTGCATTTTCATAAGCTGGCAACTCCAGCGATCCACATAGTCTTTGAAGTTTTCCTCCGGCTTCTGCTTGATGTTTTCTATGTCACGGAGTGACAAATCAATTCTAGGTCTGTAACTTACTGTTTTAAGAAGGCATCAGCCAGTTCCCTCCAATCTTCCTTAACTTTTTCTCCAGGCTGTGATACCACACTACATGTGCCCCATCGAGTGACATTCCGAACATTTTCTGCACCTGCCACTTCGATAAACCCACTGAACTCATAACTGAAATGTACTGGCGGAGATGGACCCTCGGATCCCCATTCCCATTGAACTTCGCCATATCTGGCATCTTGAACTGAGCAGGCAACTGTTCTTCAAAGGTCATCGACTCATAATCCAATAAGTCCTCATGTTTCCCCTTCAGTTTTCGGGTAACCGACTCCATTTGATCACAGAGCTTCTGTATCTCGGCTTGAGACCCGGCTATTCTTCCTACGGCATATTCAGCCATATCATCATCAAAGATATGGATATCCTCATTCACCCTATTTGGTGGCTCCTCACGCCTCTCATTCTCAGAACTTCCCCCAGCACGGGGCACAACTATATTAGACATGGCAGCAGTCAGAGCTTGCAGTTGTTCAGTCATTTTGGCGAGATTAGCTTCAATCTGGTCCATTCGAGACCTCTCATTGACGGATTCACTCATATTTGCTACTGGTCTTTTGGTTAGTCTTCCTTCTTCCCTAACCCAACGGGAATCTATGGTGTCTTTTCAAACTGCATGTTAGTATGTATGCATGTAATGCATGAAATATACAATTCCATCAAGATTTATATACAAGTTGGCCCATTATTATTTTTGAGCATTTAGTCATACTATTGCGCGGTGCAAACTTGTCCCAGTTGAAAAGGCCCAACAAGTTTATATCTTTGCGATAACATGGCTAAACAACTTCAAATAATAAGAGGCTTAAACACAAAATGGCCCATCTGCATTTTAGAAGCTTTTGGCCCAATTGTCAAAGGACATGAACTTATCCCAGTTTAAATTGCCCAACAAGTTCACATCTTTTGACAAAAAGCCCAACTGAATCCAAATGACGATGGTCCTAAACACAAGCATAAATAATTTCTAAAAGTCATACAACTAAGGTTCACATGTGGGTTTCGAGAGTGTAAACAAAAGCTCTCGCTGACAAAGGATTGCCTACAACTAGGACTCCTCACTCAAGGGTTCAAACGACCAAGTGAGCGCACCTTTTTTTATACCTTACGGTACGTGCCAACAAGTTACGGTATGTGACTAACTGTCAAATGGATTTCTTATTGTAGATTCCCTAGAGGGAGGGTGGAGTGAACTCTCTTAAATACCCAAGCCTCTTAGGCTCTTATCGCCTTGGTGACAAGAATAAACAACAAGTCCTCCAAATTAGTCTGTCACAATGAGCTACGGATAATGATTATCTAGGTGCCTTCACAGCTTTTCCTTATAGAAAGGTAGTGAGTGAAGGAAGACACCAAACCATCACCTAGCCTTAACAATACCTTTGATTAAACCCTTTTAACCTACTGTAGACATGATTAATTAAAGCACAAATTACGAACATTAAAAGACATTATTTCGGGGCCGATTCTCTATCCTCAGTGGAGTCGCCAGACTGTAGGACACGGAAACCGGCGACGCATGCTGTTCCGGGCTTGCGGCCCAGTTGTGAGTACGGAGTAGCCCGCGGGGGACTAAACCGGAGAATAAAGGAGTCGCAACCTGGTTTGAACCGAGAAAATGATTTAAGGCCGAACTAACCCCTCGCAAGGGAAGACCTCAAACCGTTGGGTTCGGAATGGTCCCTTACTTATGTCATTTGTAATGAATGGATTTGTGCAATTTTAACCAAGTCTACTCAACATATATTGGCGAAAGTAATCTAAATTCCTATAAGGCCTAAATCTATGTTTGCATGCTTCAAAAGTAAATTTTCATAACGGCAAACATGCGATATTACACATTAATCATGTTAAATAAGTAACGATCTAAACATAACATAACTTAAGTTCCTATTGCGAAAGGTAAATAACTAAGTCTTGCTTAAAGGAGAGAAACATACTAGGCCAAATCATATTTCAAAGATGCATAATTTTCTAAACTAAACTATTAATTCATACAAGGTAAAATAAATTACATGCTTTCTAAAGAATTAATTCATGCGAGATAGAATAAATAACATGTGCCCTCAGGTCTAACCTTTTGTGTCGTCTTTTGAAAGTGCGGTATACGGTTGTCGGAAGGGTTGGTGCTCCGCAACTCCTCCGGTTTACTGGTTCGACATTTTCCTTCGTTGTTTCACTGTTTGGGCTGCTGTTTTCACTCCGTTTCGGTGCTGTTTGTGTTGTATTTTCTGGTCATTGTTTTTTTGGTAATTAGGGGACTGTTTTGGCGGTTTTTTTTAGGGGTATTGGGCTGATATTTTTGGACTATTTTAAGGGTCTTATGCGTGAAGTTTGGTGGAGGCAGTAAGGGTATTATGCGTGAAGGGTTTTGGCGTGGACTGGGTGATGGCGTGGAGTGGGTGATGGCTGGTATGAGATGAATTTGAGAGCTGATCGATGTAGGACTAAGGGAAAGATGCTATGTTAGGCGTGAGGTGAGCTGAATGTGGTGTATGAGTGAGGGCTGAGTGTGAGTGCTTTGCGCGTGAATAAGGATTGAAGGGGTTTCCTGGGCGATGTGGGACTCTGGGCGTGAAGGAGTTGCAATTTTGGCATGGATAGAGGGGCTATTTGTGAGAGGCTTTGACACATGATGAAGAGCTGGCAAGGGGCTGATTGAGGGGTCTTTTTATGCGTGAGATTGGGGCTGATTGTGTGCGTGAAGGAGGCTGGTTCCAGTGTCTGTATGGTGCGTGAGGTTAGGCTATCTTCAGGGGGGTGTTTTAGGCGTGAAGTGGGCTGGTTTCAGTGGCAATTTGCGGCGTGACAAAGGGCTGTCTTCAGGGGTTTATACGTGTGAATAGAGGACTGATTCACTGGTTATTTGGTGCATGTTCAGGGGCTGATTTCTGGTTGGTTTGTGCGTGAGCTGCGTGAGGTTTGTGAGTGCTTGCGTTGAGGGGTTTCTTGGGCGATGTGGGAGAGGTGAAAGAGGGAATAGGGTGCGTGGATAAGGGCTGGTCTGTTGCGTCAAAAGATGGTATGAGTGTGGGCTGTGAAGGGGTTATTTACGTGAAGATTGAGGGTTATGCGTGAGTGTGTTGATGCCGAATGAAGGGTTGGTCAGGGGACTTTGATGCATTGAATCAGGGGCTGGGCGTGAGTGCTTGAAGGTGTCATTTTTTTTCGTGGATGGAAGGCTTGTGTTGTTTTTATATTGGGGAGTTTGTGAGGTTGTTATGGGCGTGCAAGAGGGGCTAAATGGGCGTGATTTAGGGCAGATTTTGAGGGCTGAATGGGCGTGATGAAGGGTAGATTTTGAGGGCTGAATGGGCGTGATGAAGGGCAGATTTTGAGGCTCGAATGGAGGGCTGATTGTGTCTGTTGGTGTCTTGGTGTGAGGAGGTTCACGTGGCTTTTGGGGAGTGTGCATGGACTGCATGGACGTGGGGTCTTAGGTTGCTCGGTGGCTTTGAGTGTGGTTCACGTGGGTGACATGAAGAGAGGGGTTAATTTGTGAGGAGTGTTTAATTTATGTGTTGGCCGAGAGTGAGCAAGGAAGAGAGAAGAGAGTGTTTTGGTTTGTTGTGTTATGAGTTGTGGGGTTTTAGGCGGAGGATAATTTTGAAATGGAGGTTCAACGAGCAAACCCGAAGCTAAACAAGCGAATTAAATCCAACAAGACGTCAATTCTTGACTCTTCCCTTCCGACATCTGTTTCCCGCGACTTCTGCGACATAAAATGTAGTGCCTCCGTACGAGGCTCATCATCGGGACTTATATGCAAAAATGCAGTGCCTACATCAAGGTCACTTCTTGTTCATCAGCCTCGATTAGGAAGTTTTCCCACTGTCAATGGGTCACGCTTAACTTGTTTCATTAAGCTTGTTGAGCCAAAGCCAATGCTTAGTTGATTCAGAGGAAAAAATGTTAGGCAATATATCAGATATATTGGCATATATTGGATATATGTTTTGGACTTGGAGGTCCACCTGCTGGATCTAGGAATTGGATGTGATCCAATTGATCTTAGAGATCTACCTAGTTAAGTTTCATACAACTTGTTGGCCAAAGTCAAGATTGTGTGTTATTTAACGGGATTCTAGCCCACTAGGAAACTAGGTTTCCCGAGTACTCTATAGAGGGTTAGAGGCTCACCGAAAAATAGTGGGAGGCAAGTATCAAATTGTAAATTCGTTTAGATACTTGCTAACACGCGCTCATTTCATTTTTCATCATTAATAATAAATATATATTAGTTGGACTAATATTCAATTGTTATTGAACAGTTGGACTGTATTCAAACTATTTCATTTATAGTTGATTATATAATTGGATTATAGTAATCAATATATTTGAATTTAACCAATCAAAATTGTAATTAATTATATAGTTAGACTATAGTAAACATTACATTAGCCAGTACCTGAAATCGTTGATTGGATAGTTGGACTATAGCAATCATTATAACCTGAAAGATTAGCGTTAAAGAACATAATCCTAGGTGAAAATGTCTTTAAGCGTCTTTTAATTTTCCATATTGGGAATGAATCTCAGGATAGTCATGGGAGTTGAGAAGTTACTCTATTTGATAGAGCGACCTCTCGGGCCTAAGCCCGAAGTTGAGCAAATAGTAGAGCATGAGCTTTGGAAGACTCATTGTGATAATAACTTTAGTGCTCAATCCATTATGCTTGTTGCAATGACTCCTTAATTTCTTCGTCAGAACTAAGGATTAGATCCTTATACCATGATGTTGAAATTAAAGGATCTTCATAGATCTATTCTAAGATCTTAGAAGTACTAATTGCAAAAGAAAACTCATGGAGAGTTAATGGCTATGCTCAATGAGACAGAGCCAGAGCTTGCAAAAGGCAAGAAGCGCAAGGCGCATCTTACTTCAACATCCCAGAAGGTCTAGGCTTGGCCGAAGACTTCTAGGGATGTGAAAAAAGGCAAAGGCAAAATCGTCATAGTCTTTTGGGAAGAAAAATGACATATCTTAAGAAGTCTGCCTAAACTATGGCAAACGGGGTCACTGGAAGCGTGACTGTCGTATGGACAATGGCAGATATGAAGGAAGTGAAGACGGGCAAGGCTACGACTTCAGGTATGTTTGTCATAAATATATCCACTACTAGTTTTAAAAATTGGATTTTTGATACTGGATGTGGTACATACATATGTTCTGATGTGCGGGATCTGCTGATTAGCCGGAGACTGGCTTCAGTTGAGAATAACCTATGAGTCGGAAACAGGACATAAGTCGTTGTTTTGGCCGTAGAAACCTATGTTTTGGAACTGCCCTTTGGGCATGTACTTAAATTAGGAAACTGTTTTAATGTACCTAGTTTGACTAGAAATATTATCTATGTATCTAGTTTAACCTGTTACAGGTATACTTTTATATTCTAGAACACTAAGTGTTTTGTTTATAAAGATGATATTGAGATAAGCATATTAGATGTCAATAACATAATTTATATTTAGAATATAAATGAATCTCAAACATAAAATATGACAAAAAAAAATCAAACTGTATAAATCTGTTGAGACTTAAAAGTGGCATTATTGTCTGGGACACATTAACAAGACTCGTATATCCACACTTTCGAAGATTGGATACTAGGACAGATTTGATTCTAATTCAAATGATGTCTACGAATCTAGTTTATTAGGCAAACTCCCTAAAACACCTTTACTTGGTAAAAGTACAAGTGCCACCGATCTGTTAGCCCTTTTTCATAGTACGTAAGTGGGCCCATGTCTAGCTAGGCTAGTGGTGGATATGAACACTTCGTAACCTTTACGGATGTGGCATCGCGTTATGGTTATGTGTATCTTATGAAACACGAGTCAGAAACTTTTGAGTAATTCAAAGAGTTTCGACACGAAATAAGAAAACAGACCGGTAAAAGTATTAAAAACATTACGGTTAGACCATAGTGTAAAATACTTAAAAATATGAGTTTCAAGATTACTTGAAAGAGTATAGTATTATTTTACAGTGGACTCCTCCCGGGACACCTCAATTTGACGGTGTGTCCGAACAGAGAAACTGAACTTTGTTGGACATGGTAAGGTTAATGATGAGTCGCTCTGAGCTACCAATTTCCTTCACAAGATATGCATTAAACAGTGCAATACTTATTTTGAATAAAGTTCCATGTAAATCTGTTAGAAAAACTTCATATTAGATATGAACAGAAAATAAACCGGGTTTCTCATTCCTGAAGATTTGGGATGCTGGAAATATAATTGAATGTTTGGATGGTAACAAACTAGAACCCAAATCGGATAAGTGCCTATTTGTAGGTTGTCCTAGAGAAACCAAAGTATAGTACTTATACAACTCACAAGAGAACAATATAATTGTTGCTTTCCATGCAGTTTTCCTAAAAGGAATTCTTATATGCAATGGTAAGTGGGAGGAAAGTAAAACTCAATGAAAATCAGAGTAATACTATTCTAGGCACCGAGTCCTCACGGAACACAAATAGTTCGTCATAGATGAAACTGTACCAATAATCTTCGAATACACAATAACCGCGTAGGTCGACGAGAGTCAGAAAATAACCTAGGAGGTATGGGTTTCTGATCTCACCTCATGTAGATATCAATCTTATTGAGGAAGACGAACCTGCTACGTATGAGGAAGTGATACAAGGTATCGACTCCTTTTTTTTTTGCAAAGTGCCATGAAGTTCGAAAATGATTCCATGCATACCAACTAAGTTTGGACACTGGTTGATGTACCAGAAGGCATTATGCCTATTGATACTAAATGAGTCTTCAAGGAAGACATACATGGATGGCAACATACAAATGTACAAAGCTAGGCTTGTACAGAAAGGGTATCGTCAACGACCTAATGTCAACTACGACGAAACCTTTTACCCTTTGCCATGATTAAATCCATTCGGATAATACTTGCTAATGCTGCATGTTTCTTTTATGAAATATTTATCAACATCCTGACGGTTTTGTCGTACCAAAACAAGTAAACAAGGTTTGCAAGTTAAATCGATCCATTTATGGATTGAAGTAAGCATTTCGTTCTTGGAACTAATGTTTTGATAAGATCATAATGGTATATGGTTTCATTCAAAATTGTAAAGATTCTTGTGTATATAAGAAGGTTAGTGGGAGCTCACTGACAATGACTATCCAATATAATGATGATATATTATTTCTTGGAAATGACATTCCCATAATAAAATCGGTGAAAACCTGGCTTTCATTAAAATTCTCCATGGAATACCTGGGAGAAACAGGCTTTATTCTAGGAATAAAGATCTGCTAGGATAGATCTAGAAAGCTGCTGACAACCCTCCCAGAGCTCGTACGTTTATTGAAATGTATGTGACCTGATGTCTCATATGTTTTGAGCATATGTAGACGCTATAAGGCCAATCCAGGTGATCGTCAATGGATTGATGTAAAGAACATCCTTGAAAATCTTGGACGAACTAAGGATGCTTTCTGAACATATGGGGAAATGAGAACTTGAGGTGACTGGGTTCACCGCTGCAAGTTTCCAAAATAACAAAGACGACTTTAAGTCGCAATAAGAGTACATATTTAGTTTGAATAACGGAATAGTGAGCTGGAAATTTTCCAAGCAAGATAATATTGCCGAATAAATAATAAAAGCAGAACATTGTTGCAGCTGAGGCAGCAAAAGAAGCATTTTTTGGATCTATATAATCCTAATTGGATTAGGTGTAGTTCTGTTAGCAGCTGAGCTGGGCTACAACACAGGCTAAGGAACCGCGGTCTCATCAACGAACCAAGTATGTACTTCGATTAATTCATCTGATTCGTTCAATCATACATCGTGGCTTTGTGATGATCGAATAAACGCATCAGATGATAACATTACAAATCCGCTAACGAAAGCTGTTTCTCAGCAGAAGTTTGAGCGACCCGTATATAGTTCAGGTGTAGGACACTTGAGGCTATAGGCCAAGTGGGGGATTGTTGGACAATTATGACCCATAGCATCACTATTTGTACAGAACATGGTGTTGTTGTACAAATTAACTATGTGACAAAGGAAATTACTCTTTTATCATTTGTAATTAGATTACCAAGACACATAAATAATAAAAGTCCATATGATTAGTACCAGATTAATAAGATATGAGACAATATTAATCCACTAAGGTTTAATCATTAAATATCCCTAGTAGTAGTATTATCGAGACTGGACATCAATAATGCGGAATAGACTATTATTATACTTGTGCGTGTTATGGAAGCGTAACGGTATAGTTCTCAAATATTTGGGTATTGGATACTCATGCAAGTGTAATAGGAGGTTCTGTTTACCGATGGTACGGAAACAACTTTGCTCTGGATAGACCCATCGGAATCCCATTGGTAGTATGCCTATGTGTCTATGGGAATCCGAATCGAGTAGGTGTATTTGGTCTTAACCTGAGACTAGCATCGCTAATACTTACGACAATCAGTATACTTTGGTTTTGGTCGTCTGGGGCTTTAACATGTTCTGTGTACGCCTCTTCTAGGTATACTGAGAATCGTAGTGTATTGGGTGTGATGTCAAGATGGAAGTATCACTTCAGTCATATGGAGATGATGATCACGTAGGATACGGAACTAGAACTCTTATGTACTGTAGTCATCGGGATAATATGACTAAGTCATGATTATCCGATTACAGAGACTAGTTACCAGAGATCTGATATATGTTTCGTACGGGGCAAACACAATTCCAGCCCTAGGCCTAACATGTGATATCGATACTGGATCGTAATACGCAATACTACGTATACTACGCCTGACAAAGATTACATATTCCTTAAAGAATATTTCTGGAGAATTGGGTAGGCACGGTGCTTTGCTAGAAGTCAACCATGTCTTGTAAATCGGTAAGAGCGTGGTATTAGGTATGCACGTGTTCGGATAGTCCGACGACCATATTTACTACCAACATATCCAGATATCTCATGGGTCGCTTCCCGAAGATTCACTGATGACGTATGACTCGAACATAATTAATCTGGGATTAATTATGAGAGAGAGAAAATTAATCTAGGATTAATTACGGCAAGAATTTATCTGGGATAAAATTCGAATATAAGAGAGAGAACGATTAATTTAGAATTAATCGATTAAATAATATTTTTGATATATTAAATGAAATTATATTTCAACATGGAATGAAAATTGGATTTTAATTCGAGCGAACGAATTAATTTAGAATCAATTTGTAATTGACTTTCATAATAATTTTGCGATGCATTATTATTTAATTAAATTTGATTTAATTAAGTTGCGACGGAAAATTCGCTAATTCGGAATTAACGAACCCGAGCCCGAAATGTGTTTAGCGGGCCCACTCGGATTTTGAAATTAAAGTGGGGCCCATAAGTCACATCACTAGTCAACTTTGTTTACCGTTTGGATGATGGAAGTTGGTGGTTGGTGGAAGCTTGTTTCTTGCGCAAGCTTTACTTTATTTGATTTGGTATGACATTTACCAACTTTGGATTTTTGGTAATGTTGATTTTTGGTAAATCAAAAACACATTACTTACTCATTTTTCTCTCCAACTTGGCAATTTGGGCGTGAAACACTTCCCTTTCATCTTGCAATTGCCGAATCTACTTCCATTTCTTCTCTCCATTTTTGGGTTCATGTGTGATGATTTTGTTTCAAAATCTTGCATGCTAGCACATCTAAGGAGTCAAAAAAAGGTGTTAGGGAAACCATTCCCTTGAGTTTGGAATTCAAGATTCCAATCTTGGAGCTCAACATATAATAAAAGGAGGGCTTGAAGCACTACACAAAGGTTTGAAAATTTTTGTTATCCTACATCCTCATTGCCGATCTATGCAAGTATTTTTTCCGCAATCTTACATATTTTATTCACACAATTTTATGCTTAATAGATTATTGGCATGTTATAGGAGAACCCAACACATCTAGGGTTGTGATTCCACACAATATTATTCTAATGATGAATTGATTCTCTTATATATGTGTAATAAATCAGTTTGCTATTCTGGAACACGAAGATATGCAAAAGCCTTTGTCGATGGTCAGATGCAAACACTCAAATAACCCAATTAATCATATGTCTATGTTAACCAAGTTACCTGAATTCGTTAAGTTTAAGTTCTAATTATGGCTACTCCCACCTGACAGGTATATGTCTATCCTGGAAGGAAATCTATTAAGGGTTATATATTCTTAAGGGAGATCGTGAGCTATTGAATCTAAGGTTGAAACCTAAAATCCCTTTTCCAAGTTCATTTTAAGTTTACCACATCAATCTTATTGGTGATCATGCAATAAGAAGCATTAACCTTAAGATCCAATAAACAAACTAAAGAATTACCCATAATATAATTAAATCAATTATTAAACCCATGAATATTTTGTTTCATTACTTCCCTAGAATAAAAATAAAATGCTGGGGTTAGGAGATCCACTTTTAGAAATCTCAGATTATTATAATATGGAAATTGTCAGTGTTACCCAATTAAGTTGAACCAGTCATAAAGGCGGTGTTTTTATTTATCCTTAAACCAACCATATATGCGGTAATCATCTGTCACCTAAAGACCTACCTTGTTAGCGGTGTCATATTATGTTACATAAATAAAACCAGCCATTAAGGCGGTATCAACTTTAATCCATATTATTAAATTACAATGCCCATATTATAAATTATGTGAGATTAATCTACCTTTACTATTTCTAATTTAGAAATCTACCTTATTATAATATATAAATTTGCGTGATAATTATCAACCGACCATATAGGCGGTATCCTGATTACGTCAAGTTATAATTAATTCCAACCGACCATAAAGGCAGTAACCAATTTAGTCAGGTTAAAATCAATTTAATTAAGTCCTACCGACCACAAGGGCGGTATCCAATTAAGTCAGGTTTTAAGATAATTTATATATTATAATTTAAGGGAGATTAAACTAAATTATAATAATAAAAGCTTCACCCTTCCCCTAGTGAAAATTTAACTACTAAAGATAAAAGAAAATTAAATAAAATAAACTACTACTATTACTGAAAAAAATGCATAATTTAAATTACAAAAATTCTAAATGAAATCGAATTGAATTTATAGGTAAAAATTAGACTTTCGCGTCATGATGCAAGAAGCTTTGTGCGTCACGACGCGCCAACGCGTAAACACGTTCTTCGTGAAATCCTTACATATTTCCACGAAGGCCACGCGTCGCGACGTGCAAATAATAAATGTCGGTAGCATGTGTTGATGACACGTGTCTGGCGCACGTTAGCAAGATTGCTGTGATGTTGACACATGGCAGGCACATATTAGCAAGTGCGCATGATAGCAAGTTTCTCTGATTTTGACACATATTCGATGCACGTTAGTGGCGCATGATAGCAGATGGTGTATTTTAGCAAACGACGCATTTTAGCAAATGGCACATTTTAGCAGGAAATTTATATTTTTGCCCTTTTTATCCGTTTTTTGATGTTTTGGCCCCGAATTGATTCTAGTGAGTCCTGAAACCTTATTTATCTACAAAATAACACAAAAGACATAAAAACATTCATAAAACCCGAGAAATTATAATCCGAATATCAGGTTAAAGGGGCGGGAATAGTAATATATTTATCGCTCATCAAATACGCATGTGTAAATTATGAATAATCCGAATTATCCATAATTAATTGCCCAAGTGCTCAACGAGTACACTTTATATGGTGGGACTCTGTAGGTTCAATTTTATCTGTCACGAAAACCATTTCCATGTCCGTAACTTGTCCACACACAAATTCCGACAACCATATATAATCAAGTTAAACCATCCAAGTCGAAGTCATTGCATATATAATCCCTCTATCACAGGTTATCTGAATTATTCCGGAGAAATAGATTAAACGTCAAATATTCACTATAAACAATTCATGTGTCACGACATATTTATGATTCTTAAATAAATATTCTAAACTCGTTTCCGAATCATACCTCAGCCAAGGATTTCAAAGAATCACAATTGGACACCTTAATCCTGTATACGGGACTGACAGATCCTCTGTAGATACATCACAGGACATCGTGAGTATCAGTCCATACCTAACGAACAGGCAGAGGTCTGATCTTAAAAGATCGTTGACGTGATTGCCATCAAAGTATGAAGGATATCTCACATATCCACAATGGTATCACAAGTCAAAGGAACTAATATGCTATTTGAATCGTAAAGATTCCTATTGACGTTGGTGTACCATCAATCAAGAATGAGTCGTTCAGTATTTATCCAATAAATACCCACATTTCTATATGAGTCTCCCAAAACTCATAGTTTACTGAGATAAACTATTAGAACAATTCTAATATACAACACGTACTGGTCTCACAGGTTTACAAAATGACCATATATGTAAACCTTGACTAGGAACAATTAAAGAATGAATTGTTTTGTGACATTTCTCAGTAACAATTATGACGCTTTTGCAATTACATCACAACTATTCATTCTAAGGTATTTTACGCATTTACCATATAATAGATTATATTGATGAAAATTACTAAATTTTATTCATAATAAAACAGAAAATGTACATTGTATTTACAATAAAGACAACAAAATTTGGCGCGCCGAGCACCAACTCCAACATTTTCTACCACTTGCTCTAGTGCCAAATTTGATTGTATCTAATACCCATCGCCTCTACATGTCTATCATATAGTCTCGGAGACAAGGCCTTCATAAGCAAGTCTAATATGCTGTCCTCTCCAGATATCTTGCATATTGTAACATCTTCTCGAGCGATGATCTCATGAATAATGTGGTACTTTCACTGCACATGTTTCAATTTCCGATGCGCTCTCAATTCTTTTGCCTATGTAATGGCACCACTATTATGACAGAACAACGGGATCAAATCCTCAATGCTTGGGACAACTCCCAATTCAGTGATAAATTTTATAATCCATACAGCTTCCTTTGAAGCATCTGATGCCACAATATATTCTGCCTCAGTGGTGGAATCTTATGTTGATCCTTGTTTGGAACACCTCCAACTAACTGAAAGTCAAAATATGTATATCCTCTTATCTATAAATCACCTTCTCCATAAATAAGAAACTTATCCTTAGTACCTTTCAGATACTTTAGGATATGTTTAATGGTCATCCAATGGTCGTTACTTTGATTTGAATGATATCTGCTAGTAACGCTTACTGCATGGCTAATAACAGGTCTCATACATAACATGGCATACATGATGCATCCTAAGCATGATGCATAAGGTAGACTATACATTCTAGCCTTTTCATCTTCGGTCCGATGACACAGTTTCTTCAAAAGATGAATGCCATGTCGAAAAGTTATATTAGCAATTTTACAATTGCTAAAGTTATACAATTCTAGGATCTTATCTTTGTACGAAGGTTGAGATAACCCAATTAGCTTTCTTTCTCTATCTCTATAGAGTTTTATACCAAGTATATAGGAAGCTTCACCCAAGTCTTTAATGGAGAAGTTTTTACAGAGATATGCTTTAACACCCTGTATCATTCCAAGATCAATTCCAATGATTAGGATGTCGACAATATAAAGTACCAAGAACACTATCATATTCCCACTAACCTTCTTATAAACACAAGGGTCTTTTTCATTTGTGAGAAAACAAGACAATCTGATTACTTCATCAAAACAAAGATTCCAACCCCACGAAGCTTATTTCAGTCCAAAAATGGACTTCTTAAGCTTATATACCATGCCAGAGTTTTGACTGGAGACAAAACCCTCTTGTTGTTCCATATAGATTTCTTCATCAAGAAAATCCATTAATAAAAATTGTTTTGACATCCATTTACCAAATATCATAATCATGGTAAGCAGCGATAGCCAATAAAATCATAATAGACTTTAGCATCGCTACTGGTGAAAAGGTTTCATCATAGTCCACACCTGGTGTAGACACTGTATTTTTGCATAAGCCCGATGATAAGCCTCGTATAGAGGCATTACCTAAAAAGTTATGGAAGTCGCGGGAAACGAATGCCGGAAGGAAAAACTCAAAAATTAGCACCTCATTGGATTCAGACTCACTAGCCAGCCTCAGATTCACTTAGTCAGTTTCTGTTTCAAACCTCAGCCTCGACCCATCAAACACCACACAAAGGCCATGCATCCCCACTTCCGAGGCCCATACAATCCACCACGCACGCCCAAATCTTCCTAAATAAATAAAATCCCATGCATTCCACATGCTAAAATCCCCTCAAATCACTTTCCAATTTAACAAGATTTGAAATCACATCCCTTCCAAATAACAAGATTTGAGATATACATCACCAAATTGGTGAGATTGTATTCCCAAAATAAATTGAGAATATATCTCCCAAATCAATGTGATTTATTTCCCAATGTGAGATCCTTTCAAAACATTATAAAAGGGACACCAAATCATCATAAAGATGAGCTCTTTTTTCTTACACTTGGGCATGAACCATCACCAAAAAATTCCTTCAAGCCTCTATTCTTCTTCTTTCACACCAAAAACCAGCCATCAACGCAAAACAACTAAGTCATCTCCGAAAATATAGTGAAGAAAAAGCCCTACCAGTCACCGAAACCACAACCAGAAAAATCATAAAAAACAACCAAAAACCAGTCCCCAAAAACATTTGCCCAAAAACACTAAAAAACAACAGCCAAAGCACCAAAACAGCATCCCAAAAATACCAAAAAATAGCAGCCAAAACACCAAAAACAGCAACCCAAAACACAAAAAAAAAAATAGCAGCCAAAAAACAACCAAAACAGCAGCAAAAAAAAAAACCAAAATAGTAGCCAAAAACAACCAAAACAGCAACCCAAAAACAACCAAAATAGCAACCAGCGAAACAGCAAAAATAGCAACCAGAAAACATCAAAAATAACAACTAGTGAAATAGCAAAAATAGTAACCAGAAACAGCGAAACAACAACTAGAAAATAGTAAAACAATAAGCAGAAACAATGAAACAGCAAGCAGAAACAACGAACTAGAGATTCTTCCGGCAACGGCTTAACGCACTTCCGAGAAAGCAACTTAAAAGGTAAAACCTGAGGGCACCCTTTTCCATATTTATTTTATAGTTTCGGACGCTGCATGACTGGCTAGACGTGAAATACGTCCAACCGAGTATGCGAAGTCCTACATTAAAGACGGCCAAATTTCTGGTCACATTTTTCTTTCTTTGGCATTCCGTTATTTATCTTTTTATTTATTTATTCACCTTCATCGTTATTTTATTATTTCATATTTATTTTGCTATTTAGTTTTTTTGTCTATTTACTTTTATTGTTATTTTATTATTTTACCCTTTTTATGTCCGTTTACATATCATTGATGGTTATGTGTGTTATTATCCCTTGCGGTATATCGGATGGAAACCTAGACGTAAATTCTATAGCCGAATTCGAATGGACGGTAGTGCGGTCTGTACTTAAGATACAACTCCACGTACCAATCGGGAAATATTCATTTATGCGTGATTAACCCATTTTTGTTAGATATTTATTTATCGATGCTTTTCCCGCTTATCTTTGTTAAGGTATAGTTCTCGTTACCGCACCTTGTACTTCTTAATTTACTAAGCTTTTTTTGAACTATGTTATTGTGGTTATTATTTTGATTGGGTATGTTATTATGTCTTTATTCAATTTTTTTGCATGAATTGCATTAAGACTTGGCTATACCATTGTGTGAACCCATCCATTATACTGGCATAAGTAAGGGACCATTTCGATCCCAACGGTTTGAGGTATTCCCTTGCGAGGGGTAAGTGTGGCCTTAAACTTTTTCCCAGTTCACGCTGGGTGGTGACTCCTTTATTCTACGGTTAAGTCCCCCGCGGGCTTCTCTATACTCTTTATGGGCTGCGAGCCCAATAGTATCATGGTCGCCGAGCTTCATAGGCATAGTGGTAAACCCCGCTTCTCTCCTACAGATGGCGACTCCACTGGGGATAGAGAATCGGTCCCGAAACAATGTCTTGTAGTGTCCATGGATTTGGCTTTGGTTAATTAAGTCTCATATAGTTTGCATACCATTTTTACCCCGATGGCGTCATGTATCGTTAAGTCCCTTTCACTCAAGGCGGTGGATCGTTATGTGATAGCCATCACTCGTTGGCACATACCCTAGGGTATAAAAAAAAGGCGTGCTCACTTGGTCGCTCGAACCCTTGAGTGGGGATACCTAGTTGTGAGCAACCCTTCGCTGGCGGGAGCCTTTATCCATAACCTTATAAGCCCACATATGAACCATAGTTATATGTCCTATAGAAGCTACCCTTATGCTTGTGTTTGTGACCATTATCATTTGGATCCATTTGGATTTCTCGTCATAGGATACGAACTTATTGGGCCACTTAAATTGGGACGAGTTTGTATTTTATTATGATTGGGGCAAAAGTTTTCAAAATAATGATGGGCCACCTTGTGTTTGGGCCCCCTATCATTTGAAGTAATTTAGCCACCTTATCAAAAAAATGTAAACCTGTTGGGCATTTTCAACTGGGTCGAGTTTGCATCTCGTGATAATCTGATTGAACGCTTTATAATAATAACGGGCCAACTTGTATGAAAACCTTGATCGGCTTAGAAGGTCCAAACATGATCCGAATATGCCAAACGCATGAGTCCGATATCCGCATTGGCTTTCATCCAGAAAGGATACGCCTTGTTACGGCATATTTGTATACTTTTGGATATCTCCAAGTCCATCCCCGCCACAACCGTGATTACTAATGGCCCAATTCTTCGTTTCTAGACAATGGCACGATCCCTATAATAGGCTTAGTCAATTTTTTAAATGGGCGGTCGTTGTCTTTTACCGATGGAAAGAGACTGAGGTAGCCAAGGTTCACCCCTGTAGTGCAGGAGAGAACATTTTGTGTACCCCACATTGGTGCATAAACTAAGTCATACCTAGGACATAAATGGACTTACCACGAGTGTGGGAGGAATAATGTCGAAATGATATATGTTGTTTTGATAACCACATGCATTTCATGCATCTCATGCATCACATTCATACACGCATCATGCTAACCGCTTGTCTTAAAAGCCATCATAGATATCCGTTGGGTTAGGGAAGAAGAAAGACTTGTCAAGAAGAGGCTAGCAAGCATAGAAAGACCTTTAGGCGGCCTTCAGCCATAAAACAAATTGTTTGTTTTTAGTCCTTAATAGTTAAGCATAAATCCAATGATGAAAGTTTTTGCTTTAGGGTGAAATCTTTGAAACGATAAGTTCTTGATGTACTTTATCTGATACTTTGAGTAGTTGATCTATGTTAGACTCGTAAGCACTTAATTATAGGTTTTAGCAGTGAAAACCTGACTAGTTGACAAAATGACTATTTGAAGAAATTGCAGGTCGATGAATGATCGTTTGCTTAGATGTCTATCCTGATTTTCTTGTGTTATGATGTGTGGTATGGTTGAAAATAAAAGAAAAGTAACTAAAGAAAAAAATTAAACCACCTATAACCAATAAGCGTGAAGCTACGCATGGGCGAGTATTAGGAACACCATGATGAGAAATGTTACCTTAAAGGGTAGGTGTGTTGAAAAAAAAAAGACAAAAGATAAGAAAATAAAGAAAATCACACCATATTGAGCAAAAAAAAAAGCAATTGCAGAGCATAATTGAGATATCTAGGTTGGTGTGACCCATCGATCCCAAGTTTTTTAAACGAAATCATTGAGTTGGCTTACCTAGGAATCAAGTTGTAAATGAACTTTTGTGCACACACACTGTGAGTTTGTCTTAGATGTTTTATTCGAAGACTTGGATTTGAGTTGCATTGAGTGTTTTGAAGGTTCTCTGGTTTCATTACTGGCATTCTTTGAGGACAATAATATGTGTAACTATTGGTACTATTTCATAGCTCGTAATATAATATGTTGATTCACCACATAGTGAAGGACAATGGAGTCCAATTTCAGGGAGAGGCACATTTTGAAATCTGAGAATCAAAATACATGATCCCAAAAGGATGAGGCCGTTTTCAAAAAGGCGTAATCTACTTTGACCCGATGTGGGTAGTAGAGAACACAAAGCTGAGCCAGTTCTGGGGTGACCAGTCTACCAGCCCGTGAATAAGGAACACAACAGGATCTTGAGCCATGAGACCAAAGAGAATTCAGCAATCACCGGAGGAGAATAGGCAGAAGGAAACTGTAAGCAGGCCAAGGGGGCGACCAAAGACTTTTCATCGGCAAAAGGGCACCAAAGGCCAAGAGGATCCCTAAAAGGGTAAAGGAAAACCCTCTAGCGCAAGGAATGCCTTACCAAGGATGACATCAAGCCAATAGGACAAAGAAAACCCATCAGAATAGGGAATGCATCCATGCATACATACACATCACATACACACAATTTTTGTTTTGTGTTCGTAGGCTTTGAAGAAAAAGAAAAGGCGGTGAGGACGAACAACTCCTCGGGAATGAGGATGAGCAAGCCGGGAATGGCACTCCAAGAATGGAGAACAACCTCAGGAATGAGGATGCGCAACTCCTCGGGAATGAGGATGAGCAAGCTGGGAATGGCACTCTAGGAATAGAGAACAACCTCAGGAATTAGGACGGGCAACTCCTCGGGAATGAGGATGAGCAAGCCGGGAATGACACTCCGGGAATTGAGAACAACCTCAGGAATGAGGACAAGCAAGCCATGAATGGCACTCCGGGAATGGAGAACAACCTCAAAAATGAGGATGGGAAACTCCTCGGGAATGAGGACAAGCAAGCCGGGAATGGCACTCCGGGAATGGAGAACAACCTCGGGAATGAGGACAAGCAACTCTTCGGGAATGAGGACGACCAAGCCGGGAATGGCACTTCGGGAATGAAGAACAACCTTGGGAATGAGGACCCAAATCTCCTCGGGAATGAGGACGAGCAAGCCAAAAATGGCACTCCGATAATGGAGAAAAACCTCTGGAATGAGGACAAGTAACTTATGAGGAATGAGGACGAGCAGGGGGCGAAGTGCCTCACCACCATTATCAATAGTTTTGGGAATGAATACCAGGGTCAAGGCCCACATTATCAACAGTTCAGGAAAGAATCCAAGAGGTAGAAGCACTTCATCATCATACAAAAAACTCCCCAGTGGATCGAAGAGTTACACATGTGGACCAATAGGCTATTACTCAACATAGTTCGGGAATGAAGCCAAAAGATCAAAGCATCTCACACCTAGAATGGTCCGGGAATGAAGCTGATGGGTCGAAGCACATCGCCATCAACTCAGTACAGTTTGGGAATAAATCCCAAAGATGGAAGCATCTCACACTAGGAATGGTTCAGGAATGAACCGCAAAGATCAAAGCATCTCACACCCAGGAATGGTTCGGGAATGAACCAGAGAGATCGAAGCATCTCACACCCAGCATGGTTCAGGAATGAAGCCTAGAGGTCAAAGCACATCGCCATCAAATCAACTCAGTTCGGGAATAAATCCTAGGGATCGAAGCATCTCGAAGGGATGAATCCCAGGGGTCGAAGCACCTCGCCATCAAATCAACTTAGTTCGGGGATAAATCCTAGAGATCGAAGCATCTCGCAGGGATGAATCTAAGGGGTCGAAGCACCTCACCATCAAATCAACTCAGTTCGGGAATAAATCCTAGCGATCGAAGCATCTCAAAGGGATGAATCCCAAGGGTCGAAGCACTTCGCCATCAAATCAACTTAGTTCGGGGATAAATCCTAGAGATCGAAGCATCTCGCAGGGATGAATCCCAGAGGTTGAAATACCTCAAATCAACTTAGTTCGGGAATAAATCACAGAGATCGAGGCCTCTCGAAGGAATGAATCCCAGAGGTCGAAGCGTCTCACCGTCAGTTCGGGAATGAATCCCAAAGATTTAAGCATCTAGCAAAAGAGGCAAAATAATAGGTAAGTCCGGCAACGGCCGACGAGCCAGGTTATTAAAAATGCATGCATGACTGTAATAGGGTTGTCATTATGACACACTGCACAAGCCCCATCAAAGTGGGGGCCACTGTAGACACTGTCTTTTTTCATAAGCCCGATGATGAGCCTCGTATGGAGGCACTACCTGAAAAGTTATGGAAGTCGCGGGAAACAAATACTGGAAGGAAAAACTCCAAAATTAGCACCTCATTGGATTCAGACTCACTAGCCAGCCTTAGATTCGCTTAGTCAGTTTTTATTTCAAACCTCAGCCTCGGCCCATCAAACACCACACAAAGCCCATGCATCCACATGCACAAGGCCCATACAATCCACATGCACGCCCAAATCTTCCCAAATAAATAAAATCACATGCATTCCACATGCTAAAATCCTCTCAAATCAATTTCCAATTTAACAAGATTTGAAATCCCATCCTTTCCAAATAACAAGATTTGAGATATCCATCACCAAATTGGTGAGATTGTATTCCCAAAATAAATTGAGAATATATCTCCCAAATCGATGTGATTTATTTCCCTATGTGAGATCCTTTCAAAACATTATAAAATGGATACCAAATCATTATGAAGAGTAGCTCTGTTTTCTTACACTTGGGCGTGAACCATCACCAAAAAAACCCTTCAAGCCTCTCTTCTTCTTCTTTCACGCCAACAAACCAGCCTTCACCACAAAACAACCAAGTCATCACAGAAGAAATAGTGATGAAAAAACCCTACCAGTCACCGAAACCACAACCAGAAAAATAGCCAAAAAATAACAAAAACCAGTCCTCAAAAAAACCAAAAATATCAGCCCAAAAACACCAAAAAGTAACAGCTAAAATACAACAAACAACAGCCCAAACACAAAAAAAAAAACAGCAGCCAAAACACCAAAAATAGCAGCCGAAAACAACCAATACATGAGCCAAAAATTAACAAAAACAGCAGCAAAAAAACAACCAAAACAGCAGCAAAAAACAACTTAAAATAGCAGCCCAAAAACAACCAAAACAGTAGCCCAAAAATAACCAAAAACAGCACCAAAATATCAACCAGCGAAACAACACAACAGCAACCATAAAACACCAAAAAAAACAACCAGTGAAATAGTAAAAACATCAACCAGAAATAGCGAAACAACAACCAGAAAATAGTAAAACAGCAAGCAGAAATAACGAAACAGCAAGCAGAAATAGCGAACCAGCGATCCTTCCGGCAACAGCCTAACACACTTCCGAGAAATCAACTTAAAAGGTAAGACGTGAGGGCACCCTTTACCATATTTATTTTATAGTTGCGTCGCGACGCGAGGACCAGAATTTCACAAAATCAGTTTTAAACCATCCTAGTTCCACCATAGCATGTTAGAGGCCGCCTTATAGGTCTCGTATTAGTTCGTATATATACCTTACATCAAGACACAAGCACGATAAGCCTTGTAGATAGAACATATTGATGCATTAATAAGCTTAGCTAACTTCCGAGGTTCATTTTACAACGTATATACTAATCAAGTTTCCTATCATAGAATACCCACATGAACCACAATCTTATTTGATGAGGGGATTCAGTGCCAGCCAAATTCTGAAATCAGTGAGTGGACACTACCCTTTTAAATTAACTTTCATTTTGTTATTTTCATATTAGCTTTATTTTTACGCTTTAGGGCGTTAGATAATTTTTATTATTACAGTCATTTCATAAAAGTTTATGATTTGAGTATTATATTGAGAAAGAAACGTTTCAGAAAATGTTTTATGTTTTTTGAGGTATGGGGGAAAAACCCACCTCACTATGTAACTTGTTACAGATATGGAATTGACGGATAGCACATGTGCACTTGTAGAGGACTGGGAGGACGGCAATACGTAACGCCCTCAAATCCTATTTAAGGACTAGGGATGACAGATGCCCCTAGATCTTAGTTTCAGAGTTTGGAGGGTAGCATATATCTGCACCCCCAATTCTAGTTCAGTGGCTTGGGGGACGGTGATACGTAACGCCCCAAGACCACTCGTTTCAGGGACATGAGGGGCATGCTTTGGGGGACGACGATACGTAACGTCCCAAAGTCATGGATTTTCCCTCCTGACTCTAGTTAGGCATATGGAAGGACGGCGATACGTAACGCCCCCATGCGTCAAGTTTTTCAGCAGATATACAGAACTTAGTTTTCAGAAGTAATTTCAGTTTCAGCTTTCAGAAATAGTTTTCAAAGAAAAGAATTCTAGAAATTAAAGTTTTCAGTAACAACAGTCTTACAAGAAACTTTCAGACCAAGATTTTTATAAAAGTTTCCTAGAGAGAGATTTGTTTTGAGACAAAAGTTTTCAGAAAAGTTCAACTTTAATGCCCAAAATGAGATTTCATAAAGTATTTCAGTTTTCACTTTTAAACCGTCCACTCACTTAGATCGTATAAATGGTCTAACCCCATCATTTCTAGTTTCTTGTTTCGTAGGTACTCCTAGAGGACGAGCTCGAGAGAACGGATACTGATGGCAGTCACTACAGAGTCTGAGTCCACCAATCAGAGATTGAGTCAGTCGAATTAAGTAAAGTCCAATCTAGGCAGTTGTATACTAAATTTGTGTATGAGTATTCATATATAGAGTTTTTGAGATAGTTGATATTTGTACGTTTAGACTTATGTAAACTATTTTGTACTATGTCATGGTTTTCGGCATTAGTCCCATATGAGATATTGCATTTGAAAATAGTATCAGTATTATTCACAGTTAGAAGTCAGAGGCTTAGGGGAATAGTTTGGACTAATCCCTACTGGTAACATTTTCGGATTGAGGATGTTACAAAGATGGTATCGGAGCATGGTCTAGGGAGTAAGTAACTGCAGTGGGCAGAGTGAAGGGGTATTGTATACATAGTATGTCTGGGATACTTGTATGCGGGGCACTACCTCTCTAGTATTCTATCCTCGAGTACGTCATCAAGGTTCTATCAGCAGATTAGTAAGAATTCCTAGACTATTCGAATATCCTAACTTATAAAGCAACAATATTCATTGTAAGATCTTTTCAAAATCATCCTGAATTATTAGCAGATGATCAAGTTCAGTTATGGAACTAGAAAGTATAAGTACTAAGAAAAGTTACCCAATGGAATGGGAAAGGAAAAATATAAGAAAGCAAGGAAAGATGCATAGTTGCGTAAGCAGCCAGAGATAAAGAAAAGTGAAGAGACTGAATAAGATAGTGAAGTTCTAAGGATACCCATCCAGGACAGTAGATAGAGAATAGAAAATGCCCGAGCAAGTATTATATTTCTTAGAATATGTAAATTCATTCCCTCCTCAGAAAATTCCTTCAAGCTGATCTAATAGCCTTCAGGTACTTCTTATAGATAGTAAGTTCCCCGAGTAACGAGGAAAAGCCAGAATGATAACAGAAGTAAGAAATCAAGATTTGACTCAAGAGTTCCAATAGACTGAGATGTCAAAAATGACGTAGAGAACTCCAAATCCCCAAACCCATACCTAGATCCACAAGCAGGCTAATAGGAGTCATAAACAGAAACGATTAGTTACATTATCCTAAGAAATTTGATGGAGACAAGACCCTAATCTATCTAGTTTTCAACCGCTTAGTCATACTAGTTAAGGAAGTTGTCCTGGCAGAGCCTATCACATACCTACCCTACATAAGAAACGGACTCTACCATAACACAGAGTACCAGAACAAGGATATTGAAACCCATCGAGACATAATGAAAAGGATCAACGAGACATAAAGTAGTTCCTACCAGCATAGATATAGGTGACCGTAAGAAGCCTGACAAGAGTTCATCTTAAGAAATGGAAAGACCTTGGAAGGCAGATTACCCAGAAAAAGAATTAAGGAAGTTTCGAGGATATAAAGAAGAGAACCTAGTGTAGCCAAATATCATGGCAAGTCAGCATGAGGCTTACAGTACTAGTAGAAGTCAACAGAATAGACCCAATGTAATTAAACCTACTGGTCTACCCAATGCTAGAAGAGATCCGTGAAAAGTATAAAAGGACAGACCCCAGAGATAGAGGCACTCAGAATTTAACAAAAGTACCAATGAGGACAGTGAGATTAGATGCTAAAGTTGTAGCTTATTACAAGAGTAGAGAGCCGCTATCTAGGAAGTAACCAGGAGAATGAGTCACCACTAGCATTGGCACCACAACTTAGAACTAAGAGTTAAGATACAGAAGTAATTAAGAGGAATGTGAAAAGTAACAAGGAAATTCAGAACATTCAGGCATATAGTTAACATAGTAAGAAGGTAGTAGCGTAGATAATTGATAATAGTAGTGGACCCAAGACATGGAGTAGTCAATCAGGTTCCAGCAGAACGAATGATGACCCTTCCTTCCAGAAACCTCGATTCTAGTAAGCATGAAAATGCCTATCCAAATCATCACCAAGCGTAAGAGTAAAGCAGAAATGCGTATTCACATATCCTTATGGAATGTATGTATTCACCCCTTAACTGAGAGCCCGTAAAGAGTAGAACCATTAAAGAAGAGCAATCAGCAGAATAGGCGGATCATGAGATGGCTAGGGGCTAAACCATCAGGTTCAACGGGACATAGATAAGAATCATGAGATGACAATGTTCTATATGAGATAGAATAGTTTGAAGTCATTGTAAGTCGAACCAGATCTAGGAAACATTGTGGAATTGGGAGTATTTAAGGGGATAAAGGCTCAGAAGAGTGAATGGATCAGATGAGCCATTTTTAAGAATAAATCATGCAACTTATAAAGAGTCTCATTGTATTGAGAAGGAAAGACTAGAGAAAGAGTAGCACCTAATTCAAAAGATTTAGTAGAAGATGTTTTAAGTAATCGAAGTTGATAGAGTTTTCAGGAGAATAAAGATTTAAGGAGTTGAAGGAACTGAGATACGAAAGAAACCTATATAGCAGAGTAACTTTATTAAGGAAGAATAACGAAGAGAGTATAGCAGCATTCATAAAGAGAAAGTAACGACTTCATAGGGTTAAATAACATAGACTAAATAGGAAGAAGTACAGAGGTAATATGAGAAAGTTTTTTTTTAAAAGCATGGCTATAGGGGAATTTCGCAGAAGAGGTAGTGTGATCAATAATTGGAAATGATCAGAAGTAAAGTTGGAGAAGGCAAACCATACAGTTTTAGCAGTACTGCCATAGTGTAGAAAAAGACACCAGACATGTATACACGAGGGTCATATGCTTATAGATAAGCAGTATGCGCAATTATATCACCATAATCAGAAAGGTCTCGGGATAAGTACCCACCCTCCCAACCCTCGTTAGACAACAGTAGCATAGATGGACCTTGAAGGTTGCCTCAAGATACTCACAGGAATAAGTGAAAGCATTGTGAAAGAATACCATAACATAGAACCTTCAGACATAGTTTAAGAGCATAATAAAAATGAGTAATAGCTCTGAGTAAAAGAGTTATAAGAGAAGTTGTTCAGATGGAGCAGTACAGATATAAAGTAGTAGTTAAGTAATTATTGAGATACAAAGAAACCAGTGTTAGAACGTAATAGTGGATATGTAAAGGAAGAAGATATCTCTTATATAAGAAGATAGAGACATGGACCAAGGAAGTTCTCAGTATATAATAAGATAAAATAGAAAATGAAAAGAATACTAAGGAAAAAAGGTTTGGTAGTGAAGCCATCGAGGTACAACGACGGTAGGAGAGAATACCTTATAACCAAAGACAAAGTGTGTAACAATAAGGTTTCTTAGTACCAGAATGAAACCAAAGATCCTTTACGTGTTAGCCTACGTTAACCATATAAAGTACCCAGCCCTAGTCTAAGCTGACCAAACCACTACGGGTTTAGGACGACTTTAGCCACGAGTATGGGTGGTTTGGTAGATTTGTAGCATAGTATGGAATCGAGGAAATAAATTACTGCAATGCAGTAATTAGCGTAACCGGTGAATCCTCAAGGTATAATATATTTACATGAATTTGAGTAACGACCCTTGACAGTGCTAGACTATGGAAAACAAGTTGGTGTAGAACACCGTAACCAGATTTATAGTAACAATGAAAGAAAAGTATAAAAGAGTATGAACTTTAGCCAGGACAAATCACCAGTGTCGATGTTAATAGCAGGGAATGTGGTTTAGGCACCAAGGTGTATACAATTAAGCATGAATCATTAGCCAATTGAGGAGGACCACTAGAAATCTACACAGAAGTAACATTTTAAGTCCGAGTATCATCTGTAGACAAGGAGAATATATAAAGTTAAGCAACTAAGCTATGAGAAAGAATATTAAGATCAAGTTGATTAAGTGGAGCAAAATAAGTATCGAGTACAAGCCTTGTTACTAATGAAAATGATCACTCCAGTAAAATTATTGATTCCGGAAAAGGGAACATGGGAAACCTAACTATGGAGACATTAGTATTTCGAGTGAGAGCCAAAGGTACCAGCTAAGAAGAACTTGATTGAGTCGAATAATTATTGAGCATAACTAAAGATCTAGAGAAAGAGATTTCCTTAGAGATAAGAAATATTGAGCACATCTAAGGTTCAGAAATGAGGTAGTCAATGATATTCAGCAAAAATGTTATGAATGAGAACGAGGTAGTACCTCTCAGTAAAGAACTTAAGGGATATTCACTAAAGCCACAAACTCTGAAGTAGTTACCCTAGTATGACAAGAGGTACGAGGGATAAGTTAGATATTAAGAAAATTAGAGAATATCACATACTTACTAGTCATGTGGTAAAATAATCAGCAGGCATTTTATGAAAACATGACGATGAGTCCCCTCTCGATCAAGAATTTAAAAAACATAAGGTATGAAACATAAGTTAAGATAAGAGAGAAGCTAAGGCGTATTTATTAGAAAAATTGATGAATGATCAAGTTTAACAGAGATCTTAGTCATCACGTTATAGTGAACCCGATTTAAGTCAGTTTAAACTATAGATTAGAAAGAACCCATGAACTATGTGACCAATGGTAATATCCTAAGTTTAAAGAGGTTTCGAGGAAGAATCCTATTTAAGGGGGGAGAATTTGTAACGACCGGTAGTCTTTACTAATGTTACATTATGGTACCGTGGTATTACGGGATGAAGGTAACATAACATAAATTATGTTGGGACACAAATATACTCATGGAACGACTTTGGGGACAATCGGTAAATTCTTCAAAAGTCCGATACGAGATTCTATGATATTCCATTACGGTCAGCCCACAGTATTTGGGGCATAACCTTCTCATACGAGCTTCGAGTTTTATAAACTTTATATCATCGGAAAGTTGAGATCGAGATCTATAATTTTCCTGTTGAACATTTTTCCAAATTCGAAACAAAAATGGACTAAAAATACGGATCAAAATTTTGGATGAATAATATTCGAGGGTATTCTAGTAAATTCTATAAGCTTCTTCAAAATCTACATTTTTCTTATTTTTTTATGGCCAGGTATAAAAGGAAACACTATTCACCAATTCATAAAATGGAGAACAAAAAGAAAGTAGAAGACGTGAAGGAAAAAAGAAGAATGAGGAGAGAATAAGAAGAATGAGAGAAGAAGAATACGAAGAAGAAGAAGAATGAGGAGGAGGAGAAGAAGAAGAAGAAGATGAAGATGAAGATGAAGAATGAGGATGAGTAGGGATACCTCAGAATGTGTAGGAGGAGGAAGGAGGAGGAGGATTCGGATGAGGAGCCGCGCCTCCTCCGCCGCAGCCTACGAAGAAGAAGAAGAAGAGAAGAAGAAGAATGAGAGAAGAAGAATACGAAGAAGAAGAAGAATGAGGAAAGAAGAAGAAGGAAAGAAGAAGAGAATAAATAGAGGAAAAGCTTAGCAAGCATGGGAATTTTGAAAGATGAGATCTTGGATTTTGAATTTAGATAGTAGAGATGATATATTTATGATAGAACCATGTTTGGTATTGTCATTGGTTGAACCAAGTAAGGATTAAGGATTGGTAACCTAGATTTGAGTTATGAAGATCATGAGATTAAAAAGTTGAATTGGTTTGAGTAGTAGTAATATTAGTGTGTTTCTATATGAAAGTTTATGGTATTGATGAGAAAAATTTGAAATATGGGAGAATGAAAGTGTATTTGGGCATAAGCACTTGAGGAAGTTGATTTCAAGCTTAAATTTTGGCCATGCGTCGTGAAGCAAATCACCACGCATCGCGATGCGTTCTGGGAAATTTATGTATATATGCTTCTGGTTTACACGCGTCGCGACGTAGAAGAAACTTACGTTGCGACACGCAGTGGAAATCCCAGGCAATTCATTTTTGGATTCAAGCGCGTCACGACACGAGGACCAGAATTTCAAAAAATCAGTTTTAAACCATCCCAGTTCCACCCTAGCATGTAAAAGGCCACCTTATAGGTCTCGTATTAGTTCGTATATATATCTTACATCAATACACAAGCATGATAAGCCTTATAGATAGAACATATTGATGTATTAATAAGCTTAGCTAAGTTCCGAGGTTCATTTTACAATGTATATACTAATCAAGTTTCCGATCGTAGATTACCCATAGGAACCACAATCTTCTTCGATGAGGGGATTCAGTGCTCGCTAAATTCCGAAATCAGTGAGTGGACACTACCCTTTTAAATTAACTTTCATTTTTTTATTTTCATATTAGACTTATTTTTATGCTTTAGGGAGTTAGATTATTTTTATTATTACAATCAATTCATAAACGTTTATGATTTGAGCATTATATTGAGAAAGAAACGTTTCAGAAAATGGTTTATGTTTTTCGAGGCATGGGGGAAAACCCAGCTCTGTATGTAACTTGTTACAGGCATGGACATATGTGCACATGTATGGACTGGGGGGACGACGATACATAACGCCCTCAGATCCTAGTTTAGGATTAGGGATGACAGATGCCCCTAGATCCTAGTTTTAGAGCTTGGAGGGTAGCATAGATCCGCTCCCCAAATTCTAGTTCAGTGGCTTGGGGGAAGGCGATTCGTAACGCCCCAAGACCACTCATTTCAAGGAAAATAGGGGCATGATTTGGGGACGACGATACGTAACTCCCCAAAGTCATGGATTTTCACTCCTAGCTCTAGTTAGGCGTATGGGGGGATGGCGATACGTAACGCCGCCATGCGTCAAGTTTTTCAACAGATATACAAAGCTCAGTTTTCAGAAGTAAATTCAGCTTTCAGCTTTCAGAAATAGTTTTCAGATAAAGGACTTCTAGAAAGTAATGTTTTTAGTAACAGCAGTCTTACAAGAAACTTTCAGCCAAGATTTAAAAAAAAAAAATTTCCTAGAGAGAGATTTGTTTTGAGACAAACGTTTTCAGAAAAGTTCAGCTTTAATGCCCAAAATAAGATTTCATAAAGTATTTCACTTTTCACTTTTAAACCATCCACTCACTTAGATCATATAAACGGCCTAACCCTCATACTTCCAATTTCTTTATTTTGCAGATACTCCCGGAGGACCAGCTCGAGAGACCGAATACTGATGGCAGTCACTAGAATTAAGTAAAGTCCAATCCAAGAAGTTGTATACTAAATATGTGTATGAGTATTCATATATAGAGTTTTTGAGATAGTTGATATTTGTACGTTTAGTCGTATGTAAACTATTTTGTACTATGTCATGGTTTTGGGAATTGGTCCCATATGAGAGATTGCATTTGAAAATAGTATCAGTATTATTCACAGTCAGAAGTCAGAGGCTTAAAGGAATAGTATGGCATATTCCATGCCGGTAACATTTCCGGATTGGGGATGTTACAATTCATGTTTTTGATTCCTGAATACTATTTAACGTTTAATATAATTGATGATTTGTTATTCTTTATTATCTTTTGATTATGAACCCAGAGATTGTGTTTTACCAATTTGCAAATAGGAATAGTCATGATTATTCTATGTGTGATTGGGAAACCAAGTTGTGACCGGTTATGTTGTTTTATGAGTTAATCTTCTGATGCAGTATTGCCTGTGGGTATATTGTCGACGTTAGATAGGTCATAACGATAACATATTGTGTTGTTAACATAGAGAAAATAATTCATCGATTACCTTAGAATTTAATATATTTTGATTGAAATACGTTTTGATTGTTGGTTTGAGATGTGAAACCTTCAATTGAGTAATAAAATGAATCAGTTACTGAATATAGTGGTTTGACACAAGAGTAATTCCCGACGCTTTGTTGGTTTTCTCTACTGATAATTTTTAAGTGTTTTTCGTAATCTTTAATTTACATTATCAATTCAATTATTCTCTTTAATTAAGTTATTAGTGACATTTTGTTAAATGAATTAGTTCCTTGTAACCATCTCTCTGAGGAATCGACACCCCCAACTATACTGCGATAACTGCAAGTACTTTTTGGGCGTAATCAACAATATCCAATGGTACTGGACTATCCAACACATAACCCAGCTTCTCTGATCTTAAGACTATGTTCTAAGATCTAATTTCCATTCATTAAAGTTCTCAGGACCAGTCAATTTGTT
>SKCR01049873.1:0-282241 GCA_019454045.1 Zanthoxylum bungeanum | reverse complement strand
GGATTATGACGACCACATATAATCTCGCTAAACTATGGAAGCCGAGGTCATTACATATGTATAATCTCTCAATCACAAGCTATCCATATTATACCTAAGATATAGATGAGAACGTCAAATCCGTTCGGTATAATATAGTCGACCTTTAATTTACGATCTCTAAATAACACTCGGAACCGATTTCCGAAGTTATACCACGGCCATGGATTTACTAGATCGTAAACACGTGCGGATGCCTATTCCCTGTACACAGGACTGACGGATCCTCTCTTGATGTGCACTGAATATCATGAGCATCAGTCCACACCCAATGAACAGGCAGAGGTCTGATCTAAATAGATCGGTGACGTGACTGCCATCAAAGTGTGGAGGATAACTCATATATCCCATTGTGGTATCTCAAGTCAAAGGACCACTGTGCTCGCTCAACTCGAGAAGATTCTTATTGACGTTGGTGTACCATCTATTAGGAAATCTTCAGTGAGTCATTCAGTGTCTTATCAAATAAACACCTACATGTCTATACGAGTCTCCCGAGACTCATGGTTCATTGGGATAAACCATCGGACCAAGTCACGATATACGACATGTACTGGTCTCAGCGGATTTTACTAACTGACCTGTGTTAGTAAATCTTGACCAGGAACTTTATTTAAGGATATACATCTTATAGTACACTTCCCCATGTCAATTATAAACTACGTTGTAACTGCGCACTATATTGTAAATCCTAGGGTCTTTGTCTAATATACACGTATCACTAAACCAGATTTAGTTTCGATCTAATTATAATCAGATATCTAATCGTAATTAGATCGAATAAATGTATAAAAGACAAGGGTTCGACCAATAAATTAGTAATATTATGGAAAATGGAATTGCTCGTATTCATGAATCGGACATAAATACGATCCGAATTGGCACTCTGAGCATCAACCCTAACACTAGGGGTAATTTTGGTTTTTTCTAATATGTATTTGTATTTGATACATAATTAGATTTGATATATATTATTTGGTAAATTATTTGACTACACATGTAAATTAAATAATAATTGTTTGACTTTATTATTTGATTTAAATGTGTAAAAGTTACACTATTATTTAAAGTATATTAAAAGTAATATATGATAAATATTGTGCCAAGTGTCATGGCAATTTACCAAGTATTTTTTAATTAAAATTGTTTTAATTATTGATTTTTTAAAAACCACACATCCACGCCACTTTTGGGTTTAGGAGAAGAAAATTATTTTCTTTCATTTGGTGTGTGGTTAACTTGAAAATCCCTAACATCTTCATCCTTCAAAAATACCTAATGAAGAAAGGAGAATCTTACACACAACAATAAAGTTTGAAGAAATTAGAAGATTAAAGGTAATCTTTGAGTTTCTTTAACTTAGAAAATTATTTCTATGTTGTTCTTGAGTTTTAGCAATGGTTGTAGATATTATTTTCTACTTTGACTTTTGGGGTTTTTGGATTGGATGATGGATTGAGAAGCTAGATGCATGTGTAAGTAAACTTTGAACTAAATTAATATAATTTGGGTTCAATTTTTTGTTGGACAACTTAGTTTCCATTATAGAGTTATAGAGCCACTATAAAATAACCTAGAATTGTTCTAGAGATATTTCATGATGGTGGGACTTAATTGGTGTTAGATTAATTAGATTAATCTTGATAAAATTGGGTTTAAGCATGAAAAATGGATAGTTTTCACATCCAGATCAGATCTGGAAAATCTGATATTTTGGTGATGAAAAATATGATGTTTAAATGTATTGGATGTGTTTTGGGTGTTTGAACAATTGCCGAAAATTATTTCGGAGTTGAAATATGCGAAAACGGCGAAAAACGGTGTTACCGGGTGAGTTTTGGGCTTACCGGATGTCCGCTGTTGAAAAAGTGAATTTTTCACTGTTTGGGCAGCCCATGAACTGCCCAAGCACTATTGGAGCTGACCGGGGCAGCCCCCATGTGTGTTGGTTGGTCGGTTCGGATAAAAACACATTTTATGCCATTTTAATGAAAAACATTTTCGTAAAGGTTTCATAGTGTTTCTAACTTATTTTTGTCATTATTTGATATCGAATAAATATGTTTAGGTGAAATATGAATGAATTATTCATATTAGATATTGAATAATTTATTCGGTAACTTTAAAAGTTTTAAAGTTGCAATTTCGCCCGAACCGCGCGCTTCTGCTGCTCCCGCGCTAAAACCCCTACACCAACCACATCTTGGATTTCCATGAGTAAAATAATTTTTTCAATATTGGACCGAGGGTCTGTGTTACCCTTGAAGATTTCCATCGCGGGCATAGCGAATCTCCTTGGGAACTCCGTCTCCAACACTTCTTTAGTGAAATGGGATGCTGCTTCCATGTCTTGATCACTCCGAGCACCTCCCCAGGTGCTTTCTTCACATTTCTTCATCTCCTTCTGAAACCAGTCTCTCATCTGGCTCTCGATGTTCTCTTGCTCTCGGCCGAGGGGTACCTTATACTCGCTTCTCCGAGAGTGGTATCTCCCACTCCTGGCAGTTTTATGCCTATATTCCAGATATCATCTTAACTCGCTTTTCCCAAAACATGTACTGTCACCAGACGATTATGGAGTTTGTCTTTCGTCTTCTTCCTCACACGACTCTTCTGATTGACCTTACTTTACGAGCATTTCTTTTCCCCGTTTCTCGATCTCTTTCCATACCGGCTACCCTCTTACCATTAGCAATCTCTTCCCTCCTACAGGGGCCTGCTCGAGCTCGCTCTCCTTTCTCATTTTCCAACTTATCAATCTTTTCCATCATAATTTTCACAAAGGTTTGCGTCACCTCCCTTTCCTTTCGTGCATTCACCTTTTCCAAATGCATACTTTCTTCCATCTCTTCCATCCACTCCATCGTTGAAGACTCTAAAGCTCTATGGTTATTGTCTCTTGTCATTGTCTTAGTGTGTTTGCTGCTTTTCGTACCGATCCCCACAGACGACTCCAACTGTTGACATCTGTTTTTCATTCCAAGGGAAATTTGAGAAATCTACCCATCGAACAAACATCCTCCAAACAGTGAATTTGTTTGGTTAGTAGGGAAACCAAAGAAAACATGACAAGCAAATAAGAAAATCACAGAGATTTACATGGTTCGGCGGAGAGTGTCTCCAACCTACGTCCACAGAAAAAAAAAAGGGAGTGTTTGTAATACTTTCATGGTAAAAAATGACCAGGTTTACAAATATCTCACGGGTCGGGTACCGACCAGCTCTCTAATTATATTACTAGTTTGGAAACCTTTACTTTTTACGAGTAATTAAATGTGAAAATTGTTAACCCATGAACTTTTGGCTTCAACCCCTTTATATAGGCTTCCAAATTTACTATTCCACCAACCTATGGCGTTAGCTCATGTCACCATGTCATCGTCGTCCATGCTCCTTTTACCCAATCACTCTGCAAACAGTTGCTCTGACCTCTGACTCAACCACCTTCTGTCAGCAGAAGCCCATCATTCCAACCTTTTGGCCACTGCTGCACGTTATGTCGACGTGACAACTTATGATTCAACCACTCCAATACTATTAACCTTCTAGAAGCCCAAACTTCCAAGTAATGTATATACATCATATGCTTGTAAGTACAAGATATCGCGCCTCAACCTCGGTCCCCGGGTCGGCATGCCTATTCCGTTCGTCTGGCAGAGTCATTTCCCAATGAGAGCCGTTGACTTACTCCTGTCATATCAACCTTCTAGAAGCCCAAACTTCCAAGTAATACATACATCATATGCCTGTAAGTACAAGATATCGCGCCTCAACCTCGGTCCCCGGGTCGGCATGCCGAGGTGAATGGTGTTGGATCAAATCTTCATTTCTTTAGTAAGGTCGGGTCGGAAAGTTCGGACCACCTCAGGTCGGCCTTCACTAGTGCTCAAATGCTGTCAAATCTAGTACTTCTTCTTCAGGTCAGGTCGATATCCCAACTCCACTTCATCAGTCAATACTGCCTTCGGTAAGACTCTCTCGTTCAATGGACTCGGGTCCTTCATCCGACTTCTGCATCTCTAGGCTCTCTTCATTCTCTTATCCGAGTAAGAACCCCAAACTACCCTTCCTCAATATTCAAACTTTCTTGGAGTGAAAAACCATCATAGCAATATTCTCTTCTTGAATAAGCTCAGTTGGTTTGGACAGTTCATTTTCTCGTTAGGGTTGATAAAACAATTTCAGCATTAGAAATGGAATTAGCATTAGCTAGAACAAGCTAAATTGGTTTCCAAAATTCAATAGGAATAGCAAGTAATCAGTCTCCATAAAACTTTTTGTGGTTATTGGAATTAGTACAAACTTTTAGCAGCAACAAAAGGAGACTCAGTTAGAACATCATGGATGTCTTACTCTATGTTTGGATTGATAGAATGAAATGATTTATAATGGAATGTAATCCAATGAAATGGAACGGAACGAAATAGAGTGTAATGTACCATAATCTTGTTTGGGAAAAAATGAAAAGTTTATAATGTAATATTTCAAAATATTATTTAGTAAATAAATAATAATGAAATGTAATGTAATTAAATAGGTTTTAAAGATAATGATGTCCTTTTAAATTATAGAAGCAAAAAAGATTATTTTTATAATATTAGTTTTTCAAAGAAAAAATTTATCTTCATGTATAATATTTAATTTTTTTAAATTATGTTACATCCTTAACCCCAGATTTGAACTACTCATTTTTAATTGCTCTTCATTTATCTATCTATTTGTCTTACCTCATTAAATGTTATTAAACAACCCATAATTTTTTTACCTTGTACGTGTATTAAAATTCGAGCATGAGCTTTTGAATACTAATATTTTTTATTTTTATTTTTTCAAAAAAAGAGTGGAAGGTAGCCAAAATTCAACTAATTTTTTTTTTACTGTTATCTCCCAAGGTTCGAACTCAATATAAGTTTTTACTACGGAAGAATTAAAAGAGATTTATTTGATTGAGAGAGGGATAATGAAAAGGTTTGTGATAGGGCACGGTGCATATTGAGAGGGATACCATTAGTTCTCTACAAAAATCAGATTGTATTTCTCAACTGCTATTTCAATTTGTCAATCAATCTCAGTACTTTTTTGTCTGAATGCATATGGTACTAATTGTTTCAACCGATAAGATCTCACATCAATTTTAAATAAATTTACAAAAAATGGAAAGTTGTAATATTTTATTTTTCACTTCTTTTTTATAAATAGGAATGTTAGGTAGGGGTGGTAATTTGGGTTGTGATTCGTTTATTCGTTCGATTCGATTAATTTTAAAGCGAATATGGGTTTGAAAAAATAGATTCGTTTAATAAATGAATCAATTCGATTCGATTCGATTCGATTCGTTTAATCATTGATTCGTTTAGAATTCATTTTATTGTTTTTTTTTACTTATTATTGTTATTTTTCCATTAAGTTTCGAGAAATTATGACTAATTACCATAGAAAAAATAATATTATCGATATTTGATGAGCTATTTTTAGTAAATACATTAATTACATATTTTTGATATGTATATATTTATGAACAATTAATGTAAATAAATTATGTGATTGAGTAATATTATGACTAAACGAATATTCTTATTCGATTCGTTTAATAAACGAATCGAATACGAATCCTAATATTAGGATTCGTTTAATAAACGTAAGTACTCTTGCAAATCACAATATACATGAACAATCTATATCTATAATATTACACACTGTAATTCCAAGGATTTTTTTCCGAGGAGAGTTTTGGGATGTCGTCGTTAATTTGGGGAAATTAAATGTATGCAGTTATACCTCCTTTTCACAATCACAACTCCTTTCTATAATAAAAAATTATGTATGAAAACATCTAAAACTTATATTTTAAAACAACATTACAAAATCACAAATAATTATAAGGCAATGTGGTAGCTGTTGTTAATGGCCGTTTGCTTTTCCAAAAAGAAACATATAAATATATCTTTATCTATATTAATATACGCATCGTGCACACAAACACTTATGTACATATACCATTCTCTAAAATAATATAACATTTAGTTAAATCTAAAATTTACGTATTACAATTATAATACAAAATGACATATAAATATATCTTATCTAAATTAATATGCGCATCGCGCACACTTACAACTTATTTCATTCTAAGTAATAAAATTTTACAAGTTCTAAGTAAATTAATTTTAATAGAACTATTCAATGAAACTGACAACAGGACCATGATCCGTTATATATATATATATATCAGACTGCATCTTGTTATTGACCCTAGACGATACCTCTGATAGCTTGATCGAATAATTTTCAAATAATTTTATCAAACTAGCCTCGAGTCGGAGGATTCTGCTGCTAATCATTATGGTCTGAAAAAATGGTAATTGCAATAGATCAGTTGACAACACAGTCCATATATATCAATATCATATTCATATAAAATTAAAATTGATAGTACTTTAACTATAAGTTGCAAAATATGATGGGGAACATATAACCATTTCGAGGCATAATTTCCAAGAAATAATTAAAATCATGAGGATAACTTCAGAAAGATTTATGATGCGTTTACGTACTCATAATCGAAATAAACTGGAATCGAAATGAGTTAAAATCGAAATGGGTTGAAATCAGAATCATAAAATTTGTATGAATCATCATCAAAATCATAATAAATTCTTTACTTAATTGTATAAATTGTTGTGGTTCCAGCTCATGCTTTTGCATGAGGAAGACAGCCATGCAAAAAGAAGAAGTCAGCAAGCAATGAAGACAGCAGGGGCACCGAAAACTTGAAGTGAAGTTTGAAAAGAGAGCAACAAACGTGTTGCCAGCCTCTGTGTGTGTGTGTGCAAGTTGGCAAACCGCGTGACACTGTTCACGCGGTTTGATCAGCTATAAATTGAGCCAAGGATCATTAGTTTCAAAATCCCAAGTATCCCAAGTGTGTATAAGCTCTAAGTAGAGAGCTTGAGAGTGTGTGAGGTTTTTTGTTAAGTTTCTAGTTGTAAACTTGTGTAATCTATTATTGTAGTAATAGAAATACAATTCGGTTTTTTTCCTCAAATACACTCTAAAGTGATCGGTGAATCACAACAAGTGGTATCAGAGCTTTGGTTCTTCATTGGGATCGAAAAACCGAAGAACGGAGTTTGGTTCGGAAAATTCGAGTTCCGGAAAAGTTGTCAAAAATTCCTTTTGAGGGTACCAACAGCTAGTTCACGTCGAGACGAGCACGGTGGTATTTTCCGGCGACCGAACCGACGTCCACCGCCTCCGCACGCGCCGCACGCGCTTCACAGAGAGCTTCCCACGCTCCCTCACGCGATCCACGCGCTGCTGAAGGTTGAAGACGATCCGCGTCAGCGCCACATCACGCCCAGTCAGCGCACAGTCAGCGCCCAGTCAACGCCACGTCAGCGCCCAGTCAGCAGCCACGTCAGCCGCCACGTCAGCGCCACGTGTCTGCCACGTCAGCAAACCGGTCCCACTTTGCCACGTCAGCACTGCCACGTCAGCAGCCTGGTAAATTTCATTTAGCCCCCTGAAGTTTGGAAATTTACAGTTTTGCCCCAGAACTTTTAGGAATTTACAAATCAGCCCATGTGTCGGATTTAGACCAACGAAGTGTCTATTCCACCATTTTCGACCGTTCCGGACGCAACGGTGACCTCGGAAGCCTACCTATAAGTGCTACCATTGTGGCATTGTAGGCCACCTAAAGAAGAATTGCCGAAAACTGCAACGAGAGCAGAGAGAAGGCAATCACCAGCCGAAGAATGACGAAGGAGAGACACTGGTTGTTGTCCAAGCAGATGTAGCAATATGCTCCATACAGGAAGAGACATGCCTTCACAACGCAACCCAAGATGTTGAGTGGGTGGTAGATACTGCAGCATCCTACCACGTCACTCCTTACAGAGATTTCTTCACAACATACAAAGCAGGAGACTTTGGAGCAGTGAAGATGGGAAATATCAGTTCCTCTGGGATAGTAGGAATGGGTGATATTCAGTTGCGGACAAATGTCGGGTGTACATTGATCTTGAAGGATGTCCTGCATGTTCCAGAACTTCGGCTGAATGTACTCTCGGGGATAGCTCTTGACAAACAGGGCTATGAAAATCACTTCAGAAATGGCACATGGAGAATGTCGAAAGGTGTCATGGTTGTCGCCCGAGGACATGCTTGCGGCACTATACAAGACTCATGTGAAGATTTGTGCAGACAGCCTCAAAGTAGCTGAAAAAGAGGCTTCTCAAAATCTGTGGAACCGGAGACTCAGACACATGAGTGGGAGAGGGTTGTCTACCCTGAACAAGAAGGAGCTTACCAAGGATGCTGCACGAGGTCCTTGCAACCACTACTCAATTGGTAAGCAACACAGAGTCTCATTTGATTTCTCTTCAGAGAGAAGATCAGAGTTGCTCAGTCTGGTGCACTCTGATGTTTGTGGTCCCTTGGAGGTTGATTCATTGGGCGGTAATAAGTATTTTCTGACTTTCATTGATGATGCTTCACGGAAAATCTGGGTGTATTTCCTCAAGACGAAGGATCAGGTCCTAGATCAATTCAAGTGTTCCACGCCATGGTAGAGCATGAAACAGGGAAGAAGCTGAAGTGCCTTCGCACAGACGATGGAGGCAAGTACAGTTCCAGAGAGTTCGAAGCCTACTGCTGGAGACACGGGATTCGACATGAGAGAACTGTTCCACACAATCCACAACATAATGGTGTCACTACAAGCATGAACCGCACCATTATGGAGAAAGTCAGAGGAATGATCAGTATGGCTAAGCTGCCAAAGCCATTCTGGGGGGAGAAGCTGTTCGTGCTGCCTGTTACCTGATAAACAGATCACCATCTGAACCGTTGAACTTGGAGATTCCGGAGAAATTGTGGTCTGGTAAGAATCCCTCCTACACTCACCCTAGGTATTTGGTTGTTTAGCCGTTGTACATGTATCCAATGAGCTAGGGAGAAGCTCGATGCAAGGACAACTCCATGTATATTCTTAGGCCATGGAGATGAAGAATTTGGATACAGACTATGGGATCCGAAGGTGAAGATGGTCATCAGAAGCCAGGAAGTAGAGTTTCTCGAAGACCAAACAATTGAAGACATTGAAATGCCCAGAATGTCTTCCAATCCAGTGCCAACAGAAATCCAGACTCAGCACCAGCACAATTGGCCACAGACAGGGTGCACGAGGAAATACCAGAAGCAGAACCAGAGGAGGCAAATGAGGATGTTGAGCAGGGGGAGGACACAGCCTGTCCATCAGAGATTAAAGAAGAAAGTGTTGAGTAGGGGGAGCCGCAACCTACTCCACTAGAAGCTACAAGATCATTCACAGAGATGGATGATGGCAGACCTCCAGAAACTAGTGGACCTCAGACAAAAGATCTGAGCGAGGCAGGATTCCATCAACCAGATATCCGGGATCCGAATATATTCTGCTTACTGATGTGGGGGAGCCAGAGAGTTTCCCAAAGGCAAGAAAGCACTGAGGAACAAATGGGTGAAGAACAAGGCAGCAAAACTGTGCAGAGACACAGTGGATTGTACTATGCAGAGACATAGCATGAGAATACTGTACAGAGATGCAATGAAGTGTGTTGTGTGCAGAGACACAGCCGACATGTCAACAACGATGGTGATCGGACAAGCTAGAGTTGTGCAGAGACATAACCAGGATAGCTGTCAGATGATACAGAGAACTACGATTGGCTTGATCCCAACTCAGGGTACGTAGGCAGTCATACAGATGCAGCCAGGGGAGGATCCTTTGGAGGATCCGGTTTGGATGATTGATGGTCGGCTCAGATTTTGGGAAATCTTCACCGAGGGGGAGATTTGTTGTGGTTCCAGCTCATGATTTTGCATGAGGAAGACAGCCATGCAAAAAGAAGAAGTCAGCAAGCAATGAATACAGCAGGGGCACCGAAAGCTTGAAGTGAAGTTTGAAAAGAGAGCAACAAACGTGTTGCCAGCCTCTGTGTGTGTGTGCAAGTTGGCAAACCGCGTGACACTGTTCACGCGGTTTGATCAGCTATAAATTGAGCCAAGGATCATTAGTTTCAAAATCCCAAGTATCCCAAAGTGTGTATAAGCTCCAAGTAGAGAGCTTGAGAGTGTGTGAGGTTTTTTGTTAAGTTTCTAGTTGTAAACTTGTGTAATCTATTCTTGTAGTAATAGAAATACAATTCGGTTTTTTCCTCAAATACACTCTAAAGTGATCGGTGAATCACAACATAAATCATCATCAGAATCAAGTAATATTCTCATTAATATGTTTATTTTATCTATTAATTGGAATGAATCAGTGTTCTAAAATGCGCTAGGCGCTAGTCGGGCTAATAAAAAAAATAATAAAATGAATTCTAAACGAATTAATGAGCTTAAATTCGTATTCGATTCGTTTAATAAACGAATTGAATCGAATTGACCCATTTATTAAATGAATCTATTTTTCCAAACCCGTAGTCGCTTTAAAGCGAATCGAATCGAACGAATAAACGAATCATAATCCAAATTACCACCCCTACTTAAGAATCAAAGCCAGCTACCAACACACTTATGAAACAAGATTATGCGCCAACTCCAAAAAATAAACTCAACAATCACACTATTAATTATGTGCAAAGCAGTTTGCTTAATTTCAAAACAATTATTAAAAGAAGCCATGGAATCTCAAGAACTATATAGAAAAAAAAAACCAATTTTCCTTCAGAAACAAATTCACACTAAATTATTAAAAGGGAATATATACCAACAAAGCATCAATAGACTCAGAAGAATAATTGAGAAATCCAAATTGAATACCCATTAACTTTTTTAAAATACAAAATAATCATACACCCCCTAAGTGAATGAATCATCAATCATGATATGATTCACATATTCTATTTATTTAGTACTAATAGCCTTTATCTTCGGGTTTATTTTTATTTTTTTTAATTTATATATGATAAAATGATATTTACTTTAAACAAATATGACAAGTTTTATAGGATTTAATGTGTATAAAGTTTTGATGGGCTTTAGATAAAAATACCCCTAATGTTCGGCAAAAGCATCATCTCTACAACATTCTCAATATTCTACAAGCTCACGACATTCTCAACATAAACAAAATTAACACAACACTTTTTTTTTTCAACAAACGTGACCTAAAATAAAATAATCTTTTAAATATCACATTTCACTTTTGACAAGCTGTATTCAATATTTATCATAACATTAGTTTTTTTTTAGTGTAGGTGTTTGTTATATTCACTTACAATCATACGGATAAAAAGTGTTGGATATTTTTTATTTAATAGTTTTTAGCTAAGATATGATGAATTATACTTAAATGTATATGTAACAAATCATTTTTTAATGAGATTTAATCATTTGAATTATTAAGTCATTGTTGGCATATTTGATGCAAATCCCTCTTTAGCTTCTCCGGTTAGTAGCAATCCTAAATCAAATGGTCAAAGTCTCTTAAAGCAAAGCCATTGAAATATTATTCACAAACCCACCTATTAACATATATAAAGCTTTTGGTATTAAAAATAAAAGAGCATTCATAGTAGTAAGAGAGAGTGTGCATGCCTGAACTGAAGAACAAGCATTTCTTAGTATCATTTCCATCAACCATCAGGTGTCACTGTCGCTAATGTAGACAAGTTATCCTCTGCTTCTGCATCCTCATTGCAAGTAGACATTGCCAAATCATTGGCTCTCTCAGCAGCCATATTATTTGACGTATGAACCTAAAAAAATATAAACTATAATTGATATTTGCACTGATGTGGCCATATTAATGCTAAAACAATATTTAATTGCACCAAGGATTTTAAATCTACATAGACACTCTTATCTTTGTACAAACAAAGCATTAACTCAATCTTGTAGAGACTTCCTGCAGCTAATTATTTACATACACAATGCAATCAATTTAACGCAGTTTTCTTTAAATTTGTAGGAGTTCATACAAGTGATAAGTTACTTATGCGAATTCACCAAGTGCTGCTTGACAATTACAATTATGTTCATCAGCTTACCTGGGTATTCAGCAATTGACACTGCCGATTGAGTTGATGATCAGCGGCTAGGGGCACAGGAGAGGCAAGGCTGTATGTCATGTTTAAGTCTCTCACAGAGTTCAAATTTTTCACCGTCATCCTAATTGGAGAAAGCTCCTTTGATTTGCTAGGTATAGCCTCAGTAAGTGAAATTTTTGTAACAGGCAAATCTCCAGATAAATTATAGTCTGTGTGGCCTGATGAATCAGAGACTTCCTCATCATATTTGAAAGTAAACACAGCAACAATTATAGCGAAGATTAGTGGTAAAACCGATGCACTAAAATTGTTCTTGACCCCCAATTCTGCCAGAATAAAATAAATGAGTGTAACCACCAACTGGACCACAGAGAAAGCAATTTCGACTACCCTAACTAATTGCTTCTGACAATATACTCTGGTTGCAGCTCTGGTTCTTCTCATGATACAGGTATATATAGTCATAGCAAAACCAAATATAGACAATAGAAATGCAGCAAGAAGGATTCTCCTCTTATTTTTCCCAAATAGATCCAGAAAAAATGATGCTGCTTCCAACACGATATAAAACACAGCACGTGCACGTTTCTCATATTTACCAAGTTGCTGAAAAACCTGTAATATAAAGACTACAATTATATAAATCAAGCAATTACCGTGAAGCTTGCGAAAGATATTTAAATTTATTTATTATATTTTAAGCGCAGAATTAGGAGCCCAACTTATGCAGAAGTTTGATATTCTTACCTCAATATATCTGAATCCAAACAGGAAAATGGATATTCGAATATTTTCAAATAGAAAAAGAGCACATTTTCAAAATGTAGCAAGGAAGAAAAGTTTCAGTTTCTTTACATCAAGGCCTTTGACGGAGGATCCTACATCATCAACAGATTCTTGAAATCTTATAGCTTTGTCATCCTTGGTCACAATGTATTCTCTTGATAACACATCTTCTAGTTTCTGTTTTTCTTTAAATCCAAGTGCAGCATTTTGAACCCTTATTGCTTGCTGTAACACAACAGACAGACATTAGTTTGGTATAATAAATTGAATGTCAAGAAATCATTTTGCACTATTTATCATCACATTCCATTTAAATAAGGCTATACTTGGATCGATGGAAGGGGATGGTTTATACTTTATAATAGAATATAACTTACAAAATTTAAAAACCAATATTTGGTTAAATGTAGGGTGGAAGGGAGTGAAAGAAAATGAAATGAAAAGAGCCATTGATACCTAGTCGCTCTATCTACTTAGGTTCCATTCCATTATTAATTATTATTTTTTATTTATCAAACAATATTTGGAGCATTACATTATAAACCTATCTTTTTTTCTCTCCAAACAAGATTATGGTATATTATTCTATTCCATTCTATTGTACTGGATTAGGTTCTATAATAAAACACCTCCTCCATAAATTCAAACATAGCCGGTACTAAAACTACGTACAGTAACACAAAAAATAAATAAATAAAATTGTGACACTGTGAGAGTTGATTTTGAAAAGTCCCAGTAGACCAAGTTTAGGGAAAAAAATTTAAACGGAACTAGGCTAATATTTGAATTTCATAAATATATATATATATATATATATTCTCTTTATTTCAGTTGGTCTAATCAACAAACTTAATTTTTCATTAATTTATACACATACGAACTCAAATGAGAAAAAATAATTGAATAAAAAATAGACGAATATAATGGAATGACTAAAATATAACAAAATAAAAAATTATAATAAAGAAGAAATGAGAAGAGAGAGAGAGAGAACCTGTAGTTTGATGAGTTTTTCCTTCTCGGCCTCGGAATGCCTGACGAGATCGACGACCCTGCGAAACCTTCTACGGGGGTTGGTGACCAAAGCGCAGGCAGATCTCCATCGTCCCAAGGCTTCCACCGACCCAATTTTTTGGTCCTCCTCAGAGTCTTTGGATTTCACAAACCCGTCCATTTTTTTTTGGAGAAATGATATACCTACTCACATATTTACATCCATTTATCCAGAACGACAGCACAATATGCGTTTTGGTTAAAAAAGTTAAACCCATGTTTTGTGTATTTCTGTTGCCAAACAGTCCAGTCAACTTTGTTGCCAAACAGTCCAGCCAACTTCGTGGCTCTCTCTCAAATCAGTTGCTCTATCTCAAACCAATTCGCCGACTTCCAAGCAAGCAAAAAGCAGCAAACAAGTCTGGATCTTCTCCATGGCTGGTGTTGCTGCAGCAACAGCTAGTACTGGTGGTGGTTCACTTTTGGCTATGCAGTTATCTTCAACTCTCTTGTTTTGTAGCCACGGGGATATTGGTTATAATGAACAAGATCCAGCCTTCACAGCTTGCTGAAGAACAGCGTAATGCAACAAAGCTGTTCAAGCAACTCCAAAGGGAGATATAAAATGTACTTGCTCTTAGGGTGCGATGTGAAAGAAGCAATGGAGAAGGTTTTGGCCTTTGACAAATCATACCCACTTCTCTTGATTGGTAAAATGATTGAGTAGTTTCCTAAAACCTTTGAACCTGCGGTTTGGTGGCCATATCAAATCAATTCCAAAGAAACAACAAAGATCATGATATGAAACAGAGCGAGAATGGATAGAGTGAGGAATTGGAGATGGAAATGCGAGAGATTGTTAAAGTGATGAAGACAAAAGCTACTGAGGATTATATGAGGCTGGACAACTTGGGATTGAAAATTAACAAGACTTTAGCAATCTCAGGGCCAATACTGACAGACATTGCTGCTGTTGGGTCAGCTTTCATGGGGTCACATGATCATGGGTCGTTGGCTGCGGTGGTTGCAGTTGCTGCTGGCGCGTTAGCTAGCACGGTTAATACTTTGGAGCATGGTGGGCAAGTGGGTATGGTTATAGAGATGTACAGAAACTGTGCTGGCTTCTTCACGCTTTTGGAAGAATCAATTGAATCCACTCTTAATGAAAGTGATGTGGGGAAGAGAGAAAATGGAGAGATGTTTGAAATGAAAGTGGCTTTGCAGCTGGGAAGAAGCGTATCTGAGCTTAGAGATCTTGCTAAAAGATCAAGTTCATCAGAGCTAGATGAGTTCGCAAGCAAACTTTTATAATTTAAGAGAGTTCAATTTTGTCCATAGCCATACATACTTATTCTTTGATTCTTGTTGAAACAATTTCTTTGTATAGTCATTTAAAGAGAAGATATTAACATGCTTTAGTTTAATTATCAATTACATGCATGACTGTACATAATCTGAATCATTCAAGACTCGCTGAGAGGACTTGTTTGCTGCGTTTTGCTTGCTTGGAAGCCGGCGAACTGATTTGAGAGAGAGCCATGAAATTGATTTAGGAAGCAAAATGATTTAGGGCAAGTTGACTGGACTGTTTGGCAACTGAGATACACAAAACGTGGGTTTAGCTTTTTTAACCAAAACGCATATCATGCTGTCGTTCTGGATAAATGGATGTAAATATGTGAGTGGGTATATCATTTCTTTTTTTTTTGGCATGAGAGGAAGGAAAATTTGTGTCTCTTTGAAGTGTTTTTAGTTCTGTATAACAAACAGAACGAAGTCAACGAACAGTCACTTCAGAAAGACAGAATGTTTTTTTTCGGAAATGTGGTTTGGCCTTTAGTACTTTTTTTTTTTTTTGGATGAAAGAAACAGTTAATCAATTAACTACGGGTGAATGATGTACATAATTTCTGATGGGAATGTATCCAACCATATAATAGTTTCGATTTTTTCTATAACTATTTTAGCGAAAGCATGAGCCAAAGCATTACACTTTCTAGAGATATATGTGCATTGAAATTCCGGGAATGTTTGCTAACTTTTTCAATCTCAGAAATTACCAATACCACTTTTGTAATGCTGCTACACCTTTTGTTTATCAATTCCACAACTCCTTTAGCATTTGATTCCACAATAATTGAACTCAATTCAGCCTTATCTGCTAACTACAATCTCCAACTTGCTGCTTCAGCTTCGGCATATGTCACATCCCCACAAAATCTTGTCTCTAATAACAGCACCCAGCCCAGATAACTTCTTCTCTAAATTGGCAGTCACATCAACGTTTATCTTGTACCACCCAATCAGAGGAGGTTTCCATGGCATCTTCACTGTTGGTTCTTCTCTTGGGTTGCGATTTATGGCTAAACATTTTATTCTTCTAAAGGATTCAATCATAGCCTCAGCTCTTGCTATTACCCCCAAAGGATCTTCCATTCTTCCTAAAAAAAGTTCTTATTTCTAGCCTGCCAAATCACCCAGGAAATTTCCACCAACACTTCCAAAACTGTCTTGTTGTGATTCCTGGACAGTCCCTCCAATACAGTTAGGATGTCGTCGCACGCAGCTTCCTGGATGTTCTGAGCATATGAGGTAACTTTCCAGAATTTCCTTGCTGCCTTACACTTAATGAGCACATGAGTAATGCTCTCTACTCCATCTTTTCATATCATACACACTGGATCATGCAGTACTCTCTTACAAAGGTTTGCGTCAATAGGTAATAGGTTTTTGGCAACTCTCCACATAAACATCTTAATCTTATATGGGATGTTGAGAGTCCAAATGATACTCCAGTGGGTGCTTGCTACTGCTGATTCAGTAAAGTTTTTAGGATGTTTCATTGTAAGGGCTAGCTGATAACCACTTTTGACCAAGTATTGATCCTTCTTGTTATAATGCCAAATTAGATGATCTAGTCTTGGCTGCTTAGGAAGAGAATCTCCATTATTACTTCTGCATCTCCACCTCTGAACTTATCCTTTATAAGCATTTTATTCCATATGTTCTCTGTGTTGAAGACAGCAAAGCTTTGCTGTGAACCTGTGAGCGCCGAAAGCATGCAATTGCATGCATGACAGCAGGTGAAAGTTGGCAAAACGTGTAAACACGTTTTGCCAACCACCAAGGCGTGTGCACTGTAGCACACGCCTTTGAACACTATAAAAGAGCCCCTCACCCATTGTTTAAGTATCCCTAGAAATCCCAGTAATCCCAAATGTGTGAGTAAAGATAGAGAGTAAAGTGGTGTGAGAGTTTTTTGTTAAGCTTAAGGTTGTAAGCTTTGTAATTCTTTGTTTGTGAATATAAGAAGAATTTTCTCTCCAATCACCTCTATTCGTGTGTGTTTAATCACAACAAGTGGTATCAGTAGTTAAGGTTACTCGGAGGGATCCCGAAACTCGGTAACAGAGATTCGGTTCAGAAAGTCAGTTCCGACAAAAATTGTCGAAAATCGATTTTGAGCATACCATCAGACGTTTCACGGAGAAACGAGCACGGTGGTATTTTCCGGCGATCGATCGGAGGTCAGACGAAGCTTCACGCGCCGCACGCGCCAGACAGAGGCTTCCTCACGCGCCAACCACGCGCACACGCTCCGCACGCGCTCTGGAGGTTGAAGACGACGACACGTCAGCGTCCAGTCAGCGCCCAGTCAGCCGCCACGTCAGCAGGTCCTGCACAGTCAGCAGCCCAGTCAGCAGAACACGTCAGCAACACAGTCAGCAGACACGTGGCATCCAGTCAGCAGACACGTCATCTGCCACGTCAGCATTTGCCACGTCAGCAGAGCCACGTCAGCGGTGCCTGGTAAATTTCAGATAGGTCCCTGAATTTTCTGAAAATTACAATTTAGCCCCTATACTTTCAGAAATTTTCAATTTAGTCCCTGAACTTTTTGGAAATTTCAATTTAGTCCCTGAACTTTTTAGAAATTTCAATTTAGTCCCTGAACTTTTCCGTAATTGAACTTTGGCCCCTGAACTTTTGGAAATTACACTTTGACCCCTGTAATTTCTGAAATTTGCAATTTGGTCCCTGTGTCGGATTTTGACAAACGAAGTGTCATTTCCACCATTTTCGACCATTCCGGACGCAACGGTGAGGTCTGTTTTTTGAAATTCTGCTTAGAATTTTTATGATGGATGGGGGCAACGGAAAAATGGTTTTGTTAACCAGTACCAATGTTTTCACAACTAAGATGAAGGAGAAAGATTCTGTATGTGAAGGACTATGATGGATCGATATTTCTGGAGCAGAAACCAGAAGGAATGACCGACGAGAAGTGGGCTAATCTTCACCAGAAAACATGCAGTACTATTCGTCAGTGGATCGACGACAGTATTGTGAACCATGTCAGTGAAGAGACAAATGCACATGTTTTATAGAGAAAGCTGGATGAGCTTTTCCGAGCAAAGACTGGCAACAACAAGTTGTACTACATCAAGAAGATGATGGGGTTGAAATACCAGGAAGGTACAGCTGTGGCGGACCACATCAACGATTTCCTCGGAACAATGAAAGAATTGTCTGGATTGGGCATAGACTTCGGTGATGAGGTAAATGGCTTAATACTCCTTAATATGTTACCAGAATCTTGGGAAACGTTCAGATCTACGGTGATCAATTCAGCCGCAGATGGGAAAGTCACTATGGAGATGGAAAAGACCAGGATCTTCGAGGAAGAAAAGAGGACGAGAATGCAGGAGTCAGCATCAACCTCAACCTCAGAAGCTCTAGTGACGGAGAAGAACACAAGAAGGGGGAGGAGTAAAAGCCGAGGCCCAGGGAGATCAGACAAGAACCGAGGTAAGTCAAGAACTAGAGATATTGAGTGCTATCACTGCAAGAAGAAAGGCCATATGAAGAGAGATTGCTACAAACTGAAGAACGAGCAGTCCAGGAGAGATGGTGACTCTAATCAAGAAAGAGTTGCTACTACCACCGAGAAAACCTCCAAAGAATTTCATATTATATATGAAGAAGATGTTGTGAATCTTGCCAGCCACGAGACCAGTTGGGTGATAGATAGTGGCGCCTCCATACACGCCACATCTCGCAGAGACTTCTTTTCATCTTACACACCAGGGGACTACGGTGCTGTAAGGATGGGGAATGACGGACAGTCCAAAGCCGTCGGTATTGGAGACATCTGCCTTGAAACAAAGAATGGGACAAGGCTAGTGTTGAAGGGAGTCAAGCACATCCCAGACATCCGGTTAAACCTGATCTCAACAGGCAAGCTGGATGATGAAGATTTCTGCAGCACCTTTAGTGACGGATGCTGGAAGCTCACTAAAGGATCAATGGTGGTGGCACGAGGTAAGAAAGACTCAACTCTGTATTTGATGCATGCTAAGCTTTCCAATAGTAGCATAAATACAGTTAACAGTAATGAGGCAGCCGATCTATGGCACAAAAAGCTCGGTCACATGAGTCAAACGGGGATGGAGATACTATGCAGGAGGAATGTTCTTCCCGAATTGAAGAACTCACACTTACGGAAGTGTGAACACTGCATGGCTGGAAAACAGAACAGAGTGTCATTCCAGAGCTCCCCGCCTCAACGGAAACCGGAGGTACTAGATCTCATACATTCAGATGTATGTGGTCCGATACAGACACGTACACTTGGTGGGTCACTGTATTTTGTGACATTTATTGATGATCATTCAAGTAAGATCTGAGCATACACCTTGAAGAGAAAAGACCAAGTGGTTGGAGTGTTCAAATAGTTTCATGCTCTGGTGGAGAGAGAAACCGGCAAGAAACTGAAGTGCATCAGAACAGACAACGGTGGAGAATACAGAGGCCCGTTTGATCAGTACTGCAAGACGCAAGGAATCAGACATCAAACGACACCTCCGAAGACACCTCAGCTGAATGGCCTAGCTGAGAGGATGAACAGAACCTTATGCGAAAGGGTCAGAAGCTTGCTGTCACAAGCCAAGCTGCCGAAGACATTTTAGGGGGAGGCACTCAACACAGCAGTACATGTTTTGAACATGTCCCCAGCGGTCGCACTGAAAGGTAATGTTCCTAACCAAGCCTGGACAGGTAAAGAAGTGTCATACCAACACTTGCACGTCTTTGGGTGCAAAGCTTTTGTACACATCCCAAAGGACGAGAGATCCAAGCTTGATGCAAAGACGCGACAGTGTGTCTTTATTGGCTATGGTCAGGATGATTTCGGCTACAAACTGTATGATCATGTGGAAAAGAAGGTCGTCAGGAGCCGAGATGTTGTCTTTGTTGAAGACCAGACCATAGAAGATATCCGAAAGGAATTGAAGATAATGCCCCAGCAATACAGATATGTGAATCCAGAACCTCATACACCGGTGCCAGTACGAGTTGAAGATGAGGTTCCCAGACATGAGGGTACATGTGATGAAGCTCCCAGAGATGATGATCATGATCAACCACCAGTACCAGAAGCTACACCAACAGTTCCACAGAGAAAGTCTGACAGAGAGAGGCGACCTTCAACCAAATACTCTGCATATGAGTATGTGCTGCTTACTGACGGGGGAGAACCCGAGAGCTACCAGGAGGCTGTGGAAACAGAAGACAAAGAAAAGTGGGAGGAAGCCATGCAAGATGAAATGAAATCTTTGCATGACAATCACACTTTTGAGTTGGTGAAATTGCCAAGAGGCAAAAGGGCTTTGAAGAACAAATAGGTGTACAGAGTGAAGCAACAAGAGCATACTTCACAACCCCGGTACAAAGCCAAACTAGTTGTCAAGGGATTCAATCAGAGGAAAGGCATTGACTTCGATGAAATCTTCTCTCCAGTTGTGAAGATGTCATCCATCAGAGTGGTACTCAGCTTAGCAGCAAGCCTCGACCTGGAAGTTGAGCAGATGGATGTCAAGACCGCATTTCTTCACGGGGATCTGGAAGAAGAAATTTACATGGAGCAACCAGAAGGCTTCAGAGTCAGCGGGAAAGAGGACTATGTGTGCAGACTCAGGAAAAGCCTCTACGGTTTGAAACAGGCACCGAGACAGTGGTACGTGAAGTTTGAGTCAGTTATGGGGGAACAGGGATACAAGAAGACCACTTCAGACCATTGTGTTTTCGTTCAGAAGTTTTCTGACGATGACTTTATCATCTTACTGCTGTATGTAGATGATATGTTGATAGTTGGCCGGAATCAATCGAGGATTGATAATTTGAAGCAGCAACTAAGTAAGTCTTTTGAGATGAAAGACTTGGGGCCAGCTAAACAGATTCTTGGCATCAGGATCGGTCGTGATCGGAAAGCCGAGAGATTATACTTGTCACAGGAGGAGTACATCGAGAAAGTACTTCAGAGATTCCAGATGGACAAGGCTAAAGCGGTTAGCACTCCTCTTGCTACCCACTTTAGATTGAGTACGAGACAGAGTCCCTCTACTGAGTCAGAGAAAGAGGAAATGAAACCGGTTCCATACACCTCAGCAGTGGGAAGTCTAATGTATGCCATGGTGTGCACGAGGCCAGACTTAGCACACGCAGTTGGATTGGTCAGCCGGTTTATGTCAAACCCAGGACGGGAACACTGGAATGCGATCAAATGGATCATGCGGTATCTTCGAGGCACATCCAAGATGAGATTATGTTTTGGAAGCAGCGACAAACCAGTGTTGATGGGCTACACCGATTCAGATATGGCAGGAGATGTGGATACCCGAAAGTCTACTTCGGGGTATCTGATTACTCTCTCAGGAGGAGCTGTGGCATGGCAGTCTAGGTTGCAGAGATGTGTTGCACTTTCTACAACAGAGGCAGAATTCATTGCAGTTACAGAAGCTTGCAAGGAATTGCTGTGGATGAAGACATTCGTCCAGGAATTGGGTTTCAAGCAGGAGAAGTACATTTTGTACTGCGATAGCCAGAGTGCTATCTATCTCGGTAAAAATTCCACCTTTCATTCAAGGTCAAAACATATTGATGTGAGGTATCACTGGATACGGGACATCCTGAGCTCAAGGCTGTTAGAACTCAGGAAAATTCACACCGACGACAACGGTGTCGATATGTTCACGAAGGTTTTACCGAAGGAGAAGCTTGAAATTTGTCGTGTTATAGACGGGATGACAAAACTCTCCACATAGTCAGAGTGAGGAGATACAGAGAACTACAATTGGCTTGATCCCAACTCAGGGTACGTAGGCAGTCATACAGATGCAGCCAGGGGAGGATCCTTTGGAGGATCCAGATTTGGGTGATTGATGGTCGGCTCAGAGTTTGGGGAAATCTTCACCGAGGGGGAGATTTGTTGAAGACAGCAAAGCTTTGTTGTGAACCTGTGTGCGCCGAAAGCATGCAATTGCATGCATGACAGCAGGTGAAAGTTGGCAAAACGTGTAAACACGTTTTGCCAACCACCAAGGCGTGTGCACAGTAGCACACGCCTTTGAACACTATAAAAGAGCCCATAACCCATTGTTTAAGTATCCCTAGAAATCCCAGTAATCCCAAATGTGTGAGTAAAGATAGAGAGTAAAGTGGTGTGAGAGTTTTTTGTTAAGCTTAAGGTTGTAAGCTTTGTAATTCTTTGTTTGTGAATATAAGAAGAATTTTCTCTCCAATCACCTCTATTCGTGTGTGTTTAATCACAACACTCTGCCCCTATAAGCTCAGCAACTATAGCCTCTTGGGTAGATCTGATTTCAGTATTGGTTTGAAAGTTAAATGCCTAGGGATCCAGTTGTCCTTATTTATCCCCACTCGACTTCCATTACCAATTCTCCATCTACCCCCCTTTTCAAGAATTTGTCTTCCCCACACAATACTCCTCCAAACAAAAGAGGGGTTTGAGCCAATTTTTGCATTCATAAAATCAGAGTGCTTATAATATCTTTCCTTTAAGATCGGAGCAACTAGAGATTCTAGGAATTGAATTACTTTCCATCACTGCTTTGCTACAAGTGCCTGGTTGAATGGAGATAGTTCTCTAAACCTGAGTCCTCCTCTGCTTTTTGCTTGACATAAATTCTCCCACCTTGCCATCCTATAGCTCTCTGTATATCCTCGCAGATCCCTAAAGGTATCCTGAAAACACTCATCGCAAAGGCTGATACTGCTTGTGCTATAGCCTTGATAAGGATCTCCTTTCCACCACTCGAGAAGAACTTATGTTGTCAGCTAGAACTTTTATCTAGTACACTCAGCCTGACATCATTGAAGAAACTCTTCCTCTTCCTCATAATCATAGATTGTAATCCAAGGTATTTCTCATGTTTCGAAACTACCTTTAGCTGAAATATGTACTTGATTTCATCCTTAAGTCTTCCTTGACTGCTACTGCTGAAGAACATTGAAGATTTATCATAGTTAAATACCTGCCCTGATACCTTTGCATAGCTATCAAAAATAGACTTCAATTGTCTACACTCCTCAATTGAGGCTCTCGTAAAAAAGAGGATGTCGTCTACAAAAAGAAGATGATAAATTTTGATGTTCCTTCCAAAGCTCAGTTCGTGTATCATCCTTTGTTATTCTACCTGTAGAAACATGTTGGAGAAAGCCTCGGCATATAAAATGAACAAGTATGGAGACAAATGGCATCCTTATCTCAGCCCTCTCTTCGGAATAATATGGCCCTTGCTACCCTATTAATAGTAATCGAAAAGGAAGCAATGGTAATGCAACTCATAACTAATTCTACCCAAGCTTGAGAAAAGCCCATCCGAATCATAACTTGTCTTAAGAAGACCCACTTTACTCTATCATATGCTTTGCTTATATCTAGTTTTAGAGCCACAAGACCGTGTCTCCTTCCCCTACTAAGTCTGATCTTGTGCAATGCTTTATAACCGACAATTATGTTATTGGTAATGAGTCTACCAGGAATGAAGGCACTTTAGGTTCGGGAAATAATTTGATGAAGGATGAGTTTAAGCCTATTCGCTATGATTTTCAAAATTATCCTATAAATCACATTGCAGAGACTTGTAGGTCTAAAATCTCCAACTTTTTCCGACTTTTGCACTTTGGGTATTAGAACAATGTGAGTGTGGTTAAGAGGGGCAATGTTACCTCCACTATTCAGAATATTCAGACATGTAGTAGTGACACATTCATTCACCATTTCCCAATGCTTCTGAAAAAAGCCCGCAAGTAAACCATCCGGCTCTGGAGCCTTTGTGGGACACATCTGTGAAAGAGCCCCTCTGATAGCTTTCTCTGTAAATGGTTGTATCATTTTTTTCGTTCATCTCCCCTGTAACCTTTTGAGGCATACTTGATAGCACCGCATTGATATTCTCTTGATTTGGATTTAATGTACTAAATAGATGTTCAAAGTAGCCACAAAATTCCTCTTCTACCTCCCCCGTATTTTCCTTTCATATACCATTTTTATTCAACACACCTCATATCTTGTTCTTTCTTTTTCTAACTGTAGCTCGTGAATGGAAATATCTAATATTCATATCCCCCTCTTTCAGCCAATCAGCTCTAGACCGCTGCTACCAGTACACCTCCTCATCCATCAGAAGATTATCAATTCCTCTTTCAATTTTCCTAATCTCATCTCCCTTCTCATCATTCTAATTACTTTACTTAGCTCTCACTAGATTATCAAACTTCTTCTTTCTTCCCCTGAACTATTTCTTACTACAATTTTGTAGTTGAGTCATCGATCGATCTACAACTTGCTTAAAGTTACTGACTGGATCTACATTATTCCAACAGCCTGATTTACTCCATTCTCGTGCAATTATGTCCTTGCAAGCCCGGTGGGAACTCCACTTATCCTCATAATGTTTTCTCGCATATGCTTCCCTTCGTCTCTTGCCATTAGTCTTCCACTCACCAATATCTAACATCACCGAGCAATGGTTCGAGCTCTAATTATCCAAATTCGTGGCCACTAGGTTATATCTGATATTTATCCACTCCCTATTACATAAAAATCTGTCCAATTTTTCTTCAATCAACTGATGCCCGAACCGCCTATTAGACCATATATAAGGGTACCCTATTCTTTCTAAGTTTACTAAACCACATTAATTTATAACTTCACTAAAATCAGTGATCATCCCTACATTTTGAACATTCCCTCCTTACTTCTATTTTGAGTGAAGGGATCCATGGAGTTGATGACAAACTAACCAAACGCCTCAGCAGTGTCCACATATGTCTCTTCATCGCAACTTCAGGGTGTCCATACACCCATGTTAACCTCATAATTAATCCATTCCCAGACTGAGCCTCTGCATCAATGTGGTACTTGCTGAACGACTTTATATTCACCTATATTTCTGGATTCCATAACATTGCCAATCCTCCACCTCTGCCACTTCTATTCACTACAAAATAATTATTAAAACCTAATTTTCTGCTTACTGATATCATCTGCTTAGACATCAACTTTGTTTCACAAAGAAAAACAAGTTGAGGCCTCTATAGTTGGAGAATTTTCTGAAGAGCTCGAAACGTCTGAGCATTCCCCAAGCCCAAGACGTTCCAACTAATGATCTTCATTGATGTCGGTGGGGCTGGAACCCAGCCTCCACCGTTGAATCTTCCATGCAAGTTGTCAATGTCTCTATTTCGTCTCGCTTTGTCGTTTTCCAACTTAGTTTGAAATCTGCCTTTGGAGAGCTCAAAATCACCTGATTTGAAATCCACTTCACAGGGCTAGCCATCATTGCCTTCTTATTTTCCAGGCTTACGCTTTCCCTAGTACTGCACAGTGCACAACCTCTTGAGAACTTTCGCCTCTACCATTGTGTTCTCTGTTACACTATGATTTCTGGCCTCAGATTTCCATTGTCTTTTTTTGTTTTTGGTTTTGACTTCGTCTATTCATACACTTCCTCTCTCCCAGATTCATCTTGGTGTTGGGTGGGGCTGCTTTCTCTAATCGTGTTTGGGCCTTCAAAGCCAAATTGGGGTTTTTCCCGCCACTAAACTCTACATTTTTTTATTCTTGTTCCCTACCAACTAGGACACGATGACTACCCACTCCTATTCTCTTCTGGTTCAGACCTATACTTCCATTGATAAGAGGTTCATCACCTACCCTGACACGTTGCAGCTCCTCATTGGAGATTTGTTCTTCTTTTCTTGTCTGTGGATTGAACCAAACCCGATTATCCCCAGGGGATTAGCTTGATTTATCTTCAGCTGGTGGTTCACACACCTTCCAGGATCTGCTGTTTCATTGCCAATTTTGTCTTGATCCCTTCCATCTGTCCCTACCACGATTCAGTTTTGATTTTTCAGCTTGAGTAACAAATATCATCCATACTCCATACGCGAATTCCTCTTTAGGTTGTGCTTTCAACTCTAGGCATTCCCGATACTGGTGGCCCAAGCATCCATAGAAAAAATAAAAGTCTGGTAAACGTTCATACATGACTGGTAATATAACGTTATCACCTTCTTCCTGCTTCAAAATAATCATCTTCTTTAGAGGCTTTATTATATTCTCTAAAACTCTAACTCTAACAAATTTTCCAATGCACTCCTCTGCCATAACTGTATCCACCTCTTCCACCATACCAATTTTCCCCCAAGTAATTTGACAATTCTCTATTCATACACATAATAGGTATGCTATGGATTTGGACCCAAAAAGAAGCATGAGTGAAGGGATGTTTCCGAATATCCACTACATTTAATGGCTCTACAAGAACAATCAGCGCTCTGTCAAAGTTCCAAGGCCCTCTTGCGAGCACCATACGTAAAATTCATAATAATTATAAATAAATTGTTCATTCGAGAATTAATAGTACTTATGGTGCATAAATAATTAGAGGGGTATAATAGATATTATAACTCGGCTCTAATTACTAGATACTCATGAAGGGTCAATTTATATACAGTGATTATATCAATTGACGTTGACATGGCAACTTTAGGTTTTTAATGGAATATCCTGAAGTTAATAATTAAGGATATTTGATTAAAGAGTTTTAATCAATATCTCGACATTATTAGAGCTCGGAGTTATAAGTCTATTTGGTCATCGTGCTAGCTCGATACACTATAGGGCCATAAAATAATTGGAGAGTCTATTTATGATCTCACTAGCATAACTATAAGTTATGATAAAATTATTAATATTATTATTTTATCACACTTTAAACTATATGTTAATTTAATGTATAGTTTTTATAATAAATGATTATATATGATAATTATTTATTATATATCATTAAAATATATTGTATAATTTAATAAAGAATTTAAATTATGTATTTCCAAAAATATATATTTAGAAACCCTTTGGTTGATTTGGAAGTTACATCTTTTTAAAAATGGATGTTACAACCTTTTACATGGAAACTTTAGATTGTCATTAAGATGGAAATTATGTAATATTTGATGTTATAAATTTTTTCAACTAATCCTATGCTTGGCCGAAAATTAACATAGAGGGAGGGGAATGGTTTTGTTTTATTTTGTAAAATAAAACCCTCAGTATAAAAGGATAAGTGTTATTCTTTTTTAACCTAATTCATATTTTTCCAAACCCTAGCCACCCTAGTTTATCTTTTCTCTCAAGAGTTAAAAGAAAAGAGGAAGAGAAAAACAAAAACCAAAATTGTTGTGTGACAATAGTTTGATCTCCAAAGTGTTTAGATATTAGTTTGTGAGTCTAGCCCACACTAGTTTCCGTTAGTAGGAAGTTATAGCACGAAATGGCATTTGGTGTCGAAACAAAACTCACTATCTTCTCCTTTCTTTACTACGACATGGCAGTGAATTGATTTTTCTCACTGTCGCTGCACCTTTGTTGTATTTTTTGGGTTCCGTTTGATTTGGTTTTAATCTAGAAATATTAGGGGACATTAAGGGGAGTTTTAAGACTATTTTGGGGTTGTTTTTTATTGAAAAATCAGACCTGAAATATAGTGAGAGTTGATGCAAAAATAGAGATGTTCGGCAGTGAGCTGGGCGCATATTCGGGTCCAAAACAGTTCAAATTTAAGTTGTTGTTCGGGGGTTGAAATTTTGCTAAAAATAGAAGCAAAATATCAGTAAAGGAGCTGGTCACATTCGACCAAACAAAAGAAGGGCATAAAAAATATCAAGGCCGATCCCGAGTGCCGAAGATGTTTCCGCTGCGCTAGGAAAGTGGTTCCTACAATTGGCATCAAGAGCGATGTTGGAAAGTATTCTTAACCCTTCTCTTTTTCATTTAAAGTTAATGTTTTTATTTATTTATTTATTTATATAAGATATAAATTATTATATACATGTTTAGATTAGTAGGCACATATTAATGTTTATGAGATGAATGTTTATTGTTGAATCATGTGATGAATGATTTTTGCATTGATCGTAAATTTTTCTGGCTCTTATTTTATGTTGTGTTTGGTTTTGGGAATGTAAGGTCATAAAGCCAATTTTACAAATGTTGTATTTTTATTTTTCTATATAAAAGTTTCATTCTTTGTAATTTGGATTACCAATGCTGCAAAAGGATCAACACCAAACCATGGAGCAAGACTTGAAGACCTAGGGATGCCTTGAGAATTTTATGTACTAATTAGACTAGTATAGGAAAAATAAGAGTCCGGTCAATGCAAAATTTATTTTATGTCATATGTATGTCTAAATTCGAAATGTTTGAATATCATATCATATAGGTTAGGGTGTCTACTCTTGCATTTTCACATGCCATAATATATTTTGGATGCATGAATATTTTAGACATAAAATATAATTTTATGAAATTTAAAAAGGTTAAATTGGAATATGATGTGCATGAAATCGAATTAATTAGATTAATTAGTTTAAAATTAGAAATTCTAAAATTACGGGCTTAATAAGAGCATCATAAATTCCATTGGTATATCAGATGGAAACCCGGACGTAAATTTCATAGCCGATTCTGAATGGACGGTAGTGTGGTCTACACTCGGGATACAACTTCACGTACCATTGGAATTTATAACGCGCTTAGATTAATTAAATAGTTTAATTAAAATTTTATCCACTTTAGAATTTTAAATTTTGAACATGTTAGTTTACCAATATATTAAGAGTTAAAATATATTAGATCACTAAACCTAAATTAATTAAATTAGTTTAATTGAATAAAATAATTAGTAGAGACTAATAGATACTAGTGAGTTAAAATTTTAAGAGTTGAACATGCATGAAAAATTAACTCTAATCTCCCAACAAAAAAACATGTACAATCATCAAATGTATGAACATAGTAGTTGTTTGCAAAAGAGCAATCATTCATTGCTCCATAATCAGAACTGTTTATAGTACTTGCATAAGATGGCGAAAATAAGAAATACATTATTGTACTCGAATTCAGGATCTGATAATCAAATCTTAAATCATTTGTCATCAAACCATACTATTGGGCAAGAACATGCAGACACTAGCACTTGTAAACAACACAAATAATTGTAGTATATGAAAAAAAATCAGCTGATATTTATTGATGGGGCGAAAATTAAAGCATAATATAGTGTGTACAAATACAAGCGCATGGTTGAAAACCTGCAGTCGTGGCTACATTCGATTAAAAGGTTACGATTTAATAATATAAATATTCAAATGATAGTGTGTTTTTGACACCTATTCTTGGTTCTGTACACAGCGGACAAGTTAGAAAATGTGGGATGTTGTTTTTCTGTCATCATTTGATTGGTTATATATATTTTCTTCGTACGAACAGATGATCTTACACATATAAGATGATTTTAAAATATAATTTAAAATTAGCATTCTAAATTAAAAATAAAAAATTCAAATTTTAAATATATATTATGATTTTTATTTTTAAAATCAAATTTTAAGAACTGATATAAGCCTACAAAATTCAAGACCACTATCACATGACAAACAAATACCATGATGGCTTATGGCACATGGATTAATCCCAGCCTCATAGTCACGCATAATTTATTGAATGACAATCTTAATGAGTGTATCTATATGGTACAACCAAAGGGGTTCATAGTCCAAGGTCAAGAGCAAAAGGTTTGCAAGCTGTAAATGTCCATTTATGGACTCAAGCAAACATCTCGATCTTGGAACATAAGATTTGATACCACGATCAAGTCATATGATTTTGAGCAGAATGTTGATGAGCATTGTGTATACAAGAGCGTCATTGACAAAAATGTGATTTTTCGCGTTTTGTACGTCATGATATTTTACTAATTGGGAATGATGTAAAGATATTATCGGACGTGAAAACTTGGTTTTCTAACCAATTCCGAATGGAAGATTTGGGAGACCAGTTACGCACTTGGGATCCAGATTCTTCGAGATCCCAATAAACGACAGTTAGCTATGTCTCAAGCATCCTGTATCGATAAGATCCTTGTGCGATTTGGGATGTGGAATTCCAAGAAAGGCAATTTGCCTAATCGATATGGAATTCATTTGTCAAATGAATAGTCTCCTAAGACACCTCAACAGTTGGTAGTCTCATGTATGTTATGTTATGCACGAGACCGGACATCTGTTTTGCAACGGGAGTAGTTAGTAAGTTTCAGTCTAACTCGTGATTAGATCATTGGGTGGCTGTAAAACACATTCTCAAGTATCTGAAGAGAACGAGAAATTATATACTTGTATATTCTGGTGAGGATATGATCCTCATGGGATATACAGACTTTGATTTTCAGACAAATATCGATTCTAGGAAATCAATATCTGGATCAGTGTTTACCCTAGGTGGTGGGCCCATTGTGTGGAGGAGCATAAAGCGATCTTGTATTGATGACTCCACCATGGAGACTGAGTATATAGCAGCTAAGAAATCAGTCTGGCTCTGAAAGCTCTTGGGAGATCTAAAATTTGTTCCAGATATGGATAAACCACTCACACTTTATTTCGATAGTAGCGGTGAAGTGGAAAATTCCAAAGAACCAAGAAGCCATAAGAGGGGAAAACATATAGAGAGAAAATATCATCTCATCAGGGAGACGGTGCAAAGATGAGACGTTTCTGTCATGAAGATTGCATCCGTAGAGAACCTAAAGACCTTGTCGGCTAAAGTGTTTGAAGGTCACCTGGATGGTCTAGGATTACGTGACATGTCTCATTTGCTCTAGGGAAAGTGGGAAATTGTTGAAATATATGCCATAGAGCTTCATGTAATGTAAACATAATTATATTTAATGAAATAAAAGATGTATTATTCATTTATCAAATTGTTTGTTTTATATCGCATATTCTAAATTATGTTATTTACCTTTGATTACTCATGTGCCTTCAGACTTATTGTATGAGTGTCATACACAAGAGGATTTAGGTCTTAAGTTAGTAATCTAAAATAGTTTAGAGAGAGCAAACAAAGCGGGTAATTTGTTTGTGGTTTATCTATAGTTGCGGTTCATTCTATAATTGTATGACGACCTTGATCCGGGATCGTCCATGTGGTGACATGAGAATGAAGGCACCTTATATGATGTGATCATAGAGGGTTGGACCTAGATATAAATGAATTTCCTATAGTATCCGTTAAATAAAGAAATTTATTTCAATCTATTAGATGGTCATATATGAATTGATCTGAATCCTGAGTGTACTACGAACTCCTGCATGACAGGCTATGTCATTTGATTTACAAAGGTGAGGTTGGTGTAACAATCCCGACCAATAGCTACGTACTTTAGGGACATGGTTTAGTGTGTGACTGTGGACGTTTTACATAGATATGGAGTTCACTCCTTCTTGCGAGAAGTAGATGAGTATCTTCTTTAAGGGTTGATTCGGTACTTGAACGATTAGAGCGCTCAAGTCTTTTTATTGCAAATAGAAAGATTAACATTCATAATTGTTATTAATAAATCGTTCAATAGAGGATCAACGGTACTTAAGGAAAAAATAATTTGAGGGGTATAACGGATATTATGACCCGACTCTAATTATGAGATACTCGTGAAGGGCCAATCCGTATGTAATGACTATATCGATGGACCTCGACGTAGTTAGACTTATATTATCTTTCTACGGCAACGAGAGTGCAGCTTCAGATTTTTAGTGGAATAACCCAAAGTTAATAATTCAGAATATTTAATTAAGAGTTTAATTAATATTTCAGGATTATTGGAGCTCAAAACCGTAGGTTCATTTGGTCACCGTGCTAGCTCGATATACTGTAGTAGATTAAATATAATTGGATAGTCCAATTACATTCTCACATATGTGTGTGTGTGTATATATATATATATATATATATATATATATATATTATTAATATGATTAATAATATTATTTTGTCACACTTGAAACTATATGTTAATTTTAATATATTATTTTTATAATAAATGATTATATGATAATTATTTATTATATGTTATTAAGTTATATTGTATAATTTAAAAAAGAGTTTAAATTATGTATTTCCAAAAATATGTATTTGGAAACTCTTTGGTTGGTTTGGAAGTTATATCTTTTTAAATGGATGTTACTACTTTTTATATGGAAACTTTAGATTTTCATTAAGATGGAAATTATGTAATATTTGATGTTACAAATTTTTTCAACTAATCATAAGGCTGACCGAAAATTAACATAGAGGGAGGGGAAGAGTTTTGTTTTATTTTGTAAAATAAAACCCCAAGTATAAAAGGATAAATGTTATTCTTTTTTAACCTAATTCATATTTTTCCAAACCCAAGCCACCCTAATTTATCTTTTCTCTCAAGAGTTGAAAGAAAAGAGGAAGAGAAAAACAAAAACCAAAATTACTGTGTGACAATAGTTTGATCTCTAAAGTGTTTAGAGATTAGTTTGTGAGTCTAGCCCACACTAGTTTCCGTTAGTTGTGAGACATAGCACGAAAGGCCATTTGTTGTCGAACCAAAAATCACCAGATTCTCATTTCTTTACTACCATATGAAAGTGAGAAGTTTTTGCTCACTGCCGCCACATCTTTGTTTAGTTTTTTGGGTTCCGTTTGATCTGGTTTTAATCCATAAATATTAGGGGACATTAATGGGTGTTTTAAGACTATTATGAGGCTGTTTTTGATTGAAAAAGCATACCTAAAATACAGTGGGAGTTGACCCAAAAATAGGGTTGTTCGGCAGTGAGCTGGGCGCATATTCGGGTCCAAAATATTTCAGATTTAAGTCATTTTTTGGGGGCTATTTGGGCACTGTTTTGGGGCTGAAATTTTGCTAAAAATAGAAGAAAAATATCAACAAAGGAGCTGGTCACATTCCACTGTGCTATTAAAGTAGTTCCTACAGCATTGGCCAGGGTCTGTAGTTACTCAACAATCTTATCCAAGTTGGCTTCCAATCGGTTGATGCGAGAACTTTCATTGTTGGCCATTTCTAAACTGGTTAACTGCTTTTTGACTAGTCTGCCTTCTTCCCCAACACAACGTGCCGCTATGATGGCTGCAACAAAAAGAGGTTAGCATGTTGCATATATGCATGCAATGTAGGAAAATGCATGGTATGCTCAATCGTCAGTATATAGCCTTACAACCTTATTCCTCCCACACACGTGGTAGGTCCAATATCTTTCCTAGGTTTGGCTTACTTTGTGTACCAACTTTAGTTTACAAACTCGTTCTCTCCTATGCTAAAAGGTAAACATTGGCTACCTTGGTTCGTTTGCACCACCAAAGTTTAAATGCCGCAAATTTACAAATGACTAAGCCTAATATGGGGATCGTACCATTATTCAAAAGCGACAAATTGAAACCTTAGTAATCACAGTTATTAGAAATAGGCCTTGAAACATTTCAAAACATCTAAATGGGGAAAAACAAGGCGCACCCTTTTAGATGAAAGCCAATATAAGTATCAGACTCATATTTTTTTGGCACTTTTGGACCATAATGAAACATTATAGGTACAATAAGGTTTTCATACAATTTGGCCCATTGACATTTTAAAGTATTCAACCAAATTATCATAGAACGTAAACTTGTCCCAGTGAAAGGCCCAACAAGTTTGCATTTCAAGGCAAAAAGGTTAAATAACCTAAAATGTTTAAGGCCCAAAGATAAGCATTAAGGAGGTGTAGTCTTATAGGGAAGACACTATTGGTTTACATGTGGGCCTTATTCAAGGTGCAAGCTTAGGCTCTCATCGGTGAAGATTTGTCCACAATTAGGTCTCCCCAACCAAGAGTTCAATCGATCAATGAATGCAAATTTTTTATACCCAAAGGTATGTGCCAACAAGTGATGGTTATCATCACATAATGATCTGCCGACTTATGTGAAAGTGATCACGATATATAATCCCATCGGGGTTTGAAAGATATGCAAAAGAATGAAGATATTGTTAACTTCAATCTCACCATAAATACTACAAGGTATTATTTCAGCGCTGATTCTCTATCCCTAGAGGAGTCTCCATCTAAACGAGTGAAGAAGGGTTTATCGTTATGCCTATGATGCAGACGACCATGACATTGTTGGGCTTGCAGCCCGTAGAGAGTATGGATAGCCCACAGGGACTAACTAGAGATTGAATGAGTTGCCACCCAGTATAATACATTGAGAATGATTTAAGTCATACTATAACCCTCGTAAGGTCCGATCTTAAGCCTGTTTAGGTTCAGAATGGTCCCTTATTGATGCCAGTATAATATTCAAGTTTAAAAGAGGTATCACCATATCTTTGTTAGTGTTCCTAGAACATTCATAGGATCTAATAAGCATGAAAAACAATTAATATGATCATTATAAGGTGCAGAATAAACTTACAATGAATGGATAGAGCTTTAAAACGTTTTGAGAGGATGAACTCCAAGTTCCAACCTTTATATGATTCCAAGCTTTTGAGTAGTTTCCCTATCACCTTTGTCACTTCCAAAGTGCTAGCTTTTGTTGATTTGAAAGCAAATCCAAGAGAGAAATGAGTAGTAGAATTCGGCCAAGCCTTAGGGAGTTCTCTAGGGTTTTTCAATTTTTCATCTAATGAAAAGTGTGTGTTACAAAAGTGTAGAGAGCCTTTTTGTTATTCACCTTTTGGTAAAACTATTTCACTTTTACCCTAAACTTGGTAGGTGTGGGTAAATGGTTTTTCAAAAAGCAAAACAAGGTAGTTGGGTGGTAGGTACACCTACCACACATGGGCCCCACATATTTGAATTCAAAATTCAAATATCTCTACGAACATTTGCCGCGGCTCGGTTCCATTCAATCCGATTAAACGAACTTCCGTTGCTAAATAATTAAATCTAATTTGATTAAATATCGATGCCTCGCAAATATATTACGAACGTCGTTTACGAATTAATTTAGAATTAATTCGTTCGTTCGTATTAAAGTCCGACTTTAATTTCGTAACGAAATCCAATTCGTATTAATATATCCGATATACTAATTTTAGCCCATTAAATAAATTAAATAGAAAAATCAAATTTAACTATTAAATTTATTCTACCGATTAATTCCAAATTAATCGCGTTCTCTCTCTACCGAACACATTTAATCCCAGATTAAATAAAGTCCTAATGAATCCCAGATTAATTTTCTCTCTCTCTATCTATATTAATCCCAGATTAATTTAAGTCAACTGTCATCGGTGAATCTTTGGGAAGCGACCCAAGAGATCTCTGGATATGTTGGCAGTAAATCCGGTTATCGGACTATCCGATAAAGTAAGTACCTCGTACCACGTGCTTACCGATTTACAAGACATGGTTGGCTTCTAGCAAAGCACCGTGCCTACCCAATTCTCAAGAAATATTCTTACTGGAATATATAATCTATGTCAGGCGTAGTATACGTCGTATTGCGTATCGTGATCCAGTATCTGATGTCACGTGCAAGGCCTGGGGCTGGAATAGTGTCTGCCCCGTACCAAGCACATATCGGATATCAAGCAACTAGTCTCTTTGAATCGGATAATCATGACCTTGTCATATTATCACGATGGTTGCAACACTATAGAGAACTAGTTCCGAATCCCTGCGTGATCATCATCTCCATATGTCTGAAGTGATACTTCCATCTTGACATCACATCCAATACACTACGATTCTCAATAAACCTAGAAGAGGCGCACACAGAACCTGTTAAAGCCCTGGACGACCAAAACGAAAGTTTACCGATTGTCGCAAGTACTAGCGATGCAAGTCTCAGGTTAAGACCAAATACACACCTACCCTGAAGCGGACTCCCCTAAACACATATACATACTACCAATGGGATTCCGCGGGGTCTATCCAGAGCGAAAATGTTTTCCATACCATCGATAAAACACAACCTCATATTGCACTTGCATAAGTATCCAATACTTAAACATATGAGAACTGTGCTGTTATGCCCTCACAACGCGCACAAGTGCAATACTAGTCTATTCCGCATTATCGATGTCCAGTCTCGATAATACTACGACTAGGGATATTTAATGATTAAACCTTTATGGATTGATACTGTCTCATATCATCTCAATCCGGAACTAATCATAAGGACTTCTACCATTTCTATATCAAAGTAAATTAATTACAAAATGGTAAAAGGCAATTTCATCACTACATAGTTAATTTAGTACAAAAACACAATGTCTTTTACAAACAGTGACGCTATGGGTCATAATTGTCTAACAATCTCCCACTTGGCCTATAGCCAGTCACTCAAGCATCTAACACCTGAACTATGTATATGTCTCTCAAACTTCTGCTGTGAAATAGCTTTCGTCAGCGGATCTGCAATGTTGTCATCTGATGCGACCTTCTCGATCTTCACATCGCCACGATTTATGATCTCACGTATCAGATGGAAACGTCGAAGAACATGCTTGGATCGTTGATGAGACCGCGTTCCTTAGCCTGCGCTATAGCCCCGTTATTGTCACAATACAATGGAACGGGGTCAGCTGCTAACGGAACTACTCCTAATCCAATTAGGAATTTTCGGATCCAAACTGCTTCCTTTGCTGCCTCGGCTGCAGCAATGTACTCCGCTTCTGTTGTTGAATCGGCAACAGTATCTTGCTTGGAAGATTTCCAGCTCACTACTCTCGTTATTCACAACAAATATGTACCCGGATTGCGACTTGTACGTCTTCTTTATCGGTTTGAAACTTGCATCGGTGGTATACCCAGTTACCTCAAGTTCTCCATCTCCATAGATTAATAAAGCATCCTTAGTTCGTCTAAGATACTTAAGGATGTTCTTAACTGCCATCCAGTGACCATCACCTGGATCGACCTGATAACGACTACACATGCTCAAAGCATACGAGACATCAGGTCGCGTACATATCATGGCATACATGATCGATCCGACTGCCGAGGCGAACGGTATCCGACTCATGTTGTTTCTCTCATCTTGAGTTTTAGGACACATGTCCTTAGATAGAGTGATGCCATGTGACACTGGTAACAATCCCCTCTTGGACTGATCCATGTTGAATCTTTTCAACACTTTGTCAATGTACATGCTCTGGGAGAGTCAAAGCAGCTTTCTAAATCTATCCCGGTAGATATTTATTCCTAAAATATAGGTTGCTTCTCCCAGATCTTTCATGGAGAATTTTAATGAAAGCCAAGCCTTCACCGATGTTAACATGGGAATGTCATTGCCTATAAACAATACATCGTCAACATAAAGGACAATAAAAGTAAGTGCTCTCCCACTAACCTTCTTGTATACACAAGGATCATCTTCGTTTTGAATGAAATCATATTCTTTTATGATCTCATCAAAACGTTGGTTCCATGACCGCGATGCTTGCTTCAGTCCATAAATGGACCGATTTAACTTACAAACCTTGTTTGCAAGTTTAGGCACGATAAAACCGTCAGGCTGTTGCATATAAACATCCTCCAAAAGGTTTCCGTTAAGGAAAGCGGTTTTACGTCCATCTGCCATATCTCGTAATCGAAATATGCAGCAATAGCAAGCATTATCCGAATGGATTTAATCATGGCAACGGGTGAGAAAGTTTCGTCATAATCGACACTATATCGTTGACGATATCCCTTCGCTACAAGCCTATCTTTGTACGTTTGTACGTTTCCATCCATGTCGGTCTTATTCTTGAAGACCCATTTGCATCCAATAGGCTTTACGCCTTCTGGTGCATCAACCAGTGTCCAAACTTGGTTGGTGTACATGGAATCCATTTCGGACTTCATGGCTTCTTGCCATAAAGCGGAATCGATATCTTATATCGCTTCCTCATACGTAACCGGTTCAGTATCCTCAATGAGATTAATATCTACATGAGGTGAGATCAGAAACCCATACCTCTCAGGTTGTATCCTGACTCTCTCCGACCTACGCGGTCCTTGTGTAATAGAAGATTGTGGTACAGTCTCATCCCGGATGGACTGTTCTTGTTCCGTTGAGGATTCTATGCCTGGAACAGTATCACTCCGATTTTCATCAAGTTCTACTTTCCTCCCACTAACCACTGCATTTAGGAATTCCTTCTCGAGGAAAACCGCATGTAGAGCAACAAATACTTTGTTCTCTCGTGGGTGATAGAAGTAATATCCTTTGGTTTCCCTAGGATATCCTACGAATAGGCATTTATCCGACTTGGGCTCAAGTTTGGTACCTTCCAAACGTTTGACGTATGCCCAGCATCCCTAAATCTTCAGGAATGAGAAACCCGGTTTCTTTCCTGTCCATATCTCATATGTGGTGTTGTACAGAATTTGACGGAACCTTATTCAAAATAAGAATTGCACTGTTTAATGCATATCCCCAGAAGGAAATAGGTAGCTCAGGGTGACTCATCATAGACCTTACCATGTCCAACAAAGTTCGGTTTCTCCGTTCGGACACACCGTTTAATTGCGGTGTTCCAGGAGGAGTCCACTGTGAAAGAATGCCTTATTCTTTCAAGTAATCTAGAAAATCATTGCTCAAGTATTCACCACCACGGTCTGACCGTAATGTCTTTATACTCTTGCCGGTCTGTTTTTCAACTTCGTGTCGAAACTCTTTGAATTTCTCAAAAGTTTCCGACTTGTGTCTCATAAGATACACATAACCATAATGTGATGCATTATCCGTAAAGGTTACGAAGTATTCATATCCACCTCTAGCCTGGCTAGACATGGGCCCACAAACGTCACTATGAACGAGGGCTAACAATTCGGTGGCGCGTACACCTTTACCGCTAAAAGGTGATTTAGGCATTTTTCCTAATAAGCAAGATTCGCAGACGTCATATGAATTTGGATCAAATCCGTCCAAGTACCCACTCTTCGAAAGTATGGATATGCGAGTCTTGTTTATGTATCCCAGACGACAGTGCCACATAAAGTTTCATCTTTATTACTTAGTTTGAGCCTTTTGTTTGTTACATTATATGTTTGAGATTGATTTATATTCAAAATATAAAGACCATTATTAGCATCAGCAGAACATATCTCAAAATCATCTTTATAAACAAAACACCCAATGTTTCGGAATACAAAAGTGTACCCGCATTGGGTCAAAAAGATACAGAGATAATACTCCTAGTCAAACTAGGTACATAATAACAATCATTAAGTTCAAGTACATGCCCCGAGGGCAGCTCTAAAACAAAAGTGCCAACGGCCAAAACGGCGACTGGTGCCCCATTTCCAACGCGTAGATCAATCTCCCCTGAGGCCAGTCTCCTGCTAATCTGCAGATTCCTGCACATCTACATATATGAGTACCACAACCAGAATCAAAAATCCAATTTTTTAAACTAGAAGTAGTCATGTTTATCTTTATAACAAACATACCTGAAGCCGGTGCCTTGCCCGCTTTAATCTCCTTCTGGAGCGCCTTGCACTCGCGGCAGTCACGCTTCCAGTGACCCCGCTTGCCGCACTGGAGGAAAACTTCTTGAGATTTGTCCTTAGGCTTCCCAGAAGCCCTTAACGATTTGGCCTTGCCCTTTCCTTTATGCTTCTTCTTCTTCACACCTCCAGTTGCCTTGAGCCCAGCCCTCGGCGTATGAGATGTCGAAGCAAAGTGCGCCTCGCGCTTGTTGCCCTTAAGCAGCTCTTTCTCGGCTTCCTGAGAACCGACAATAAGTCTCCAAGAGTATCATCAGTGTTCATCAAATTATAGTTTATGATGAACTGTCTCCAAGTGTCGGGGAGAGATTGCAGGACATATCTATGGTAATCTCAGCCTCAAAGACTATCCCCATCTCAGCTAGCTCATCTATGTCAGCAATCATCTATGCCACATGGGACTCAAAAGACATGCCTTCTGACAAACATGAACGAAAGAGCTTCTTTACTAACTCATATCTCCGTGACCTACAGTTAGATCGGTGAAGATCTTGCAACCTTGCCAACATGTTATAGGGATCCAAGTCCCTGTTCTGTTGACGGAAATGCTGAGTCATAGAAGCAAGCATAATAGACTGAGCAGTATCACAATCATCGCTGTGAGTCTTCCAAAGCTCCAGCTCAAGTAGCTCATCAGGTTTGGGCTTAGGCCCAAAAGGTCTCTGTATATATAGTAGCCTAGCCTCTCGCTCCAAGGATCCTTAGATTCATTTCCCAATCGGCAAAGTTCGTGCCCTTGAAGACATTTTCGCCCATGATAATGTCTCGGACATTTCCCTTTCCAGTCATCTTGGCTACGATAGTCCAACTATCTAGTCAACGATATTTGGGTACAGTCTAACTGTTACAAGAAAAATAACATTGTATTAGTCCAACTAAAATAATTTTGACGAAATAATTTGAAAGCGCGTAAAGCTAAGTTTCTGAATGAAATTGCAAATTCAATACTAGCCTCCCACTATTTTTCGGCGAGTCTCTAACCTCTGTCGAGTACTCGGGAAACCTAGTTTCCTAGTGGGCTAGGATCCCGTTAAATAACATACAACCTTGACTTTGGCCAACAAGCTGTATGATATTTAACTAGGTAGATCTCTAAGATCAATTGATCTCATCCAATTCCTAGATCCGGTAGGTGGACCTCCAAGTCCGAAACTATATAAATAATATATGCCAATATATCCAATATATTTTCCTAACCTTTTTCCTCTGAATCAACTAAGCCTTGGCTTTGGCACAACAAGCTTAATGATTCCAGTTAAGCGGGACCCATTGACATGGAAAGCTTCGTAATCAATGTCGATGGACAAGAAGTGATCTTGACTTTGGCCAACAAATCACGACTTGGACAAGACACCGATATGGAACAAAACTCTCATGATTCAAACACATCCTCAATTGACAAAGGTCTTGACTTTGGCCAACAAACCAATGCCAACTTTGGATCTTGAGTAAGAATCACTCAACGGAGGAAAAACGCTTAATATATTTTGAGGGTTTTTCGCGTAAATGGCAACCAATTTATTATCTTTGTTAAGGTCTCATCATACACCCTTAATCATGCTTCTAAAACATTATAAAGCGCAAAAGGTAAATTAATAATGATATGCGGATGGATATGTCACAAATGTTCCTAGAACAAATCATTCCCTTTCCTCTCCCCGACTAGAACTATTCTAACTTCTACCCAATAACATAATACAATAAAGAAACCTCATTTACATTGAGGGGAATTGGTGAGAAGAGAAATACAAAGAATAAGGAGATAAAAGGCTGGACACAGGGTCCAATTTAATAAATTATAAATTTATTACAATTTCCAAAATTGCCCTCGCCCTTCTAATATCCATCCGATATACATTATTCATACAACATATTCATGTAATCATACAAAATATGTTATTCAATCAATCTAATCCAATTAATTAATTTTTGAATTAATGATCATCCAATGTTCAAACAACGATTTGATTTGCTCGAGTCAAACTCGTTTAAGAATAAATACTCAAAGTAAGTATTCTTGAATTATTTTGAACTACAACTTTAAATCCATTTATTTGTATTCAAAACTAATTCCAATTTAATTCCAAATTAAATATTACACTTATTTATTTGCCTTAAAGACTTGAATTCTAAATCCAATCTTAATGGGTCTCAAAGGCCCAATAACATCCAATGCCATTTTAATTAAAGTCCAATGGGCTTTTAATTGATTCTTAAGGCATGGGCTTTGGCCATAATGGATCAAACCAAAATGCCAAGGCCCAATAGGAATCACCCTATTGCCAACAAATCAATTTAGGCCCATTAGGCCCAATTAAAATCTTTAAAGGGTCAAGTGATGTATTTGGACTTTATGGAATTGGTTTTGGGCCCAAATGGATCAAATCCAAAAGTCCAAAACCAAACTTGGTCAAACCAAGCCCATTAGGCCCAAATACACACTTTTAGCCCAATTCATTTTAAAGGCATATTATCATAATTATAATATTCCAAATATCACAATTATTTTAATTAAGTGTATTAGCCATAATTAATTAATTAAACTCAATATTTCCAAAATATCAATTAACTTAATTAATCATGCTTAAACTAATAATTCATGCTCAACACCAAAATCAAGCCAAAACACATCATTGCATACTTGACACAAATTGAAGTCTAAAAACATCATTTCATGCTCAACATGCTCTTTGATTTTAACATAAACATTATTGACTTTGATTCTAATCCAATCAAACCAACAATCAACATTTAAACATGCATTTAAACACATCATTTTATGTTACAAAAATCAAAAACTGCACAGTGCACAGGACAGTAACTTTCGGCCACACTAAGGATATTTTATCTTTTGATTCTTTTGATTTATTTCAAATCTAATCATGCATAACTCTAAGTTATCATGTTGTAAACATACTCAAAGCATCAATTTTAAAGAATCATGCTCAAAATATAAAAGCCCCAAATTTTAGGTTCAAGAACCCTAGAATTTTTCATGCTTAAACCTGGCTCTGATACCATTGTTAGTGTTCCTAGAACATTCATAGGATCTAATAAGCATGAAAAACAATTATATGATCATTATAAGGTGCGAATAAACTTACAATGAATGGATAGCGCTTTAAAACTTTTTGAGAGGATTAACTCCAAGTTCCAACCTTTAGATGATTCCAAGCTTTTGAGTAGTTTCCCTATCACCTTTGTCAACTTCCAAAGTGCTAGCTTTTGTTGATTTGAAAGCAAATCCAAGAGAGAAATGAGTAGTAGAATTCGGCCAAGCCTTAGGGAGTTCTCTAGGGTTTTTCAATTTTTCATCTAATGAAAAGTGTGTGTTACAAAAGTGTAGAGAGCCTTTTTGTTATTCACCTTTTGGTAAAACCATTTCACTTTTACCCTAAACTTGGTAGGTGTGGGTAAATGGTTTTTCAAAAAGCAAAACAAGGTAGTTGGGTGGTAGGTACCCTACCACACATGGGCCCCCATATTTGAATTCAAAATTCAAATATCTCTACGAACATTTGCCGCGGCTCGGTTCCGTTCAATCCGATTAAACGAACTTCCGTCGCTAAATAATTAAATCTAATTTAATTAAATATCGATGTCCCCGCAAATATATTACGAACGTCGTTTACGAATTAATTCTAAATTAGTTCGTTCGTTCGTATTAAAGTCCGACTTTAATTTCGTAACGAAATCCAATTCGTATTAATATATCCGATATACTAATTTTAGCCCATTAAATAAATTAAATAGAAAAATCAAATTAACTATTAAATTTATTCTACCGATTAATTCCAAATTAATCGCGTTCTCTCTCTACCGAACACATTTAATCCCAGATTAAATAAAGTCCTAATTAATCCCAGATTAATTTTTCTCTCTCTATCTATATTAATCCCAGATTAATTTAAGTCAACTGTCATCGTTGAATCTTTGGGAAGCGACCCAAGAGATCTCTGGATATGTTGGCAGTAAATCCGGTTATCGGAGTATCCGATAAAGTAAGTACCTCGTACCACGTGCTTATCGATTTACAAGACATGGTTGGCTTCTAGCAAAGCACCGTGCCTACCCAATTCTCCAGAAATATTCTTACTGGAATATATAATCTATGTCAGGCGTAGTATACGTCGTATTGCGTATCGTGATCCAGTATCTGATGTCACGTGCAAGGCCTGAGGCTGGAATAGTGTCTGCCCCGTACGAAGCACATATCGGATATCAAGCAACTAGTCTCTTTGAATCGGATAATCATGACCTTGTCATATTATCACGATGGTTGCAACACTATAAAGAACTAGTTCCGAATCCATGCGTGATCATCATCTCCATATGTCTGAAGTGATACTTCCATCTTGACATCACATCCAATACACTATGATTCTCAATAAACCTAGAAGAGGCGCACACAGAACCTGTTAAAGCCCTGGACGACCAAAACGAAAGTTTACCGATTGTCGTAAGTACTAACGATGCAAGTCTCAGGTTAAGACCAAATACACCACCCTGAAGCGGACTCCCGTAAACACATATACATACTACCAATGGGATTCCGCGGGGTCTATCCAGAGCGAAGCTGTTTTCCGTACCATCGGTAAAACACAACCTCCTATTGCACTTGCATAAGTATCCAATACTTAAACATATGAGAACTGTGCCGTTATGCCCTCACAACGCGCACAAGTGCAATACTAGTCTATTCCGCATTATCGATGTCCAGTCTCGATAATACTACGACTAGGGATATTTAATGATTAAACCTTTATGGATTGATACTGTCTCATATCATCTCAATCCGGAACTAATTATAAGGACTTCTACCATTTCTATATCAAAGTAAATTAATTACAAAATGGTAAAAGGCAATTTCATCACTACATAGTTAATTTAGTACAAAAACACAATGTCTTTTACAAACAGTGACGCTATAGGTCATACTTGTCTAATAATCTTATAATGCAATATCACACAATGATAATTTTAAAGGCGTACAATAGCGCAAACAAATAATGAAGGCGATAATAAAAAATGGGGAATTCTGAAGATCACAAATGTCTAATAATTACTACAACAATAATAAAATGAGAATTAACCAGATTATATTATATATCTTACCGGCCTGGCTTAGGGGAAGCTTGGCCGAACATTCTTTATGTAATCTATGTCCGACCAAACTTAGTGCAAGTCTGGCCAGATATTCTTCGTTCATACATAAGCATAAATAGTGCAGGAATGTGCATAACTGGCAGTAATAATAAAATAAAATTAAAATGACTATAAAGCTGAGCAATCAGTAATAAAATAGTAAGTAAATAGATAACAGTAAATAAACAACTATAATTGGACAAAACAAGGTATATGTCTCGCCGACCTAGCTTCAAACTCCTTCTGTGATACAAGTCCGGCCATACTTAATTCGTGTATGGCCGGATATAATTCATAAAATAGAAGCATGACCATTGCAAACATGCATATATAACAATAGATATCATAACAATGATAAAATAACTATGGGATATAGACAAAAGCAGTAAAACAACAATTACAGTAGAATATGGTGCATGTCTCAGTCGAAGCCAGACCATATATATTTCACATTAAGGATGTTCAGACGGATATACAATGAGTATGTCTGGATATTTTTCATGAACTAGATAAATATTTTTTACCTAGTGGTACGTGGAGTTATATCCCGAGTACAAATCATATTACCGTCCATTTGGAATTGGTTATGGAATTTATGTCCGGATTTCCATCTTATATACCAAAGGGAAACACTAATGATTGGACATGAGCAATGATATGGCTGGATGTTTATATCATTTGGCCGGATGTTTATCTCAAATTTTGTATATATGGCCGGATGTATATCAAGTCCGGCCAGAAATACTACGTTGGAACAGAAACAGAGAAATGCATGAATATAAATTAAAGGTTAGGGCGCCTTATCAAGTCGTACCTTAAGATATGGTTGGCTAAGAAATTGCCTCCAAAAGCCAAATCATTGTTAGGTTACTTTCTAAATAAGGTGAACTCCAGAGACTTCATGGGATCATATGACAGAGTTTCAGGGTTATGATTTCAGATTTCAGAGTTCTAAAATTTAGAAGTTCTCCAAGTTCACAAGAGTTCAAAAACTGAGCCATTTTGAAAAGTTTGTGCACTAATTTATAGTGTCCAATCTGAAACTGAAAATGAAAGTGGAAATCAAATCCCTTCATTGTCTCTAGTGATTGCCAATCTGCAGTGTCGGCTACAACTCGATCTATGTCCGATCGAATGTTTATTTTGAGACATTTATCTGACCGGATATCAATCAGGTCTGAGATTTTAGTAATTGAAAATCTGCACACTGCCTGATTACTCAATGCATGTCCGACATGACATTTATTTTAAATATGTCTGGCCGGACATCAATCAGGTATGTGATTCCAGTAATTGATAATCTGCACATTCCCTCACATATGTCGAATGTTCGGTCGGATTTAGGGTTTTTAATATATATTCGACAAGATGTTCTAGTCTAAGAAAAGGCTGGCCAGATATATTTGATGTCTAGCTTGGACTTGGCTGTTTTTTCTGAATTCTCTGAAGTCCCCTTTCGGTATTTAACTTTGATTTTTTTCAATCTTTTAGGTGGTGCCCCCATACGAGATTCATCATCGGGTTATGCTTAAAAATACAATGTCTACAGTATTGTCTTGTGACAAACTTTACTAATCTAATTACATACAACTTTATACAAAATTTCCCAAAATATAACTATGACTATTCAATGCTCAAAGTACTCAACTCGACAGACCCATTACACCCTTGTGACTGTAAAACAATGTCCGGTTCCATAAGCACGCCCTTCGAAAATCCAGCAAAATAAATCTGGTGTGGTGGGGGAGTGAGTATTTTGAAATACTCAGTGAGTAAGTAAAGAAACGAAAAATATGAATAAAACATACATTTTATAAATATTCTCAAGAAAGAAATAACATTTTGAATCTTAAATTACCCAAAGATATCTGAAACTCTACATACAGAAAATCTGTCTTCATAGCTATTTAAAAATAATTTTGAAACTTGAATCTCTATCCATATAAAATCCACTTTCAAAACCACTTTAATGATCTCTACTCAGAAAATTTTTACCATCATTTTTCGAATTTGAATCTCTATTTTCAAGAAGTACTAGTTTATCCCATTGCACGACTCTAACGTACGTGGGACAACCCCAAATCTTTATCTAAGACTTGGTTTTCTACCGTGTCATATCTGCTATGTGGTTGTAGAAACAGCTTTGGATGGAATTTTGTTCAGTATGTGGGCATCAATAAGTAAAGCATAACCTAATAGGTAATTTAAAAGATTCGTATAGCTCATCATGGATTGGACCATATCCAATAGAGTTTGATTCCTTCTCTTGGACACACTATTATGTTGAGGATTTCCTGGAATAACACCTTAGTCCTTTTCCATTGGATGCATGACTCACAAATCAGATAATGATCTAATGTAAGCTCTTCGATCAAGCCATCCTTAACCAATTTCGTTAGACTTCTAACACCTATTTGACCAACCTCATATGCCATAATTCAGTATTATTTAATTCCGATCATTTTATTTTATTTTCCTATATATTAAAGACATCTTCATTTGTTTCCAAAACATAATGATCATTAAATAAAGAACATTCACATATCAAAAAGTTATCTTTATTATAAAATATAAAGTACCATATTTAATATTTATGTTATATCCCTATCAATCTAATACAAGTAAAGAGATAATCTGTCTAATTAGAGAGGGTAAAAAATAACAGTCATGTAAAACTATTTTACATCTATTAGGGAGATCTAACAAAACTATTCCTATGGTCGTGACGTTCAAAGTCTTGCCATTGCCAACTCTAAGGTAAATCTCCCCTCTATTAAGTCTTCTTTTAACCCTCATGTCTTGTAAGGAGTTGTAAATATGAGTGGAACTGTAAGTGTCTAACACCCAACCACTATTTGCATCTAAGACTAAAGAGATGTCAATAATAATAGGAAAAATATAAAGCGTACATGAGGATCATATTTTTCCTTTCAAAACTGAACAATCACGCTTCCAATGTCCAAACTTCTTGAAATGTAGACACTCATCATTAACAATGTTTGGTCGGCCAGATTTGGATTTTACGGGTTTCTTGGAGTCTTTCGTTGCAATAATCTTTTTTTTTCCTTTTTGTACTTTCTTCGACTTCCCATAAGTCTTCGAAGTACTCACTCCACTGTATAGTATAAACGATTATTACCTTACTTTAAATCTTATCTTGCCGTGTCTAACATATTATAAAGCTCTTCATAGGTGGCTTTCACCGAATGCATGTGAAAATTCAACATAACATTGCTATATGTACCGGGCAGAGAAAACAAAATCAAATTTCCTCCAAGCCTATCATCGGTGATAATGCCATGTCCTTGTAATTATCAGATTTGTTCAATCATGTTCAAAACATGAATGCTAACAGCTCTTCCACATCTGAGCGAAACATGGAATAACTCTTTAGACTTACGAAATAAATAATTTTCTTTATTCACTTCGAACAACTCATTGAGTATTCTCATAATACTACAAGTATAATAGACATCTATGTACTACCTGAGCAAATCAGGGATCATCGATCCTAAAATGTAAGACCTTACCTTTATGTTATCGTCTTTCTATTTGTCAAATGTCTCTCGCTCTTCAGAAATTGAATTAGAATCGATATCGTCTGGCAATGGATTGAGCTTCACATAGCTCAATCGCTCTGACTCCAAAACAAGGCGAATGTAATTTCCCACTCGAAGTAGTTTTGGGCTCCCTTCAACTTTTTGGAATCCAAAGGCTGTGCTAATGGATTTGCTGCTACCATATCTATAAAATCATAACAAACATTAGCATAATATTTTCATATCAATATAAAATACTAAAATAATTATGGATTTTAAATCTATTAATGTCATTCCACTACTTTACGTAATTCTGTAATCTCCCTCAATGGAAAATAGATATTTGACAATCAAATTTCATGGGGGGAAATGGATCCCATGACATTTACTCCAACCTCACAACAATGACGGCATTGGCCTTCATAAATCCATTAGATAGACCTCTATGTCAATCACACTCGGTGTGACTCTTAGGCTTGGTCTTGAACCGTTTCCTACCCTCATAATAATGACGGAATTTAAGACGTGCTCTAGGTGTAAACTTGTCGAAATGCACTAATGAGTTTCGCTAGTACACCATCGCAATAATAAAGATATTGGGGACCTGCATCAACTCATCACTCTATATAAATTTCGACTACTTATGCCCTCACAATAATGATGGTATTGGACACAAGTAATTGGAACACATTTATCTTTTTATTGACAAGACAGACCATCAAATGATGCTCCAACATCATTAATACTATTATATAAATGTAATCACATAATCATGAGAGATTTATGTCAACGAGTCACTACATAACATGCTTAGGTCAAATAAATAATTTAATTTAAAACATGTAGATCATATCAAATAAGACTTATGTATAATTAAATTAAAAACATAGATTCAAATGCATGTCAAACATGTAGAGTGCGATTTTAATGTGTCTTGTGTGGTTAAGACCTGCTTTGATACCATTTATGTTGGGACGAGTCTAGATCCCCTAGGTCAGATCGAAGCTTCTTGCATCAGAAACGGGTTCAATCGGCGGGTCCACTGTATAGATAAATTTCAAAAATTTAAACTCATGATTTTATGATCCTAGGTCAAAAATTTTATTGGAATTGAACACTATATTCGATTCCAAGTTTGTAGAAAAAATTCTGGGATGATTCGGAGTTAGGACGATAAAAAACAGTGCTATAAACCCTAAGGCAAATTTTGGATGCGCGCGCCATGCCATTCACGCTACTCGAGTCGCACCACGCGTGCTCGTCCATGCGCTCACCTAGCGAGAGCGTAGGCACGCGTGCTCGAATGTGCCCGCTCGTCCAGTGCTCCAGAACGCACCCAGTGCGAGTGATTCATCAAGTACATACCCTGGACGCTCGCCCAACACTCCAGAAATTGATTTTTTTTTTTTTTTTACCTTAAATCACTTCCAATTTTCACCATACACTTCCAAAACTCCTTGAATCCAAATTTTAATATCAAAATCAACATCAACACACATTAGATACATCTTAAACAACAAGAACATGCTTTTATTAATATCAAATATTTTCACAAAATATAAACATATTCAAAATATATATATGCATAATTTGAATCTAAAATATAAACCAAATATGAATCCCAAAAAATAACCATTGAACAATTCTAGGTCACCTAAAGATGGTCAATTGATTCTAAAAGGTAGCCAAAGTTCTAAACTTTTCTTTAGGGTTCTTAACCTTAAGTTTTGTGTTTCATGGCCAACATGAACAAAGCTTGACCTAATCACATGAATATTGTGTCTCTATGTTTCTAAAACATCTATACATAAGTCTTTAACCTTTATTCAACCTCATGCTATATATTATGCATCAAACATATAATACGTCACCATATGCTTAAGTAATTATACTAAATCATTTAAAAAAAAGACATAGTATGAAAGAGAACATCAAACTTACCTAGGAAGCTTGATCTTGAGATCAAATCTTCAAGTCTATTCCTTGATTGAATCTTATAGAAAAGTTCTAAGCTCACTCTCTACAAGTTTTTGATCTGGGTTAAAGTTATGAAATTTTGACTATACTTAGGTATTTATATGCCAAACATACTTACCTTTTGTGTTGGCATAATCTAATTTCACCAAACTGCATATTAATTGTATAATCCAATTATTACTAATGCAACTCGAATCAAGTTGCATGCACACCTTTTAATGCAAAATTAGCTATTATTAAAGTAACCTTCTTTTGAATAGATATTTATCAAATTACATTATTGCCCTCATATGACTTTATTTAACAATTAAATAAATTTGATTAATCTAATTAATCCCAATTGATCTAGTAAATAATTACTGTTATACTATAACACTCAATTTATTTTAAACGATAATCTAATATCAAATATTATTGATTATCAAATACAATTGGCTACCCAAGTGCTCAATGAGTATACTTCATATTACGAGACTCTCTAAGTTCGAACGCATTCATCATATGACCCCTACTCATATGTATGCTATTCGGACATCTCCGGTTAACGAGTGCATCAGTCCATACCTAATAAACATCTAGCGGTCAAACTATGAAATGTATCTGACATATATGTCATCTAAGTGTGGAGGATCACAAAAAAAATCAATACTATCTTATAGTCAAATTATTAGATATGCTACTCGACTTGAAGAGATTCTTATTTACGGTGACGTGTATTGCCAACTATTATAAATCATTCATGAGTCATTCAGTATTTTCTCTAACGAATACCCACATATCTATACGTGCTTATTGCTCAATGTCCATTGGGTTAGACCATCGGAATTCTAATTCTAATATACGATAAGTGTTAGTCTTTTAGGTTATAAGAATTCGACCGTATTCCTAAACCAACAATTATGAATATATATACTTTAAGAATAGTTTATAATAGTAATATTATCCCAATGTCGGACCATATCCAAGTGTCAAATATCACTACATGACTATTATAAGGTCTGTGTCAATCTCAACATACAAATATATTTATATATTTAAACCAAAATGTATAGAGAGATAATGCCACAATAATAATTACCAATAATAAAATCGAAATGAAAATACAACTATTTTATTAATAAAAAATAAAATATTGTATGATACACTATTCGAATTGGCGCTCAAGCACCAACTCTAACAAATGTTGCAAGCGGTCTGCCTCTGAGTTTTGAAAAATCTGAAACTTTCAAAAGATGCAGCCAATTGTTTTGCCAGATTCAAATAATTTTCCATCCGATTTTCTTTAGCCAAAAAGTCTTCTTTCCATTGTGACACTACCAAAGCCGACTCACTACAAACATCTATCGTTTTACATATAGACCTTCTGCAGGTTTGAAACCTGCTATCAAAGCTTCATACTCAGCTTTGTTCTTGGTTGTTGGGAATAATAGCTAAACAACCTATTCTTTTACTAAGCCTTCTGGGATAATCAGGTACACGCTAATCCCAGCTCCAGACTGATTGCTTGACCCATCAATATACAACTTTCATACCTCATCTTTCAACTTGGTCAATAAAAGAGTTTCATCTCCAAATTTGGCTCACATTCAAGTAAGAAATCTGCTAATATCTGACCTTTTTTGGCAGTCCGAGATTGATATTCAATGTCATACATAGACAACTTCATTTCCATATTCCTAACTCATCCCATTACGTGCGGCTTATTGATAATAGTGGATATGAAGTCATTGCCAAGATCTTGCGACTCTTAAAATAATGTCAGAACTTCTCATTTACATGGTGAAAGGCTAAAACTAATTTTTCTACTGTCGTGTATCGCGTTTCTACATTGAGTAATATTTGATTAGCAAAAAATATTTTTTTTATCTTAATTTCTCTTCTTTCAGCAATACAACATTGATAAAGTAATGAGATACTGCCAAATACAAAACAAATATTCGTGTGCCTTTAGTGCAGACAAATTAGGGGGTTGTTTCAGATAACTTTTCAACTGATTTAAGGCATCTGCTTGCTCCCGACCCATGATGTTCCATTCTTAGATTGGATGACTTTAAAAAACTCCCGACATTAATCTGACATCCTAAAAATGAATATGCTTAGGGTTTCAACCCTTCCAATAAGCACTTGGATATCCCTCTTCGTCTTTGGGGTGGTGATTTCTAGTAAAGCTTTGAATTGGGCTAGATTCGCTTCAATCACTCTATACCTCAATACATGCCCCCAAGAAGTTCCCAGATGAAACTCTGAAGGCACATTTGATAGGCACATTTGATAGGGTTGATTTTAGATTGTGCTTACAAATCACTTAAAGGACCTCAGTCATGTAAATAATATGATCGCGAGCCCGTAAAGTCTTCACTACTGTGTCATCAATGTAAGCTTCAACTGTCTTCCCAATCAACTCCTGGAAAATGGTAGTAATCATCATCTGGATAGTGGATCCCGCATTCTTTAATTTGAAAGACATAACTTTATAATAGTGTAGACCCCAAGGTGTAATAAAAGTTTTATTTTCTTGATCATCCAGGAAAGACAACCTCTCATACTTTGTAGTTGCATCCATAAGTTGATCTATCTTCATAAGTGGATAAGGATCCTTCAAGCACATTTTGTTCAAATCCGTGTAATCAACACACCTTCTCCACTTCCCATTCTTCTTCTGAACCACCCATTGTGGATATCTTACTTCCTTTATGAAGCAAACCTTCAATAATCTGTCGACTTCTTCGGAAATTACCTGAATCCTTTTCGGAGCAAACCTTCTTTGCTTATACATAATAGGTTTAGCCTCCCTACTAACAACCAGTCTATAACAAGCTAAATTTTGATCTATGCCCGACATATTTTCATGCGTCCAGGAAAAAATATTTGCATTCTTTAAGAGAAACTCAATTAGCTCTTCTTTCTCCTACTCTGCCAATTATGATCCAATGTGCACTATTCTGTCACGGCAAGCCAGGTCCAATGGTCATGACTCCAGTGCTTCGATAGTCAGAGCCTTGTATTCCATATCATCCGCAAACCACTTCGGTGTTGGATAATGTAATTGCTATTTGGCCTTTTTCTAGGGCCTCTATTCTTTCGGAATGCCATTGTTTTTGCCTCCGTCTTTATTCTATACAGGGTGAATAGTTAGGGCATATCATTACTGGTTATTTTTTCGATCTCCTTTTATATCAAATGTCCCACTTCCGTCCGAGTTAACGCACTTTATCATCTGATGTAGTATGAAGGGGGCAACTTCCATGTTGTAGATCCACTGCCTCCCGACTATGGCATTGTATGTCGAGGGTGCATCAACCAACAAGAAGTCTATGTACATTGTCTTATCACTTGTTGTCACGGGCAAAGAAATTATGCCTACTGTATTAAGCCTTGTTCCATTAACGGTAATAAGAGGTGCATAACAAGGACACAAATCTTGTTGTTTCATTTTCTTTTTCCTAAATGTATCCCCAAACAAAAAATCAGCACTGCTTCCACCGTGGACTAAAATACAATATACTTTTGTACTGCCAATCATAAGGGAAATAACCAATGGGTCTATGTGTGTAAAATCCACATCAACTAAGTCTTTCCTTGTGAATATAATTGGGGCCCGATCTTCACTAAAAACCATATTAGTGGCTCCCAAAGCCTTTTCCACTTCGAACCTCTTCGTTTGAGAGGCTTTTCTTCGTTTGAGAGGATTTATGTTTAGGGGAATGTCGTTAAGGCAGTCAAGTTTTGCTTAGGTTTGTGTTTTGTGTTCTTTAGTGGCTTTGGGGCTCTTCAAATTTTTATGAACGTTTTGGGTTGGCGGTTAGAGTTGGTTTGGAAGGTTAATCTCTCTCAACAGTGATGGAAGCAGCTCGCTGATTGTCCAACTTCTTAAAGTCTTCATCTTATTCAATCGTGATCCACTGTTAGGTCTTCAAATTCACTTATTCTATACACTAGAAGTATTTCCTAGCAATATCGTGCATATCAGGTATTCTTACTGAGGAATTTACCATAGATCTTGACAGCTAATCTTGTATCACATTCCTTGATCTACAACAAGGCTTGATTAAACATGTGCAAGAAAGCATTGATTGTCTCATTTGGCTTCTGCTTCAAGCCAAAGATGTTGTCAATCATCTCTGAAGAGCTCATAAAGTTGGCATAATGTGCCAAGAAATTCTCACAAAGAGTTTGGAAATCCTCACTGGAGCTGGGAGGAAGTGATCCAAATCATTCCAGGGCTTCCCCTTCCAAGCTGGTGGGAAAGGCTTTACAGTACCTGGCGTCATCAGTGGTCTCTAAGCTCATCTTTTGTCTAAAATGGAACAAGTGTTGCTCCGGGTTTGAATTCCCCACGAACATCTGGAATACATAAATCTAGATATTCGTGGCTTTCTCCACACCTAGAATCTACTGAGTGAATGATGAGGTGTTGATTCTTCATGCTGCTTCAGCCTCGCTATCCTAGGATACTCTGGATAACAATGCTTGGGCATAAGTCCCTAGCACAATTTTAAGTTCTTGTCTCACGGTATCCTGGAGTGAAGTCTCTACCCTAGAATGTGGTGTGACTGGAATAACTGAGGTTGACAGGGACACTGTCATTTGCACCACCAGAACTCCTGAAGCCGCAACCCTATCTGCATCTGTTGCTGAATCTAGTTGTTTATCCTTAAAGATCTTGAACCTCTCAATAAACCTTTGGTTCTCCTCGTTCTCCTGCTCTAGGGCCAAGATTGCCCATTATATCCTCTACTCCAAGGTCTATTGTATTTGTTGGAGCAGTTGTGGATACCTCATGGTTTGATCGGTGCCCCGTAAAGTGGAAGTGGGTCTAACCTGTAAATATAAAACATGAATATATTTTTAAATAATTTCATGGAATACTATATTCCATTACCACTGTATAGGAAAAAAACAGGGCTGAATCAGAGTCCAGAAACTCAAAAACAGACAAAAATATGTCTCGCCATGCGTGCGCACTGTAGCGCTAAATGTGCACAACGCTTTTTTTTTTAATTCATTTGATTTCCTTCAGCTCTTTGGAACATAGAACTGATAGAAATATGATTTTTAAACCAATTAATTTCCAACCTTCCCTAAACACTTTCAAACACCCAAAATTAGTTTTTAACATCATATTTTTCAAAATATCAAATATTTTTAGAAAAATAAACTTATTCTAAATACGCACATGGATAAATTTTGAATCCAAAACATAAACTAAATTAGAATCCAACAATGAAGTGCTCATTAACAATTTTAGGTCACTCAAAGATGGTAATGTGATTCTAGAATGGTAACCATAGCTCCAAGCTTTTATCTAGAATTCCAAACTCAAATATTAAGTTCATGTCTAACATGAACATTTTTTACCCAATTACAAGCATATCGTGTTTATACTTACAAAGCATCCGTACACAATTATTAGCCTAATTTAACATCAATCTATGTTATTATGTATCCAGTACATAATTCATCACTATATGTCTCACTAATGATAACTCACTAATGAAAACATAGCTTTGGAAAAGATCAAGCTTACCTAGCAAGCTTGATTCCAATATCCAATCTTCTTCTCATCGTTGAAATATTTTGGAGAACTTCCAAAGCTAGCAAACTTGGTTCCAAGATCCAATCTTCTTCTATTTGTTGTTGTAGAGAATTCCCAAAGCTAGCAAGCTTGGTTCCAAGATCCAATCTTCTTCTCCTTGTTGAAATGTAGTAGAGAACTTCCAAAGCTTCTTTAAACACATCTTTTACTTAGGCTAATATTTATAATTCTTTCTTGTTTTAGCTTTCTCAAGCTTCATTAAAAACTTGCTCAAGCTTGTATTTTTTAGAAAAACTTATAAAATTTTTAATTAATAAAAGTTCTAATCAACTCTTATGTGGGCTTAATCCAATTTATCCAAATATATATAATTGAGTGTGACTAATCACTTTTGTCTACCACTTTGATTTAATCCAATTAAATCGAGAAAATTTTAATTAATCGATTAGCTGTATGTCTACCACTTTGATTTAATCCAATTAAATAAAGCCAAATATACCTATTATTATAAATTTATAATTACCAAAATATCCTCCAATGGTAGAGATATTTATGAAATTACAAAAAAACCCTTGTGTGATTTTGGATTAATCTAATTAATCCAATTGGGTCAAAGTAAATAATAATGTTATCCAATAACACTTGATTATTTTAGCTGATAATTATAATATCAAAAATTATTTATTATAAAAAATTATCGGCTACCCAAGTGCTCAACGAGTACACTTCATATTGTGGGACTCTCTAAGTCCAGACATGTTCGTCATATAAGCCAAGCTTATATGTACACAATTTGGCGACTTCGGAATTTACGAAGAACACGAATGATCTTTTTGAACTATACAAGTCTAGGTCATCATATATGTTTATCAATCCATATGTCGTAGACTATCAGAGTTGTGCTTAGGAAATATAGATTACACCGCTAATTTTCTGAGGCACACATCTCATGTCGACATGTCCACGATTCTTTACAACTAATCAGAACACCATTTCTGATATATGCGATCCACCATAAGTGATCGGTTTTGGCCAAAGTCTTAAGAATCATGACTTACATACATGGATACCTAAACACCATATGGTACACATACGGGCCGAAGAATCCTATCTTGATACGCACTTGATTAACGAATGCAGCGGTCCACAACCAACGAACATCTAGCGCTCAGACCATGAAAGTCTCTGACATATATGTCATCAAAGTATGGAGGATCACATATAAAATCAATGATATCCTATAGTCAAAGGATCACATATGCTACTTGACTCGAGGAGATTCCTTTTGACGGTGGTATGTACTTCCAACTATTAGAAATCACCTGTGAGTCATTCAAATTACTCCAATTAATACCTATATTTCTATACGAGCTTCTATTGCTCATGGTACATTGGGTTAAACCATTGGAACTCCAATTCCAATATACAACATGTGATAGTATTTTAGGTTATAGGAATTCGACCATATTCCAAAACCAACGACTATGAATATTTACTTTAAAAATAGTTTATAATAGTAATACTATCCCAATTTCGGACCACCCACTGTCCAATATTACTACATGACTATTTTAAGGTCGATGTCATTCTCATCATATTTATATATATCAATCTAATATGCGAAATGACATTACCATTAATGAGGTTGAAATGAAAATGTAGTTATTTTATTAATAAATAAAAAAATATAATTTACAATATATTATTCGGATCATCACTCCAAGTACCAACTCCAACAGTATTTATGGAGCAATTACCATGACCCTATGCAGATTATTCAACTACTATAATTTATGATAAGTCAAAGTTAGAACAACTATGGTACGAATCAATCAACCACCCTTAATCTAAGCAGTTATAAATCAAAGAAAATATAACAATGAAGTAAATAAAAATAATAATTTTTTTAACGAAGTGGAAAACTCATGCGAGTAAAAAACCACTCCGGGTATCTAAGCTACCAGCCAAAATCCATTGTAACGAGAAATACTTACAGTGATGGTATAATACTTATGGCAGCAACTCCACCAACTCTAATACCTATAGACTCTAATAACTCGAAGAACTCATCGAGCCCGCACCAAGCGACCTTCTTCAGAACCTCTGAAGTCACTAAGCGGTTCAACACTGCAAGCATGCAACCTCGGAACTCCGACTACCAATTTTCCTCCTTTAGAACTTTGAAGGTTTAGGAAATTGGGTTAGGATCGTGTTTCTGTATTGATAATCAAACAAGGATCAGTATCACCAAGAAAACGAAGACAAGATATTCAAAAGAGTCTTCAAGGTGAAAATCAAGAAGGTTGAAAAACTAAGAAGATTTGAGGCACAAAATAATGTATTTTCAACACTTGTGAATGTGGCTCTAAGTTTATTTATATAGGTAGGGCAATGGTAAGGGTTTCCTAGTGCAAATCTGGCTTTAAAATGCGTCCAAAATAATCCACTTATGCATGAACATTTGAACGCCACAAGATTGCGTACCCAACACACACTATTCCACAAACTTGTTCAATGTAGTCTCGAACTCACCTCGAACGTAAACACACTGGAAGGTTTCGTACGAACGGAAAGATGGACGCACTAAGCACGAGAACCTTCTGCCAAGTTTTAGTCAAACCCAAACACGAATGTGACACAGACGCCACTCGTTGGAACGCAAACAAGAACGTAGCACTAATGCATATCAGACATCTTCATGGACAGTCTGCCAAATACTAGTCCAATTGCTCCGAGATCTTCAAGACTCATTACAACTCAATTGAATATGTTTTGTTATGGATATTGACAACAAATATGGAACTAACAATCTCCCCATTTGGCATTCCGTGACAAAACACTACCTAATACAAAAACTATGGTAAAAGACCCAAAAATAAAATAGCCTACTCCCAACAATCAAGACAGTGACTTATTATAATATGACTAGATCTAACACCTAACCAAGTAGTCTTGAAGTCGATGCCACCACAACCACTAATCTGCTCACCTTAAACATCCACAAATAACCATATACCATGAAAAACATAGGGAATATAAAGAGCAGATAAAAATATTATGATAATCTCATGCATGTAAAAGTAGATATCCTACTCCCCTTAATTATACGCCCCCTTAAAAGGAGATATAAAAATATGAGATATATTATATTAATTTAAAAAAAAGGATATACTATACTACTTTTTTTTGTCACGTAATGACAATTGGTAAACATAACTCAACAATATACCGATTAAAATCACATTCAAGAGAAAATGCAAACTTTAACTTACTTCCCCACACTAACAGCCTTACTCAGTTATCACAACTACAGAAGAGAAGTAAAAACTCAGGAATATGCAATAAAAAATATGCAATGACATGAAGCACACACAAGTACACAGTGAGTTATAAAATTTTAAAAAATGGTAAAAATGACTCAAAACAACACATCAAGCAAGTACAAAGACACCCAATCAGTACTCAGACATGAAATAATATGCACTACTTTTAGCCATACTAAATAATACACGCATGTATATGACATAAACACCCAAGCATAGCAAATACTTGCGTGAGAAATAAGTGCACAACAAGTCAAAGCTTAAGACCTCATTTTATTAGCAGGACACAGCCAAAAAAATCTCATCTCTTGACACCAAATCCATAAATTATGTGTTCAAACCCAACACCACTAGGACCTAAAAATAAACAACATTGGTTGCATGCTATAATATTCTCCTCCGAAATATGATGAGCTCATAAAAAAAAACTCTTTCGAGTGAAGGGTTTTTTCCATTATCTTTTGAATTTGGCCAATTGGCTCTTTTGCACTTGAGGCTCATATAAATTGTATATTTTTTTCTTTTCTTTTACAACGGGATAACATAGGGTCATTTAGTCAAAGGTCACATTATTAGGTGATCTAGGTATGACAGAGATTAGGCTGCCAATCCAAAAAATCATACATACGACCAAGTCTCAAGACATAAATACGTGTATATGAAATGCAAGCACAAGATATACCAAAGGTTTTTATCATACACACTCATACATATAGATCATCAAGAAATGTAAAAGCATATTATACATGCATATCCATATATCCTATATTCCATAATCACATGCAACAAGCTTTTCATGCTCTATCAAGCCACAAAATATTTTTGGTCTTTTTCATTTTATATATTTTTTTTATCAAAAAAATTATTAAGAACACAACATGACTTGTCATTATCCAATGGTACGTGGAGTTGTATTCTCGAGTGAAGATCATACTACCATCCATTCGGAATCAGCTATGAAATTTATGTCTGGATTTCCATCCTATATACCAATTAATATATAACAAAAATAAAATAAACACACACACTCATATGCAAAGAAAACAACAAACATGCAGTCGTGTGGAAACACAAAACACACGCGCACACATATGCAATTGGGAAAAAATTAATGCAACAACTAAGAAGAAGTACACTGAAGTGCACTCTCATCATGTCTACTGAGGTCAAGGCATTCAGAAGTTGATGGGAAGTCATCACGTTTCTGTTGGCATTTTGGAGGCGGAAGCGCAATTTTAGACAAAAATAGTTTTTAAACTCTTAAAATTTTTCGAATGAATTAGCCGATATCCAATACCTCTAATTAGATTGTATTTTACCTAAACATATTATTTGTTAACAACTTACCATCATAAACTAATTGCAAAAACAAGGCAAAGATTTTACAAAAAACGGGTAACCAGTCAAACCGATTAACCGATTATCGAGCCGGTCACTTGGATAATTACCGGTCAGCCCCTGGACTGTCCAAACAGTGAAAAATTACTGCTTGGACAACCCTCACGTGGTAAGCTCATTTTTACGTAATTTTTCCGTTTTTGTGAATTCTTGACTTGGAACATTTTCCAGTATTTGTTTAACACCCAATACACATCGAAACATCATATTTTTATTCAAAAAATATTCTATTTTTCATATATGATCCAAAAAAAATAATTTATCCATTTTCATGCAAAAATCTAATTTCTCGCCAAATTAATCAAATTAATCTACACCATTTAAAAGTCATCACAAAAGAAGTCTCAAGAACAATTTTAGGCATCATAAGAATGGCTATAACACTCTAGATTAGCAATACAAAATTTTGAATCTAATTACTTTAATTATAATAAAAATCACATATGCTAATAAAAGAAAAATAAGGTTACTATCAAATCCAACAACACCAAGTATTTGGAAAAAATATATTATCCATAAATATATTTTAGAAACATGTAATATATATCGAATACATATTAGCATGCTTATGAAAAATAATTTCTCAAGACTAGAAGCAAGTGTATTACCTTAATCAAATTAAGCTCTCAAATTTACTTCAAAGTCTCTAAATCCTCCTTGGTGTTCTTTTTTTGGAAACTAACCCTAAATTTTCTATTTGCTCTCAACTCTTTGAGAAAAATGGCTAACCAAAAAATGAAAACATATTTTCCATTTTGAAATTACCATGGACGAAAATTGAAGGCCTTTTTGGTCATTTGCCAAGTCCAATACTTGGTTCAAATAATTACACATCTTTTATCTTATGTAAATGAGATTAATTAACCAATTCTATGTTAATGGAGTCCATGTGTCACACACATATGGTTTCGCCAATCACAATTAGCCAAATGTTAAGAATATGCCAAGAGTATTCTTTCTTTTAGAAAGCTAAAATTAATCAATAATTTAATTAATTTGAATTTTCTTTCACTAAATGATAAAATAAGGTTATGAGAAAATATTTCAAGAATATTCTATTTTTATCATAATTAATAATTAATTAACATTTAATTAATTCAATTAACCATCATACAACAAGTGTCAAAAATCAGTAGGCCATTAATGTATATCTAATTAAATTATGTATCATATATAAATACACATTAAATATAACGTGCACGTGTAAATTATAAATAATCTGAATTATCCATAATTAAATTACATAAATGCTCAATGAGTACACTTCAAATTGTGGGACTCTCTAAGTTCAAGTTTATCTATCACAAAAACTATTTATGTGTCCGTAATTTGTCCACTCACAAATTACAACGACCACAGATGATCGAGTTGAGCCATACAAGTCGAGATCATTGCATATATTTAATCCCTCTTTCATAGGCTATACGAATTGTTCCAGAGATATATAATAACGTCAAAGCTCGCAACATAATCGTGATTCTCCAAATAAATTCTCGAAACTCATTTCCATAATATACCTCAGCGAAGGATTTAAATCTCGTACACGGGACTAACAAATCCTCTCTGAATACATCACAAGATATCGTAAGTATCTATCTACACCCAACAAACAGACGGAGGTCTGATCTTAAAAAATCATTGAGTGACTGTCATTAAAGTGTGGAGGATATCCTACATATCTATAGTGGTATCTCAAGTCAAAGGAGCTAATATGCTATTCGACTCGAGAAGATTCCTTTTGACGTTGGTGTACTATCAATTAGGAGTTTTCAAGTGAGTCGTTCAGTATTTATCCAATATATACCTACATGTCTATATGAGTCTTTCTAAGACTCATGGTACACTGAGATAAGCCATTTGAACTATTCCAATATATGATATATACCAGTCTCATGGGTTTACTAACTGACGATGTATGTAAACCTTGACTAGGAACAATTTTAAGAATGAATCATATTGTGATGTTTCTCAGTGTTCGTTATGACGCTTTTGTAACTACATTACAATAACTCATTCTATGTGATATTTACGTCCTTACCATTAAAAAATAGATTATATCGGTGAAAGTACTAAATTTTATTCAAAATAAATTATAAAAGTGCAATGTATTTATGATAAAAACATTGAAAATTGGCGCGTCGAGCACCAACTATAACAATTTCTCCCACTTTCTCTAGTGTCAGTTTTGATGGTATCTAATACCCATCGCCTCCACATGCCTATCGTATATTCTCGGAGGTAAGGCCTTCGTAAGTGGGTATACTACATTATTCTCTTCAGGTATCTTGTATATGACAACGTCTTGTCGATTAATGATCTCAAGAATAATATGGTACTTTCAGTCCCCATTCTTCGACTTTTGATGCACTCTCGGTTCTTTTGCTAGTGCGACGACACCACTATTATCACAGAACAACGAGATCAAATCCTCGATGCTTGGGACAACTCCCAACTCAATGATAAATTTTCTAATCCATAAAGCTTCTTTTGTAGCATAAGATGTGGCAATATATTCTACCTCATTGTGGAATCAGCTGTAGATCCTTGCTTCAAACTTTTCCATTAGACTGCAGCATTATTAACAGTAAATACAAAACCTTATGTAAACTTTCTATCATCAGGATCTGACTGAAAGTTAGAATTTGTATACCCTGTATTTTATAAATCATTGCCTTCATAAATAAGAAACTTATCCTTAGTACCTTTAAGATACTTGAAGATATGTTTAACAGTCATCCAATGGTCGTTACCTGGATTAGCCTAATACCTACTAGTAACACTTACTACATGACTAATATCAGCTCTCACTACATAACATGACATACGTAATTCTTTCTAAACATGATGCATATGGTTGACTAGACATTCTAGTCTTTTTATCTTCCATTTGAGGACATATCTTCTTCGAAAGATGAATCCCATATTGAAAAGGTATGTTAGTAATTTTACATTTGCTAAAGTTATACATATCTAAGATCTTATCTATGTACAAGGATTGGGATAACCCAATCAATCTCATTTCTCTATCTCTCTAGAGTTTTATACAAAGTATATAAGAGGCCTCTCCCAGGTCTTTCATGGAGAAATTCTTACAGAGATATGCTTTAACGCCCTGCATCATCCCAAGATCATTCCCAATGATCAAGATATCATCAACATAGATTACTAAGAACACTACCATGCTCCCACTGACCTTCTTATAAACACAAGGTTCCTCTTCATTTTTGAGAAAATCAAACAATCTGATTACCTCATCAAAATAAAGATTTTAACTCCATGATGCTTATTTAAATCCACAAATGGAATTTTTAAGATTACATATCATGCCTAAATTTTTGCTGGAAACAAAACCCTTTGGCTGTTCCATATAGATTTCTTCATTAAGAAACCCATTAAGAAAAGCAATTTTGACATCCATTTGCCAAATATCATAATCATGGTAAGTAGAGATACCCAATAAAATCCTAATAGACTTTAGCATCGCTACTGGTGAAAAGGTTTCATTACAGTCCATACCTGGCCTCTGAGTATAATCTTTAGCAACCAGTCGAGCCTTGAAGGTTTCAACTTTCCCATCAGGTCCTTATTTTCTTTTGTAAACCCATTTACAACCAATGGAAAAAAATTCACCGGGAAGGGAAACTAAGTTCCAAACTTGATTCTCATGCATGAAGTCTAATTCGGATTTTATAGCTTCCTCATACTTAGCGCAGTCAATGTCTAACATTGATTCTCTGTTGGTACATGGATCAGTCTTCTCTGTAAGGAGTACATCAAGACTCTTATCTTGTATCAAATACAAGCGATCAAAAGGTCTCAATATCCTAGTATACCTACGGAGAGAGGATGTAGAAGGTTTTGCACCTATTGAAATTTTCGATTCTTCTATCGGTATGTCTTATACAGGTTGAACTTCATCAAGCTCAACTCTCTTCTGATTACCATATTCTGCCAAGAATTATTCCACATGAAATCTGGAAAATCGAGCCAAGAACATATTTCGATGCTCGGGATCATATAATTGATATCATTTGGAATTCAAAAGATATCCAAAAAACCTAATCTTTTTCCCTCGAGGAAAAAGTTTATCCTACTGTGTCACTTTGACGTATGCAGGACAACCCCAAACTCTAACATAATTAAGGTTCGGTTTCCTACCAACCTATATCTCATATGGAATAGTAGGAACAGCTTAAGAGGGAACCCTATTCAGTAGATGTGCAGTAGTTAGAAGAGCATAGCCCCACAAAAAGTAAGGCAGATCTGTAAAACTCAACATAAATCGGACCATATCTAATAGTCTGATATCTCATTTCGGATACTCCATTGTGTTGTGGAGTACCCATATGAGTGTATTGAGCAAGAATCCCATTCTCTTTAAGATACTATGTGAACTCACTACACATATATTCACCACCTCGATCCGATCAAAGACATTTGATGAATTTACCAGTTTGCTTTTCAACTTCATTACGAAATTCCTTGAACCTTTCAAAGATTTCTGATTTATGTTTCATCAGATAAACATAACCATACCGTGATATATCATCAGTAAAATTCACGAAGTATGAATAGCCATAATGAGTAGTATGACTTATAGACCACATACATCACTATGTAAAAATTCTAATAGGTCATTGGCCCGATGTCCAACACCAGTAAATTGGGCTTTAGTCATTTTACCCTGAATACAAGATTCACAAGTTGGATAAGGTTGTATGATCAGATTCTCAATCAGACTATTCTTAACCAATTGGGTTATCCGTCGTACACCTATAAGTCTTAATCGTATATGCCATAATTCAGTATCAATTATATTAGATCTATTATTCTCTATTTCATAAACATCTCTAATAGTTGCAAAACATAATGACCATGTGAATGTGAACATTTATGTAACAAACATCATTCATATCATATATATAAAGAATAGTTTTTAATAAGTACATGATATAATTTTGTATCTATTACAAACAATGAGATAATATTTGCTATACAACCGAACACAAAAACAGAGTCTATGAAAAAAAGCTGCCATAGGATAGTCGAATCTTGTATTCACAATAGCTGCTGCAGCTAGAGAATCTCCATTCCCAAAACACAATCGCATCTCCCCATCATTTAGCATCCTACTAACCTTCAGCCCTTGCAACAAATTATAGATGTGAGTAGGACAAGCAGAATCTAAAACCCATCCTAAACTAATGGCTTCATAAGCCAAAGAGATATCAATAACATGGGAAATAAATATACCTGATGTCGAGGCCTTCTCCTGTCTGACGGAAGAAATGTAGTCTGGGAAGTTCCTCCTCTAATGCCCAATCTTACCATAGTCGTGGCACTTGTCCTCGGCGGCCTACTTATTCGACTTGCCAGGCTTCGCTACCTTTCATGTAAGAGGGATACTACAATTAGTCTTCTTTGTATTTTTCTTCTTCTTCTTTCCCGATTGGGAAGAAGAATAACCAGACAAGAGACTTAGTAATGAGAGTCGATACACCCTTCTTAATATCCTAATTCACAGTCTGCAACATCATATCTAGCTAATTATAGGAATAGTGAATGTCATGCATGTTGAAGTTCATGACAAAGTGAGAATATGATGGTGGGAGTGAACTCATAATCAGATTTCTGCCCAAAGTTTCATTCAGCTAGAAGTCACACCTCCTAAGCTACTCGATGAGATCCATTATGCGTAGGACATGTGGACTCACTGGCTTTCCATTAGCCAGACGAGCATGGAACAGTTCCACTGAGATTCTGTATACCATGACTTGCTTCTGGTTTATGAATAACTCCCTAAGCTAAGTAATAATGCTGAATGAGTCAGGCATATCCACATATTACCTCTTCAGATCAGGATACATAGAACATAGAATGAGTGACCTAACTCTCAGATCATCATGTCTTCATTTTTTAAAAGTCTTAATCTCATCAGGGGTTGACTCCGGAGTAATATCCAAAGGTACTAGATTATCCAGTACATATCCCAACTTCTCCGATCTCAAGATAATCTTAAGATCTAATTCCTTTTCAGAAAAAATTTTAAGGCCAACCAATTTGTTTGTGTCAAGGACTCGCGCAAAAGGATTAGAAGAAGTGGTTGTTGCCATCACAAAACTTAACAAAAGAAAATAAAAATTAGCAAATAAAGTAATTTCATCGATAGCATACAACATCTAACAAATCGTGGATTTTTAATCTAAAGATAACCTCCCATTACTATACTTAATTTTATAATCCCTAAATAAATTACGAGAATTCAATAATTAAATTAAATTCTATAGTGGGTAGTGGATCCCACGAACATATTTCGACATATAGCTTTGGTCTGTTGCTCCTACTTATGTTCACGAGTAGATAACAATTATCAATCATATCAAATGTGACTCCTAATTTAGGTCCTGAACTAATTCTGATCCTCACTGCTTTGGCATCTATTGGATGTGGCTTATTCAAGGCAATACTTGTAAATGACAATCTCAAGGTACTTATGCACTACCTCATTGCTTTGACATCTATTGGTATACACTTTCGCTCGAATTTGTCTCTTATTAAAATAAGTTATATTGGTGCAAATTAATTCCTATAAACCACACCTACACAGCTTTGGCACGTTGCAGTCATGACCATAAAAATCAATTCGTATCCGTATTAACAAGACAGACCATTAAAGTGTACAAATACACACATAAATAAAGAAAGCCTTATTATAGGGATTTTTCAATTACTATCAAAAAGTTAAAAAATTGATCCAATCAATTTAATTTAACCATGTGAAAAATAAATTGATTAAATATCATATATTTAATAGCATGATAAATATTTTTAGATGTGGGATCAGAAGCTCTGATACCATTTTTGTTGGCATTTTGTTGGCGGAAGCGCGGTTTTAGGAAAAAAAAATGGCTTTTAAACATTTTCAGATTTTCGGAATGAATTAGCCGATATCCAATACCTCTAATTAGATCGTATTTCACCTAAACATTATTTGTCAACAACATAAACTAATCGTAAAAATGAGGTAAAGATTTTACGAAAATTTTTCCGAATAAATACTACGAAAAACGGGTAACCATTTAAACCGGTCAATCGAATACCGAGTCGGGTCGACCCAGTCACTTGGTCACTAATCAGTCAGCCCCTAGACTTTCCAAATAGTGAACAATTCACTACTTGGACAGCCCTCACGCGGTAAGCCTGTTTTTACGTAATTTTTCCGTTTTCGTAAATTTTTAACTCGGAACATTTTTCAGTATCTATTTAACACCCAATACATATCCAAACATCATATTTTTACTCATGAAATATTATGTTTTCCAGATCTGATAAAAAATAATAATCCATTTTTCATGCAAATATCCAATTTCTCACCAAATTAATCTACACCATTTTAAAGTCACCACAAATGAAGTATCAAGAAAATTCTAGGCATCATAAGAGTGGCTACAACACTATGGAATGGAAATACAAAGTTTTTAATCTAATTACTTTATTTAAAATAAAAGGCACACATAGTAATAAAAGAAAAATAAGGTAACTATCAAATCCAATAATACCAAGTATTTGGAAACAAATATATTATCCATAAATATTTAGGAAACATGTTGATGAACACTAAAAATTGCATATTTATTATATGCAAAATCAATCGTTAAACACTTATAGTTTCACTAATCCCCTTAATTTAGTACGTATGTGAAATAATATTCTAAGTTATGTTTTGTATATTTTTTATTATGTATTTTTATTATTTGGTAGACAAAATACTGCTCGAAAGCTCGACAGGAAAAACAAGACTTGGAAAATGGCAAAAACGAAATTTAAGTATGAGCGTCCCGACACGCAAGGCCTCAGCGTCGCGAGGCGTCCATAAGAACAACAAAACCACGGGCACCACCTTTCGCGTCGTGACACACATGACTTTAGCGTCGTAACATGCTAATATTTTGACATGTGTACACAGCTGGCACCAGTGTCGTGACACGCACAACTCAGCGTCGTGACGCGTGGATAAAATTTTGCCTATAAATTGAAGCTTTCAGCAGAAGAAATTTTCATGCTTTCTTTCCGATTTCTCTATAGGGAAGAAAATGTCTTTTATGTTTATTTATTTAAAGGTATCTGTAATGTATTTTTCTTTCAGTAATAAAACTACGAGTATTTTTAATTACAAAATGAGTAGCTAGTATCTTTTTACTGGGGTAAAGGGTGAATATTTTATAATGAAAACTTAGATCAATCTCGCTTATATTATAATAAATAAATTATAATCTAATGATTAAAACTTGATTTAGATATGGATTAATTATTGATAAAATTGGCAACCGCCTATATGGCTGGTTATATCTTGCTACCACTTATATGGCTGGTTTTATACGATTTTGACATAATTGAGTACCTAACCGGACTTGTTATAGACAAACGGTATCACCGCCTTTATGGCTGGTTTTATACAGTATCACCGCCTCTAAGGCTGGTTTTTATATTTTTGGTATATTTAGTACCTTGGCAGGACTAGTTATCGACAGAAATGACTATCGCCTTTATGGCCGGTTCTATATATTGGCATAATTAGTTCCTGAGATAAATTAAATGGGTAACAAGGACAATTTATATATTATAAGAAGAGAGATTTCTAGATTTGAAATATTAAAAGTGGATCCCCTAACTCCAGCATTTCATTTTATTATTACATTTTTACTTAAAAGTTTCCAACAACTTCAACAAATCAAACCTTTTTCTTTTCGCTCTACTTATCATTCTATTTTACTAAATCTATTCCCTGTGGATCGACCACGAACTTACCGAGTTATTTTATTATTTCGACACTCTTATACTTTGGAGTAAAAGTTCAATTTGTGAGCGTGGCAAGTTTTTGGCACCGTTACCGGGGAATTATTATTTAGTAGATAGAATACTTTTTCTTTATTTTATTTTAATTTTTATAGTTTATTTTTTATCTTGTCATTTATTTCCTTTTTGTTAATATTGTTTTTGTTTTTGTTTTATTTTTGTTTAGGTTGCATGAGGCACTAGTCTCGATCATCCAACGGAAGACTAAACATAAAATCTCCATCACCTTCATCGTTCGTCAAAATGGTCGAGAACAAAATTGAAAATCATGTTGAAAATCCACCTGCCCAAGTTGAAAACCAAGTTAATCAGGATGAAAATGAGTCTCAGCATGAAGATCCTAATCATCATAGGACACTCAGACAATTCATGAATCCCACTAGGACAAGATCACCATCTTGCATTGTTTTTCCTCCAGATGCAACACGTTTCAATTTTAAATCACGTATCATCCATATTTTACCTACATTCTACGGTCTAGAATCAGAAAATCCTTATCAGCACTTACTACGAGTATTTTTAATTACAAAATGAGTAGCTAGTATCTTTTTACTGGGGTAAAGGGTGAATATTTTATAATGAAAACTTAGATCAATCTCGCTTATATTATAATAAATAAATTATAATCTAATGATTAAAACTTGATTTAGATATGGATTAATTATTGATAAAATTGGCAACCGCCTATATGGCTGGTTATATCTTGCTACCACTTATATGGCTGGTTTTATACGATTTTGACATAATTGAGTACCTAACCGGACTTGTTATAGACAAACGGTATCACCGCCTTTATGGCTGGTTTTATACAGTATCACCGCCTCTAAGGCTGGTTTTTATATTTTGGTATATTTAGTACCTTGGCAGGACTAGTTATCGACAGAAATGACTATCGCCTTTATGGCCGGTTCTATATATTGGCATAATTAGTTCCTGAGATAAATTAAATGGGTAACAAGGACAATTATATATTATAAGAAGAGAGATTTCTAGATTTGAAATATTAAAAGTGGATCCCCTAACTCCAGCATTTCATTTTATTATTACATTTTTACTTAAAAGTTTCCAACAACTTCAACAAATCAAACCTTTTTCTTTTCGCTCTACTTATCATTCTATTTTACTAAATCTATTCCCTGTGGATCGACCACGAACTTACCGAGTTATTTTATTATTTCGACACTCTTATACTTTGGAGTAAAAGATCACTTTGTGAGCGTGGCAAGTTTTTGGCGCCGTTACCGGGGAATTATTATTTAGTAGATAGAATAATTTTTCTTTTTCTTTTTCTTTATTTTATTTTAATTTTTATAGTTTATTTTTTATCTTGTCATTTATTTCCTTTTTGTAAATATTGTATTTGTTTTTGTTTTATTTTTGTTTAGGTTGCATGAGGCACTAGTCTTGATCATCCAGCGGAAGACTAAACATAAAATCTCCATCACCTTCATCGTTCGTCAAAATGGTCGAGAAAAAAAATTGAAAATCATGTTGAAAATCCTCATGCCCGAGTTGAAAACCCAGTTAATCAGGATGAAAATGAGTCTCAGCATGAAGATCCTAATCATCCTAGGACACTCAGACAATTCATGAATCCCACTAGGACATGATCACCATCTTGCATTGTTTTTCCTCCAGATGCAACACGTTTCAATTTTAAATCACGTATCATCCATATTTTACCTACATTCTACGGTCTAGAATCAGAAAATCCTTATCAGCACTTAAGGGAGTTTGAAGAGGTATGTAACACTTACACATAACAAAATTGTAGCATGAATATAATTCGTTTAAAGTTTTTTCCATTTTCTTTAAAGGATAAAGATAAAATTTGGCTGCAAAACCTTAGGTCGGGATCTATTAGAACATGAGATGATTTACAAGAATAGTTTCTTAAGAGGTTCTTTCCCATTCATAGAACAAATTCATTTAAGAGGAGAATCACAACCTTCATACAAGAGTTGGGGTAACCAATTTACCAATGTTGGGAGAGGTTTAAAGATATGTTAAATGTTTGTCCACATCACGGGTTTGAAACATGGAGGCTGGTCGTCTATTACTACGAGGGGTTAACACCCCAAGGTAGAAAAGTAGTGGAGATGATGTGTAATGGTGAGTTTAGGGACAAATATTCCGAAGATGCACTAGATTACCTAGAACATATAGCAGAGAATGCACAACAATGGGACACAGTTGGCACCTATGAGTCGTCTGTAAAACCATAGTCATCTAGTAGAGGTATGTTTAACCTTAGGGAAGACTATGACCTTGCTTCCAAGTATGCATCTCTATCTAAAAAAATTGAGGCTTTAGATGCAGGGAAGAGTGATCATGTCAAGTCAGTTCAAGAAGTCCTATGTCAAATCTGTAATTCAAATGAACATGTCACACAAGTTTTCCCGTCTTTACCAGCCCTGCAAGAGTGTCTCCATGACCAAGTCAGTTCCATAAACACATTCAATAGACCAAATCCAAACCCATACTCACAAACCTACAATTCTGGTTAGAGAAACCATCCAAACTTTAATTGGAGGAATGATAACCAAACACAATGTTCACAACAACCACCCCAGGTTCACCAGAATTTCTGAAATTTCCAGAATTATACACCATATGTCCCACCACCTAGGAAAACCATTGAGGATACCTTGAATGCATTCATGGAGAAATAGGAAGCCATCAATAACCAAAATGCACAAATGATGAATGATTTGAGAGAAACTTTTACTAAAATTACATCTACACTGACCATTAATGAGATTGGAAATTTTCCTGCACAACCACAGTCAATTCCCAAGAGTCATCTAAATCCTCTCGAGGGTAGTTCTAGAAATCAACACTTAGACAAAGTCAAATCTGTTATTACTCTTCGCAGTGGTAAGGAAATCCACAGACCTGTTCTTGAACCTCGCAAAGCTGAGAATAAAATAGATTCAGAGGGTAAGGAAAGGGTTGATGAACCATTACCCATCGTTGATAATAATAATTTGGCACATGCACCTCCATTTCCTCAAGCATTAAAAATAATGAAATTGAACCATTCCAAAAAATTTAAGAAATATTCAAACAGGTAAAGGTCAATATTCATTTGTTAGATGCCATCCAACATATACCATTTTATGCCAAATTTCTGAAAGATCTGTGCACCTTTAAAAGAAAACATCAGGTAAGAAATAAAGCTTTTCTAGCTGAACAGGTAAGTTCCATTCTCTCAACCAATAATACATTAAAATACAAAGACCTTGGTTGTCCAACTATTTCTTGTATTATTGAAAATCAAAGCATTGAATCTCGGAGCCAGTGTCAATTTGCTTCCATTTTCGGTTTACCAACAACTTAATATTGGTGAGATAAAACCAACCTCAACTACTCTTTTACTTGTCGATAGATCAGTCAAGGTACCAAAATGAATTGTGGAGTATGTGTTATTGCAAGTCGATAAATTCATATATCTTGTGGATTTTATTGTCTTAGAAACACAACCTGAGACAGACAGTTATAAGCCAACCCCTATAATACTTGGTGGTCCATTTTTAGCAATAGCTAACGCTTTAATTAATTGCAGGAATGGAATCATGAATCTATATTTTGGCAATATGACATTGGAGCTAAACATTTTTAACATATGCAAACAGTCATATGATGAGGACAATGAAAATGAAAATATAGAATTAATTGAACCCATTATGAATGAACATATTCAGGGGAGTTTATCGGATCCCATGAAAATTTGGAATGCTAATTTTCTTGAATCAAGTACGAAAATGGATTCGGATATTACTAATGATTTTCTACTTGACTCTACACAGGTATTGGAAGTTGATGGAGAGATACAAAACTTGGAATGGGAACACTGGAAGAAGAAAAACACGAGGAAGCACCCAAATTGGAGTTAAAAGCTTTGCTAGAAGGACTAAAATATGCATTTCTAGAAGATAAACAAACTTACCCTGTGGTAATTTCTTCTCTTCTTACAAGCAATTAAGAAGGTAAGTTGTTAAATATGTTGAAAGAACACAAACTAGCATTTGGATGGGCTTTAAAAGACATAAAAGGCATTAATCCATTAATCTGCACACACAGAATACATTTAGAAGATAATGCTAGGACATATCGTCAACCCCAAAGAAGATTAAACCCTCACATGAAAAAAGTAGTAAAACCGGGTCCTTAAACTTCTTGATGTAGGCATTATCTTAGTAAGTGGGTAAGTCCTACACAAGTTGTACCCAAAAACTCTGGAATTACTATTGTAAAGGAGAATTAATCCAAGCTCGCGCCCCATCTAGTTGGCGTATGTGCATTGATTATAGAAAACTAAATAACGCAACTAGAAAAAATCATTTTCCTTTACATTTCTTGGCCAAATTTTGGAAAGAGTAGTTGGACATCCATACTATTGTTTTCTTGATGGTTACTCGGGTTATTATCAGATTCCCATTGCTTTAGAAGACCAGGAAAAGACCACATTCACATGCCCCTTTGGAACATTTGCATTTAGGATTATACTTTTTGGACTTTGTAATGCACTTGCAACATTCCAACGATGCATGTTAAGCATATTTAGTGACATGGTTGAACATTGTTTAGAGGTCTTTATGGATGATATAACTATTTTTGGGAATTCATTTGATAATTGAATGAATAATTTGGAAAATTTTTGAAAAGATGTGAAGAAAAATGACTTGTGTTAGACTGGGGAAAATATCATTTCATGACTAATTCAGGAATTATTTTGGTCACGTTGTGTTATCTAAAGGTATTGAGGTTGACAAGGAAAAATAGAGGTAATCTATAAATTGCCATCACAAAAAACAATCAGGGAAATCCGTTCTTTCTTAGGACATGCAGGATTTTATATGAGGTTCATTAAAAACTTTAGTACCATATCCAGACCCTTATGTAACCTCATATTAAAAGTTGAACATTTGAATGGATAGAATAATGTCAAAAATCATTCGAAAAAATTATCAGTCTTTTGACTTATGCTCTTATTATGTAATCCTCTGATTGGTCATTGCCTTTTAAGCTAATGTGTGATGCTAGTGATTATGCAGTTGGTGCAATGCTAGGACAGAGAAAGGAAGGTAAGTCGCATGTAATATATTACGCAAGTAGAACTTTAAACAGTGCACAAATGAATTACATTACCATAGAAAAAGAACTACTTGCTGTAATATTTGCATTGGATAGATTTCTATCATATTTAATTGGTTCTTCAACCATTGTCTATTCTGATCATGCTACTGTTAGATATTTGATGTCTAAATAGGATGCAAAGCTAAGATTAATACGGTGGATTTTGTTGCTTCAATAATTCAATCTCACAATCAAAGACAATAAAGGGGCAGAGAACATGGTTGCAAATCATTTATCGAGACTCACAAATGAGTCACTAATTGATACAACTCCCATCATTTACTCATTTCCCGATGAGTTTTTATTCTCTGTAAACACAATGCCTTGGCATGCTAATATTGTCAATTTTCTTGCAACAGGAAAGATACCTCCAGACTGGAGCCAGCAAGATAGAAGGAAATTTTTGACAGAAGTCAAAAGATTCTATTGGGATGATCCATATCTGTTTAAGTGTTGCCCTGATCAGATTTTCAGACGATGCATACCGAAAAGTGAGATAAGTGGTGTTATTCAGTTTTGTCATTCAGAAGCATGTGAAGGTCTTTTTGTTGGACAATTATGACCAATAGCGTCACTATTTGTATAGATCATGGTGTTGTTGTACAAATTAACTATGTGACAAAGGAGATTGCACTCTTATCATTTGTGATTAGATCACCTAGATGTATAAATGATGAGAGGTCCCTATGATTTGTTCCTGGACGGAGAATGATATGAGACAGTATCAGTACACGAAGGATAAATCATTAAATATCCCTAGTCAGAGCATTGTCGAGATTGGACATCGATAAATGCGTAAAAGACTAGTATTACACTTGTGCGCGTTGTGAGGGCACAATAACATAGTTCTCATATATTTGGGTATAGGATACTCATGCAACTGTAATAGGAGGTTGTGTTTTACCGATGGTACGGGAAACAACTTCGCTCTGGATAGACCCCCTCAGAATTCCTTTGGTAGTATGACTATGTGTCTATGGAAGTCCGAAATCAGGGTAGGTGTATTTGGTCTTAACCTGAGACTTGCACCGCTAATACTTGCGACAATCAATATACTTTGGTTGAGGTTGTCCAGGGCTTTAACAGGTTATGTGTACGCCAATGCTGGGTATATTGAGAATCGTAGTGTGTTGGGTGTGATGTCAAGACGGAAGTGTCACTCCAATTATATGGAGATGATGGTCACGTAGGATACGGTACTGGTTCTCTTAAGTACTGCAGTCATCGGGATAATATGACTAGGTCATAGTTATCCGATATAGAAACTAGTTACCAGACATCCGACATGTGCTTCGTACGGGGCAGACACAATTCCAGCCCCATGCCTAGCACGTGATCATTCGATACTGGACAGAAATACGTAATACCATGTATACTACGCCTGATATAGATAGCTTATTCCTGTAAGCATGTTTCTGGAGAATTGGGTAGGCATGGCGTTTTGCTAGAAGCCAACCTTGTCTTGTGAATCGGAGTAAACGTAGTACTAGGTACTTACGTGTTCGGATAGTCCGACGACCCGATTTACTGCCAACATATCCGGAGATCTCATGGGTCGCTCCCCTAAGATTCACCGATGACGTATGACTCGCACTTTAATTAATCTGGGATTAATTTAATGAGAGAGAAAATTAATCTGGGATTAATTGCGGAGATATTTTATCTGAGATAAAATATCAATTAAAGAGAGAGAACGATTAATTTGGAATTAATCGATAAAATAATATATTTGATATATTATACAAAATTGGATTTCGATGCGGAATTAAAATTAGATTTTAATTTGGTCGAACGAATTAATTTAGAATTAATTCATTAGCGACGTGAATAGTGATTCGCAAGGCGTAATCATTTAATTACGACGCAACAAAAATTCGTTAATTTGGAATTAGCGAACCCAAGCCCGGGATTATTTGCGAGCGCATTCGCATTTCGAATTTGAGTGCGGCACGCAAGTAAAATCGAGCGTCAAATCGCAAGTCACATCAAGCGTCAAATCACATGTCACTTTGAGTGATGTGACATTTGATTGATTGATGTGAGATGAAAGAAAGCATTAAATGCTTTGCTTTTTGAAATTGAAAAAGGTAAATGGTTTATTAATTATTGGAAAATATAAATAAACCTTTTACATTTTTTCTTTTTCCCCACACTCTCTCTCCTTTTTCGGTCTTCACCATTTTGGAGCCAAAAGTTTCTCTTCTTCTCTCTCGGTCTTGGACCGATCTTCTCCTCTGTTTTCTGGTTTTGACCGAGTAAATAAAAGGAGAAGCAAATGATTTTGTTGCAAGACCTAAGTGCTAGCACACTCTAGGAGGAATACAAAGGTGATAGGGCAGTGTTTTCATGAGCAAGGAATCACATTGTGAGGCTTGGAGCTTGGAGCTTCCATGAAGGATCACCCATGGCCATTTCTTGGAGGAGGAAGACAAACCACTGCCGTGCAGTCCACCACCGAGCAGCCCACTGCCGAGCATGGAGAGGGCATTACGTTTTTCATCTCCAACCGCATCCAACCGATCAATGTGAGTTTTTCCGCACCTCCTTTGATTGTATTTACATTTGTTTCATGCTTGATTTATGATCTTGGGAAGCTTAGAGCAAACCAACAATGGTATCAGAGCCTTTGAAAACATGAAATTGATTTGAGGGTTGAAATTGGGCAAAACGAATTTGGGGATGATTTAATGAAATTGGATGAATTAGTATGCTTAAATGTTGTTGAATTGATTGGATCAATTTGATGAAAAAGTGTTTGGAACAATTTTCCCCAATTTGCTTGTGTTGGCCGAAAATGATAACCCTAAATTGTCTTGGAATTTTGATTTTTTGATTCATTGGATGAGTTAGAATCATGTTAGGGATGTTGATTTAATGTTTAATTTGGTTCAGTTGGATTGGATTTGAAATTGGATATAAAATCCTCCTTGGCCGAGACTTTATGCATGAATAATTGGGTTTGATTTTGATCAAAATGTGTTGGACATGTTTTGTTAATGATAAGCATGATTAATTGTACAAATTTGGTGTTTTGGAAATATCGATTTGGGTAATTAATAATGCAATACACTTTGGTTAATTAGAATGTGAAATTTGGAATTTTGTATTTTAATTAATTGGGCTTAAAATTGGATTTGGGCTTGTTGTGTTGTAATTGGGCTTGTTGGGCTTGATTGTATCAAGTTAGGTTTAGGCCAAATGGATTGGATCCAATTGGGCCCAAAACCGCCTCCATAAAGCCCAAATGCGACTTAATGAACCTTTAAAGTTTAATTGGGCCTAATGGGCCTAAATTGATTTCTGGGCTTATGGGGTAACTCCCGGATTGGATTTTGGTTATTCGGTTTGACCAGAGTTGACCAAAAGTCCACGCCTCATGAAATTAATTAAAAGCCCATTGGACTTTAATTAAATTGACGTTGGACATTTATCGGGCTTTGAGACCCGTAGCGACTAAATTTGGAATTTAAGTCATAAAAGTTCATTAATAAAGTGTAGTATTTAATTTGGAATTAAATAGTGAATTAGAATTAAATACAAATTGAATTGGATTTAATTGTGTAGTTTAATTTAATTCGAGAATTCGTACTTTATGTACTTATTCGCAAAACGAGTTTGACTCGAACAAAATCAAATCGTTGTTTGAACATTGGATGATCACTAATTATCAGATTAATTAATTTGATTCGCCAAAAGTTTCCCTTCTTCTCTCTCGGTCTTGGACCGATCTTCTCATTTGTTTTTTGGTTTTGACCGAGCAAATAAAAGGAGAAGCAAATGATTTTGTTGCAAGATCTAAGTGCTAGCACACTCTAGGAGGAATACAAAGGTGATAGGGCAGTGTTTTCATGAGCAAGGAATCACCTTGTGAGGCTTGGAGCTTCCATGGAGGATCACCCATGGCCGTTTCTTGGAGGAGGAAGACAAGCCAATGCCGTGCAGTCCACCACCGAGCAGCACACTGCCGAGCATGGAGAGGGCATTACGTTTTTCATCTCCAACCGCATCCAACCGATCCATGTGAGTTTTTCCGCACCTCATTTGATTGTATTTACACTTGTTTCATGCTTGATTTATGATCTTGGGAAGCTTAGAGCAAACCAACACATTTTTCATATAAGAAAACCTCTGTAAAAATCTTATAGTGTGGATTTTATTTGCCCACCATTTTTAAAGATACACACGCTTTCTGAAAACTTGTGAAGACTATCAAAAGTTGGGATCCATTTGAAAAAGAAACATTATGCCTTAAATCCCATCATTGTCATTGAAATCTTTGATTGTTGGGGGATAGATTTCATGGGCCCATTTCCACCATCATTTGGATTTTTAGATATTTTAGTTGCAGTCGATTATGTCTCAAAATGGGTCGAGGCAATTCCTTATTGGAACAATGATCACACAACTCTGATCAAATTTCTGAAAGAAAATATTTTAAGTCAATTTGGAATCCCTCGGGCTATCATAAGTTATGGAGGTAAACACTTTTATAACAGTCCATTTGAGTCCTTAATGAAAAAGTATGGAGTCACACATAAATTTTCCACATTCTATCCCCCTCAGACAAATGGTCAAGTTGAACTAGCGAATAAGGAAATTAAACAAATTTTAGAAAAAACAGTTACCCAAATCGCAAAGATTGGTCTCTTTGACTAACTGATGCACTTTGGGCATACTGAACAGCTTTCAGAACGTCTTTTGGAATGTCCCCCTATCATCTAGTTTATGAAAAACCTTGTCGTTTGCCTGTAGAACTTGAACATAAAGTATATTGAGCTATGAAAATATTTAATTCAAACCTTGAAAATGTCAGTCATGAACATAAATTGCAATTAAATGAACTTAAAGAGTTAATGAATGATTCATATGAGAATACAAAAATTCTTAAAGCTAAAACTAAGGCCTTTCATGATAGTCGAATTTCACGAAAAATATTTGAAGTTGGTCAAAAGGTTTTGCTTTATAATTCTCGTCTTCATTTATTTCCTGAAAAATTTAAAACCAAATGGAGTGGCCCATTTATTTTGAAACACGTTTATCTATATGGGGCTATTAACATTGAGAATCCTAGTGATGGTGATATATTTAAAGTGAAAGGATAACGTCTGAAACCATTTTTGGAGTGTTCAAATTTTTGAGAATTTGTTTTCCTGTCAAACCCGGTGTACTGTGATTGATGTAGTTTTTTTTTTTTCTGTTTAATATTTTTATAATTTCCACTTTTCTTAGTTTTGCACCATTTTTGTCTTTTCTCTTTTTAATCTCACACCCCGGTTAAGCAGCGGATAACGGTACTCCGTGTCTCAAAATTGATTATTTCAGTCTCCTAAAATTACTGATACCTATAATCAAGGCATGGAAGAAACTCTCGCAAAACTCCATATGCATTTTCCTTCTCTTCCCCAAAATGCTCTGACAAAAATTTACAAAGCACGCACATAAAGAATGAGGCTTCTTATGATTCATTGTATTCCTAGTGATATTCGTTGGGTAATTGAAGCAAAAGTTTGCATGGCAGATGAGTCATCTGATTATTTCATTTCTTACATGTCTGGTTTAGGAAAAATCACTTATACTAAAAAACGAAGAGCTAAACAATTAGGTGTTTGTTATAAATGTGCATGTTGCACGTGCAACACTTGTTGTCATTTTTTAGTAATGGTGTCTGATAATCTTAAAGATAAAATTCAATTCTTTAGAGATGGCTTGAGTAAGGAGTCTTTAGATGATATATCATTGACTCTTGAGACGCATCATAGTGGATATGTTCATCATGAGATTCACAAGTTACATACACAATTTTAAAAAGAAAGACAACAGTATAGTCTCGGGAATCTGACTTTAAAAGACACTGTTTGTCAATTTATAAGAAAATTGGACGGGAAGCCTATCCCCGACCTATAGAGGGCGTTCAAGCCATTATTGGACGTAAAACCAGAAGAATATATGAGCCACAATCACAACTACCAGTACATATTGTTCTAAATTTCTTTACTTTTTGCCGACAATAGCTAATTTTTTTTACTATCATGATTTATTTCATTGTTCAGCTAATAATTATCATTTTGCAGGTACTAGTGCATTTATTACTCACCCTTTTTAGGATCTATAAATTCAGCTCGTCAATTCTCTATTCAACACATCCATATAAGAGAGGGAACAAAAATGGAGACAACTTCAAGATGACGGTTCACTAATATCTGTGTGTTTTGTGGAACTAGAACCAGAATTTGTTGAGGCTGCAAAAGAATTGGGTAGAGTTATTACAAACAGAAAAATGCACTTAGTATATAGCGGTGGTAATCTTGGATTGATGGGATGTGTTTCAAAGGCCGTACAATAAGGTGGCAGTCAGGTTTTGGGGATCATTCCAAAACCTTTGACAGATGACAACATCATCGAAAAATCAAATGGAGAAGAATATATTGTCCCAGGTATGTCTGAAAGACTCACTGAAATGATCATTCATGCTGACGCTTTTATTGCTTTACTAGGTTGGCTAGGATCGTTGGAAGAAATATTCACAGTTGCATCATAGGCAAACTTGAATATTCACCAAAAACTCATTGGGATGTTTAATGTTAATGGATTTTTCGATTTTTTTTTTGTATTTCTTGAAGATGCCAAAAGAAATGAGATTATTTCAAAATCGGTAAGAGATATCTTCCTAACTGTAAGAAAAACTGATGATTTAATTGACCAACTCTTAGCTTATGAACCAAAAATCGACCCTATTCTCTCAAAATTGAACTGGTCCGGTAATGATTGTGGCAAAAAGCGCAGAGTAAACTTGGATCTTAATCTGTAATATTTAGTCGTAGCTATAACTGTTAATTCCACACTAACCAGATGATAACTTCTAAACTCTATTTCTCTTTTCTTTAAACATTGGGGATAATGTCTTATTTTGGTTGGGGGGAGGGGATAGTTTACTAGATAATTTTCATGTTTCGTTGATGTTTTTAACTAAAAAAATGTTTTTTTTACTCTTTTTTTATTTTGTGTGTAAGAATATATATACATACACATACACAAAAACTAACAACAAATTATTTTCAACAAATTGTTTTCTAACCAAATGGAATTGTTGTTCGGAGGTGGCTGTGTAAGGAGTTTTCGCTCCTGAGACGCATCTCAAAATAATTTGTAACAAGTTATTTGTTGTTCCTTTCTTTTTGAATCATTTAAATTTGTGAATTCTCCATATTATAGATTTAATTAGATCTTTTTATGCTCATTTTACAGATATTATCAACAACATGGTAACATATGCTCATAGGTAGTAAGTGAAAATTTTGTAATATTCAATTCTCTAGTTGTTGGAGGTAAGACTTAAAGGCAGTGAAATATGTGTTTAATTAATTAAAAAAAAAACTAATCATGTTTTTACTTAGCAACTAGACATATTGCCTCAGCAAGCATTGATTGTTTGCGTAAAACGATAGAGCTGGATTTAGTTTAATAAAAAAAATATAAAAAAGCTTTTACTCAGTAACCGGACATCTTGCTCAGTAAGCAGTGATTGTTCACGTAAATAGGTAGAGCTTGTTATAATAAAAAAATTGGAGTTTGAATAAGTTCATTTTCATAGTCTTTTTAACTCGAGCAATTAAGTCTGTTGGGGTATCTTAACACTTAGTGCCCTAAGGCCAACTAGTCTGGGTGTCACTGGCCTAAAGCTCTTTACAATGGTTAAAAAGAAAGCTTAAAGAAATCAGACACCTTTTTTTTTAAATATCTGAGACCCGAGCAATTAAGTCCGTAGGGGTGTCTTAACACCTAGTGCCCTAAGGCCAACTAGTTTGGGAGTCACTGGCCCAAAGCTCGATACAAAGATTGAAGATGTATTTGTAAATAAACTTTCATTGGCAATAGGTGCGAACTCTAATGTAATCTTAGGACAAAAATATTACTCTCGTTTCAACAAATACATGTGAATATTGTGGGCACAATCAATTGATTAATACCTTGTTTTATGAGTGTATAGAAGAATGGTAAAAAAAGAACAGGAGAATTCTTTTAGTTTCTTTTTGCTGGGGTACAGAATGAAGATTTAATAATGAAAACTTATTTCATTCTCGCTTACATTATAATAAATAAATTGTAATCTAATGATTAAAACTTGATTTAGATCTGGATTAATTATTGATAAAATTGGCTACAGCCTATATGGCTGGTTATATATTGCTACCGCCTATGTGGTTGGTTTTATACGATTTTGGCATATTTGAGTACCTAACTGGACTTGTTATAGACAAACGGTATCACCGTCTTTATGACTGGTTTTATACGGTATCACCGCCTTTAAGGCTGGTTTTATGTTTTTGGCATATTTAGTACATTGGCACGACTAGTTATCGACAAAAATGACTACTGCCTTTATGGCCGGTTCTACATATTGGCATAATTAATTCCTGAGATAAATTAACTGGGTAACAAGGATAATTTATATATTATAAGAAATGAGATTTCTAGATTTGAAATATTAAAAGTGGATCCCCTAACTCCAGCATTTCATTTTATTATTGTATTTTTACTTAAAAGTTTCCAACAACTTCAACAAATCAAACCTTTTTCTTTTCGCTCTACTTATCATTCTATTTGACTAAATCTATTCCCTGTGGATCGACCCCGGACCTACCGGGTTATTTTATTATTTCGACACTCTTATACTTGGGAGTAAAAGACCACTTTGTGAGCATGTGACATGTAATATATATCTAATACATATTAGCATGGTTGTGAAAAATAATTTCTCAAGACTAGAAGCAAGTGTATTACCTTAATCAAACTAAGCTCTAAAATTTGCTTCAAAGTCTCCAAATCATTTTCGTTGGTGTTGTTCTTTTGGAAACTAATCCTAACTTTTCTTTTTAATCTCAACTCATTGAGAAAAATTTCTAACCAAAAAATGAAAACACATTTTCTATTTTGAACTTACCATGGACGAAAATTGAAGGCCTTTTTGGTCATTTACCAAGTCCAATACTTGGTCCAAAAAATTACACATCTTTTATCTTATGTAAATGAGAATAATTAATCATTTTTGAGTTAGTGGAGTTCATGTGTCACACACTCATAGTTTGGCCAATAACAATTAGCCAAATATTAAGAATATGTCAAGAATATTCTTTCTTCTAGAAAACTAAAATTAATCTACAATTTAATTAATTTGAATTTCCTTTAATTAAATGACAAAATAAGGTTATGAGAAAATATTCCAAGAATATTATTTTTTATCATGATTAATAATTAATTAACATTTAATTAATTCAATTAACCATCATCCACAAAATGTCAAAAAGCAATAGGCCATTAATGTGTATCTAAATAAATTATGTGTTGTATACAAATACACATTATATATAACGTGCACGTGTAAATTATGAATAATCCAAATTATCCATAATTAAATTTTCTAAGTTGTCAATGAGTACACTTCATATTATGGGACTCTCTAAGTTCAAGTTTATATGTCACATAAATCATTTATGTGTCCGTAATTTATCCACTCATAAATTACGACGACCACAAATAATCGAGTTGAACCATACAAGTCGAGATCATTGCATATATTTAATCCATCCGTCATAGGCTATCCAAATTATTTCGGAGATATAGAATAACATCAAATCTATACTATGAATAATTCTAATATGTCGTGACATAATCGTGATTCTCCAAATAAATTCTTGGAACCAGTTTCCACAGTATACCTCGGCTAAGGATTTTAAAGAATCATGGATTGGATACCTAAATCTCGTACATGAGACTGACAGATCCTCTATGGATACATCACAAGATATCGTAAGTATTTGTCCACACCGAACAAACAGACGTATATATGATCTTAAAATATCATTGATGTGACTGTCGTTAAAGTGTGGAGGATATCCTACATATCTACAGTGGTATCTCAAGTCAAAAGAGCTAATATGCTACTCGACTCGAGAAGATTCCTTTTGACATTGGTGTACCATCTATTAAGTATCTTAAAGTGAGTCGTTCAGTATTTATCCAATAAATACCTACATTTCTATATGAGTCTCTCTAAGACTCATGGTTAACTGAGATAAGCCATTGGAACTATTTCAATATATGACATGTATCAGTCTCACGGGTTTACTAACTGACCATATATGTAAACCTTGACTAGGAACAATTTTAAGAATGAATCATGTTGTAATGTTTCTCAGTGTTTATTGCGACGCTTTTACAACTACATTACAACAACTCATTCTATGGGATATTTATGTCTTTACCATTAAACAAAAGATTATATCGGTAAAAATATTAAATTTTATTCAAAATAAAATATAAAAGTGCAACGTATTTATAAAAAATATATTATAAATTGACACATCGAGCACCAACTCTAACAGCTTCCACACCCAAACTGTATTAGAATTTTCCTTTACTTGAGAACTCCTAGTTAACAGTGCAAGTTTCTCGCAAATAAGTTGAGTCTGTTTGGCTAGTGCAAAAACTTAACTGACCAGATTTGACGACTCAAATCTGACTGAACATGCTTAGGCCTTTTCTTCTGTTTATTCAACATGAAACACTTAGGCCTAATATGTTCTGCCTTGCCACAGTTATGGAAAACATGCACAAACCACGATCGAGAGCGAGGTTTACCTACCACACCTCTAGATTGAGGTTGAATCATAGGATGAGGAACAACATGAATCACATGACTACAATCAACATGTTTCTTACCTAATTCAAATTTAGGTGGGATGGGTATAGCTCAAGACGATGACGCCTTATCATAATTTGACTCAACACTAATCTCTAACATGCGGTCTAGTTTCTCAATCCCATTAGAAAATCCAGACACTGTGTTCTAGCATTCTCAAGCTCTGCTTCTAAGAATTTGACTTTATCAACCAGTCATTTATTCCTCTCCTCAAGGTCATCAATAACCAAAAGGCTTTGCTCAAACTAAGATTGAGCTTCATTCTTGTCTAGCTCAGTTTCCTTTAGCCTCTTACTGACCTTAATGTTTGTCTTCTTAATAGCTAGACTCTCATTAAACAATTCAGTATATGCTACTTGAAGACTATCATAATCTACAGAGTCATCGGGAGAGAATTCAATACAAACATCCACGTCACTAACATTGGTATCTCTCTCACCAGTCATACTAGCAGTAAAAGCAATGAAATTACTTTACTCATTAGGAGACTCATCAGAAGTATAGCCACCTTCTGAATCACTAAGTGAGGGTACCATAACTTTCTTACCTTTGAACTTTAGATATGTGGGGGCATTCAGACCTAATATACGCAAACCTTCACATTTGTGGCATTGGATAGCACGAATTTTGCTTCCATTGTCCTCTCTATACTCCCTCATACTGTGACTACTCTCTCTAGGTTTATCTTCCATATCACTATCAGAGCCACAACCATTCTTCTTCAACTTAAGAAATTTCTTGAACTTCTTCAGAAACATGGTCATGTCAGAATATGTGAGAGTATCATCATCATTGGATAAATCATTGGTAACTTCCTATGTGGTTTTCAATATAAACCTGAATTTTTCCCATGAGGTCCTCTAATTTAAGGTGATCTAAGTCATTACCTTCCTTGATGGTTGTGATCTTCGATAAAAATCATTCAGATAAGGATCTAAGGATTTTCCTAACTATCATATTTGTAGGAATAGTCTCGTCTAGGTTAAAGCTGTAGTTAACAATATCTTTAATCTCAACATAAAATTCAACAAAAGACTCATCATCTTTCATCTTATCAACGTCAAACCTAGTAGCAAGCTCTTGGAGTCTATTATTTTTAACTAACAATGTGCCCTCATACACATTTAGAAGTATGTCCTGTGCATCCTTGGCTATCTCACACATTAATATTCTCCTAAAATCAGCGGAGCAAACAATAACATGAATAGCATTAATAGCCTTATTGATCCTATTGCTCTCTTCAAACTCCTTTCTTGTCCAAGTCAGTTTATCTTTAGGGGAATAGATCCAATCAACGGTGACCATGGATGGTTGGGTGGGGCCCATGGTGGGCCCCATATTTTTTTAATGCAGTGAGTGTACCGACCGAATTATATTCGGTCAATAGAATCTAATTTTTTATTTATTTAATTTTTGAAGAAATTGCCGATCGAATTATGATTCGCTAGGTAATTCAGTCAGTAAGTTTACCGACCGACTCTATTTCAATCGGTATTTTATTACCGACGATCCAAATATCGACCGAAAAAATTTGGTTGATTTCGGTCGGTAATCGTAATTATTGACCAAAATTTTGAGATTATTGACAGAATATTCAGTCCGTAATTTTGAGTTTTCTTATAGTGTCAAATTTTCAATATCTTATCAGAATAATAATATTTTTTTGGAAACGTTGGAAACCCAGCAGCCAAACCACCCGACCCGAGCTTAAACGTAGCAGGTAAAATCTCTAGTCGCCCCAGGCTCTTACAAAAAATGTATCACTGGACTCGAACTCAGGAACAAACAATCAAGTCCTAAGCCCTTTGCCACCGAGCCACACCCATTGGGGACAATAAATTTCCTAAATTGTTTAATATTTTTTTTTATCATTAATTAATGATTTTTAGTAATTTTGAAAGATTTTGAGAGAGCATTTATAATTTTTTTATTTTTAATCATATAAAATGTTAACTTTATCATTCACAATTAATTTTTTTATTATTCCCCGAATATATTTTATTAATCTCAAATTACTTTTGGAATGATTCGCTACCGTTTTCCGATTAAAACGCCCAGGTATAAAAATTACTATGAAGATTAATGCTCAAGGTTAGTTGAAACTCTGAAGTCTTAAATACTTTGGCTCATTTTTATCCAAATTAAAACAACTAATGACCTTTAATTAATTGTTAGTTTAAATCACCATTAGTTATCATTAATTGTTGATTTAATTCGTCGTTCATATTCATATCTTTTAATCAATAACCAATGGGATGAAGTCAATGCACTATTAACATGTCTTTATTTTCTTTTTTCTCCTCAAAAAATATATACGAAAATATTAACACAATATTCATTTTCAAGCCTCTTATGAAAAAGTTTATATTATTTTGAAACACATCAAAATGAAATTACCTATAAGCACTCAACCAATAGCAACTATACACAAGAAGGGGGTGAATTGGATATGTGACAAAATAATACAAAATTAAAATTATTTTCAATTTAAAGCTATTTAGTTAGTAAATTTACCAATTAAACTTAGAATACAACTTTCCCAATTGATATAAACGATTATTAAAATGCCTAAAGTAATTATCAATGTCAATTTTACTAACAACAAGTTTTACTATATGATATGTAATATAATATAAAATTTACGATAAATAAAGGAGTAATGGATAGAAAAATTTGACATCGTAATTTAAAGTGGTCCGGCCTCAATGCCTACGTCCACTACTTCAAGTCACACTTGAAGCTTTCCACTATGTAAATGTGAATCCACACTTCACACCAAGAGTTTTTGGTGGCTCACGCCCAAACTGTTACAATAGAGGTCTTTGATCCAAGGCTCCTCTCAACCTTCACTGAGGTTTTCTTCCAAGACTCCCCAACCTTTATAACAAGAGATTTTCCTACAAGGCTTCTCTTAATCCTTTTACACAATTTCACCCTTTTGAGTATTCCCACTAACAAAAGGGATTTCCACAACGTCAATTTTTTGATAAAAAAAAGTTAAACAACACAACTTGGGTACTCAAAAAAGGTAAAGAAGATTTAAGTGTGAGTGTTTACCCAAGTAAATCCAAGCTCTCTAAATGATGATGATGTAGTGTATGAGCTTTTTAAGATGAATAGAGTGAATGATCAAAAAGGTTTTGTTTCTCTCTTTGAGTAACATCTGGTGACCCCGACGACTTGTACGCTACCAGAAGCTGACGACTATTATATTTTTGGAGGCATAATACTTGATATAAATCATGATTGAGCAAGTGAGAGCTCATAAAATGACATTTGGGACATTCAGTAAATTCCTTGAAATTCTGACGTGGAACTTAGCTTACGTCCCATCCCAAATAGCCTTTAGTAATCGGGTCGTAACGTTTTCATACGATATCTGATTTTTATGAATTTTATATCGCCGAAAATCTTAAACCGAGCGATACAATGTTTGAGTAGGATATTTTTCGAAATTCGAATCCAAAATATGTCAAATATCAAGATTTTTGTGGCCGCTACAGTAATTTCGGGAATATTTTAGACTTGGAGTGATGTGGCTTAATTATAGCCACCCATTTTCTTGATATAAATCACCCCCTTTGCCTATAAAAATGAAACTATTCCCTCATATTCCTCAAGGCCAAAAAAATGTGGGTGTGGAGAGAGTTCTTCAAATTTTCTTCTCATTCCTCAAGCTATTTTGGATGCAACAATTGAAAGTTCCAAGTTCATCCTATGCAAAGTAAGTTCTTTATTCTCTTTTCCTCCTTTAATCTTTAGTTGTAAGTTTGAAATATAGAAGTCCAACTTCGCACCTTATAAACCCTAGAATTTGGAATTGTCAAATTGATTTTGAATTACTTGTTAGCATGCATTTTGAGAAGTGTTTTGAGAGTATAAACATGTAATGAGGTTTATTTGTGTATGAATATGTTGAGGATATTATGCTTGGTAATTAAATGATTCTAGATGATGGTTGTGTTGGGTTGATGAGTTGAGATGGATTTTGAGTAATGTTGAAGTTGGAGAAGTGCTTATGTGAAAGACTAATATAGAAGTGGGGATTTACTTGAGCATGGCCTTGGAAGAAGTCATGTTTGATCCTGAAATCAGTCGCACGTTGCGACGCCAATGGCTCAGCGTCGCGACGCATGGAAAAAGATGGCCTCTGTTTCAATTCTGTCATGGGTGTGTCGCGATGCCATAGGCCCAGTGCCGTGACGCAATACAAGAATTGCTTTCAACTCAGGATATTAGAGACCACCCGAAGGGCTTCGTATCATCTTATATACATGTAATTTACCATAACACAAACGCAGAACATCATGTAGTGACAATAGTTTCAAATCATATTCTGTGACTTGTGTTCTGATTAAGTTACCAATTAAAGATCATTTCAGGAACCACAACTGCCTTCAGCAAGAGAATAATGCCGACCAGATTCCAAATCAGTTAGTGGACATTTTTTTTCTTAAGTTGATTTTATATTATGATTGTTTTAAATATCAGACTTACTTTCTCGTTTTTAGGGCGTTAGCCAAGTTCACTTTTAATAATATTTTGATTGAGCATATATTGAGAAATGATTTAGAAAAGAGAAGTTTTCAAAGTATGACTCTATGTTTTCGAGGCATGAGGGAAAAACCCACCCTAGTATGTAACTTGACACATATATGGAATTGACGGACTCAGAGATCATGTGCACATATAGTTCAGGACTAGGGATGACAGATGCCCCTAGATCCTAGATTCAGAGCCTGGAGGGTAGCATAGATCTGCACCTCCGGTTCTAGTTCAGTGGCTTGGAGGATAGCGATATGTAACACCCTAAGACCACTAGTTTTGGGGATAGGTAGTGGCATGCTTTGGGGGACGACGATACGTAACGCCCCAATATCATGGGTTTGCACTCTTGGCTCTAGTTAGACGTATGTGGGTACGACGATACGTAACGCCCCCATACGTCAGGATTTTAAGAGACAACTTCCAGTTACAGGATTTCAGAGATAAGGTTTTCAGAAATGCAGTTTTCAGAAATGATAGTTTTCCAAAAGAAGTTTTAGAAAGAAAAGTTGGTTTTACAGAAAGGCTCAGAGTTTTACAGGCAGAAAGGCTTTTTTAGAAAAGTTTTATTGGAAAAGTTGTGATTTTAGATAAGGAAATAGTTTTTCAGAGAAAGGTAGATTTCTGGTAATAGTCTCGGTTTTAGAATCATGAGTTTTCATAAAAGTACAGAGTATTTGTTTTAAATCATCCACTCACTTAGATCGTTCAAACGGTCTAACCCAATTTCTCTGTTTTACAGGTATTCCCAGAGGACTAGCTCGAGAGGATGGATACTGATGGCAGTCACTATGGTGTTCAGTCCACCAGGTCAACTCAGAGATAGAGTTCAGTTCAATCAGAGTTAGGGAATGACACGTGTCATGTAGTAAATATTGCATATGTAATGCACTATAAGTATCACTGTCATAGTTGTAATGTATACTAAAATATATTTAGTATGAAAATTATTATGCATTTATGTTGATATAGTGGGGCATTGGTTCCATGCATGAGTTTATAAATGAAATCAGATTAACAGTTGTCAGATAGTGAGAGGCTCATGGGAGTAGGACGGCCTATTCCTTGCCGGTAACATCTCCGGATTAGGATGTTACAAAGATGTTATCAGAGCATGGTCTAGGGAGTCAGTGACTGCAGTGGGTAGAGTGTTTAGGTATTGTATACGTAGTATATCCGGGATACCCGTATGCGAGGCACTACCTCTCTAGTATCTGATCTTCGAGTACTTCCTCAAGCTCTATAGATAGGTTAGTAAGGATTCCCGAAGTTATCTGAATTCTCTTACTAGTAAAAAAAACCTTTATTCTAGCATGAAATCCTTCTCTAGTTACCCCGGTTTATCCAGAAGAGTTTAAGACGAGTTATGAGGGCAAATAGTAAAGTTCTAAGAATGGATATGCAAAAGAGTGAGAAAAGAAAGCTACCAGAAAAGTAAATAGTGGTATATAGATGTTCAAGCAACCTGAGTCAATAAAAGATAAAGGTATAAAAACAGATAAATAAGGAACACCAGAACTTATAGTAGTAAAAAGAATAAAGTGAGCATGAGCAAGAATGAAAGATGTTGAGTAAACGGAGTAAGACCCCTTCCTTCCTACGAATACTCTTTTCCTCATTATAGAATTCCCTTGAATTGACCCAATAGCCTTAAATACTCTATATAGATAACAAGTTTTTTCGAGTAACGAAGAAGAGTAAGAAAGATAAAAGAAGCAAGGAATCGAAATTATATGTGGGAGTTCCAATAGACAAGAGATGTCAAAAAGTATGTAAAGACTTTAGATCTTCCAAACCCAGGTTCGCAGGTGAATAGATAAAAATGGTAGACAGCCATGATTTATTGCCTTAACCTAAGAATTCGATAGATAAGGTCCCGATTTACCTAGAGCCTTATCTTCCAACAATACGAGTCAAAGAGACGGTCCTAATAAAGTCTATATCCTACATGTCTCACATGAGTAATATACCCTACCAAGATATAGAATATCAGAACAAGAAACGTTGATATTTATAAAGACGTAAACTGATTGCCTAGTACGTGCCAGCATTAAAATAGAAATAGCCGTACGGAAACTCAGTTCGTATAACGTTAATATTCTAAGACATAAGTGGTGAATTTGTAAGAATAAATTACTTAGAAGACACTAAAGAGACTTCTAAGGTTAGACAAATAAGAACCCAAATTAAACAATAATGAGCAGGTTCACAATACTAGTAAGAAATCCATAGATCATACCAATACTAGTAGAATGCCACGAAGGTTCAAAAAGACAAACTCATGAGATATGAGACATTCAGGATTTAACCAAAAAGTACCATTGCAGACCGAAAGATTATATGGTAATGTTGTAACCCATAGTTAGAGCATATAGCAGAGATCTAGAAAGCAACCAGAATGATGAACCACCACTAGCCTCAGCAGCAGAGCTTAGAGCCAAGAGATAGAATATGGAAATTATAAGAAGGGAATAGAAAGTACAAGAGAATTCAGTACTTATGGTGATATAAGTAGCGTAGCGTAAAGATAACAACGTAGATGGAGACCAAAGAACAGATGATAAAAGTTATGGAAGCCTAAGACAAGGAATAATCGATTCAGGTCATGACGGAGCAAACGATGATTCTTCCTTCCAGTAACTCATACTTTAGTAAATATATAGACAACTAACCAGAAGTGGGAAGTATATATCCACCCCTCAACTTAGAGCCTAGTAAGGATCTGAATAAATAAGGGAGGGCGTTGGCCATGATGGACAAATTATGAAATAGCAAGATAGCCGAACAATAGAATGGATAGCTTCCAAGAAAGTAAAGGTTAAAAAGAGTAAGGAATCGAAGTAAGCAACATATAGCAACGCAGAAGTAAGTTGCTCGACTTATACAGATTTTTCCATAGCTTAGACACCTAACTTATATACAGACTCTGATTTTCAGACAGATGTCGATTCTAGGAAATCAACATATGGATCAGTGTTTATCCTAGGTGGTGGGGCTATAGTATGGCAGAGTATAAAGCAATCTTGCATTTCTGACTCCACCATGGAGGTTGAATATGTAGCAGCTTGTGAAGCAGCTAAGGAAGCAGTCTGGCTCCGTAAATTCTTGGGAGATCTGGAAGTTGTTCCAGATATGGATATACCACTCACACTTTATTGCGATAATAGTGGTACAGTGGAAAACTCCAAAGAACCAAGAAGCCACAAGAGGGGAAATCATATAGAGAGAAAATATCATCTCATCAGGGAGATAATGCATAAAGGAGATGTTATCATCACAAAGATTGCATCCGCAGAGAACGTGGCCGATCCATTTACAAAGACCTTGTCGGCTAAAGTGTTTGAAGGTCACTTAGATGGTCTAGGATTACGTGACATGTCCCAATTTCTCTAGTGCAAGTGGGAGATTGTTGGGATGTATGCCCTAGAGCTACGTGTAATGTAAATGGCTTTATGTGTTTTGAAATAAAATGACGCATTATTCATTTATCAAAGTGTTTGTTTAATATTCACATATTATAAATTATCTTGGATACCCTAGATTACTTATGTACATTCAGACTTAGTGTATGGGTGTCATACACAAGAGGATTTAAGTCTAAAGTTAGTAATCTTAAATAGTCCATAGAGAGCAAACAAAGCGGGTACTTTGTTTGTGGTTTATCTATAGCTGCGATCCATTCTATAATTGTATGGCGACCTTGATCCGGGATCATCCATGTAGAGACATGAGAATGGAGGCACCTTGTATGATGTGATCATATAGGACTGGACCCATATGGAAATGACATTCTTTTAATATCCGTTAAACAAAGAAAGTCATTTCGATCTACTAGATGGTCATATATGGATGGATCTTAATCCTGAGTGCACTACGAACTCCTACATGGCAGGCTATGGCATTTGATTTACAAAGGTGAGGTTGGTGTAGCAGCCCCGACCAATAGCTACGTACTTTGGGGGCATGGTCTGTTGTGTAGCTGGGAACATTTTACATAGACATGAAGTTCACTCCTTCTTGTGAGAAGTAGACGAGTATCTTTCTTAAGAGTTGATTCGGTACTTGAACGGTTAGAGCGCTCAAGTCTTTCTATTACGAATAGAAAGATTAAAATTCATAATCATTATGAATAAATCGTTCATTAGAGAATCAATGGTACTTAAGGTAAAAATATTTAGAGGGTAATAACGGATATTATGACCCGACTCTAATTATGAGATACCCGTGAATGGTTAATCTATATGTAGTGACTATATCGATGGACTCCGACTTGGTTCGGCTTAATATATCATCTGCGACAATGAGAGTGCAACTTCGGGTTTTTAGTGGAATAACCCGGAGTTAATTATTCGGAATATTTAATTAAGAGCTTAATTAATATTTCGAGATTATTGGAGCTTGGAACTGTAGGTCCATTTGGTCCCCGTGCTAGCTCGATCTAGTATAATTGGAAAGTCCAAATATATACTCACAAAGGTATAAATATTATTAGTATGATTAATAATATTTTTTGTCACACTTGAAACGTTATATTAAAAGTCAATATAAGGTTTTATTAAATAAAATATATTTAAACACATGTTATTTAATAATATAAGATATAATTAAATGGAAGGTTAAGTTAGTAATTTCCAAATTTTGGGTTTTGGAAACCCTTGGATTTAATTTGGAAGTTACATATGTTTAAATGGCATTTAACCTTTTTTATTTTGTAACATATTTTCCATTATGGAAATTAAATATTAATATTACAAAATTTATTATTTTCTTACATGTGTGGCCGATTATTGGATGGGGGAATAGGTAAGGGTTTTGTTTGTTTTGGAAACAAATAACCCTAGGTATAAAAAGAAGATTTAATTTTATTTTTGCCTAAGCCTCTCATTCTAACCCTAGCCTCCATCTTCTTCTTCTTTAAATCCTCTCAATTGTTGAGAAAAAGAAAAAGAAGAACATAAGAAAAACAAAAAATAAAAAGAACAATATTGTTGACTTTATCTCTAAATCGTTTAGGGATTGATTTTGTGAGTCTTGCCAACACAAGTTTCTGTTGGTAACGAGATGTAGTGCGGAAGACTTTGTGGTGTCAAACAAACCATCATCTTCATCTCATTCTTATTGTACATGGTAGTGAGCATTATTTTTGCTTATTGCCGCATTTTTCTTGGTGAAACGGAACTCGATTTGGTTTCGTTTTAATCCAGAATTTTTAGGGAACATTTTGTGATGTTTTGGGGCTGTGTTGGGGCTGTTTTCAAGTGAAAAATCATAACCAAAATACAGCCGCTGTCCACGCATTTCAAGGGTTGTTTCTGCAGTACGTTGGGCGCGAATTGAGTCCAAAACAGTCCAGTTTTTATCCGGCTGTTCGGGGCTATTCGAGGACTGTTCTGGGGTTGTTTGGGGGCTGGAATTTTGTCTAAAACTGAAGAAAAATTTTAGTGGTGGTGGCAGTAGCATTCGGCATTCAAAGGAGAAGGGAAGAAAAATTTTCAAGTCCGATCCGTGTGCCTAAACCGTTTCCGCTGCGCGAGGAAAGAGTTTCCTACAATTGGTATCAGAGCAAGGTTGAAAAGTGTTCTTAACCCTTCTCTTTTCATTTAAAGTTACTGTTTTTAATAGGTTTATATGAGTTATAAATATTGATATGTATGTTTAGATGAGTAGGCACAATATAATATTCATATGATGACTGATTTTTTTTTTTCATGTGATGAATGGATTTTGCATTGGTCGTAAATTTTCCGGCCTTTTATTTTTTAGTTGGTTTTGATTTTGGGATGTAAGGCCATAAGGCCATTGTTTACAATTGTTGTAATTTTTATTTTCCAATGTAAAATTTCAATTGTTGTAATTTGGAGCACCGAAGTATCAAAAGGAGCCAACACCACCTTGGAGCGTGATTTGAAGACCAATGGATACCTTGGGTAATTTTTTACTAATTAGATTAGTATAGGAAAAATAAGAGCCCGGTCAATGCAAAATATTTTTTATGTTATATGTTTGTTTAATTCGAATTGTTTGAATAACATGTCATATAGCTTAGGGTGCATTCTCTTGCATTTTACATGTCATAACATGCATTAGATGCATTATCATTATAGACATGAAATATGATTTTATGTGATTTAAAGTGTTAAATTAGAATACGATATGCATGGAAATCAATTAATTGGATTAATTGGATTTATGGTTTAAAATTTGAATTCTAATATATTGGGCTTAATTAGTGCATAATAAATTACATTGGTATATAGGATGGAAACCCGGATATAAATTCCATAGCCGAATCCGAATGGACAGTAACATGGTCTGCACTCGGGATAAAATTCCACATACCATTGGATTTTATAACGCACTAAGATTAATTAAATAGTTTAATATAAATCTTGACCATTTTAGTATTCTAAAATTTTAAATTTATTAGTGTTCTAATATTTTAAGAGTTAAAATATAATAGGTCACTAATATCACTCTAATTAAATTAGTTTAATTGAGTAATACAATTAGTAGAGACTAGTGGATAATTAGTGATATAAATTTTAAATACTTAAAATTGGTTAGGTCACTAATGGTGAACTAGTGTAAATAAAAATTAGGATTTAGCCGCCATAAATTTATTCACACTAGTTAAATTAAAATATTAGATATTTTATAAATAGAAATCTCAAATTTTAAAATAGTGAGTGGGAGATGAATATACGACAATATATCCCGTAATCTCCGTTGTTAGTCCGAAAACGTGAGATTCAAAATGCTCCTCGAGACGGCTTTGCTTTCGTCCCCTACATATGGTGTCCATTTTGGGTCAATATCAGGTTTGGATTCCGAGAGGATAAGGATTTTAAATGTATCTTGTGAACTGACCTACCCTACGGCTGCACTTCACTCTTTAAGTCCAAGAATCCCAAAATGGCGGGTTACACTCATAAAGGAATAATTAACTGTTAATAAAATTCCTTGATTGAATGAAACAATAGTTGTTTAATATAGGAATAAGAGTTATTCCCGCATATATTAATCGACTGAGATTGTCTCGATCTGTCATGCAAGTACTTGACCTACCCTACGGCGGCACTTACTTGTGGGATGATAGATTTCTGTGGCATAGTAATTCTCTTAGGTTTCTAATTCGTTATTCATGGATTCATGCATCATGTTTAATTTTATGCCAAAATTATTTGATGATTTTAATATGCGATGAATGAATGTTAAATGCATGTTTATTTTATTTTTCAGCCATGGTTTCTCCAATTATTTCCATACTCTCAAACGATAAATTAACGGGAGAAAATGATTTTTTAAGTGGAAAAGTAACATGAACGATATCCTGGTCTGCGAAGACCTAAAGTTTATCCTGACATAGGAGAGTCCTCCCGAGCCGGCCAGAAATGCTGGCTAAGCTATGCGTGATACCTACCAGAAATGGGTCGCAGCTAATGAGAAAGCCTGCTGCTACTTGCTATCAGAGATGTCTGAGGTTATTACTGCAAAGCATGAACCTATGGCTTCAACATCTCAGATGATGGAGTCATTACAGGGCATTTTCGGGCAGCCTTCGGAGAGTCAACGTCACGAGGCCATGGTCTCAGCGATGACTACTAGGATGATGACCTATCTCAAAACTGCTGAAACCCATGGAGCTCGTATTTACGAGGGTGGTCAGGTGACCATGATTATGGAAACTTTTCCGAAGAGTTTCCTACAGTTTAAAAGCAACTATGTTATGAACAAGTTGACTTTTACTTTGACCCAGCTGCTTAATTAGCTCACCCACTACGAGTCCATGCTTGTGGATCCTCGTAAGTCCAGTGTTGAGGCAAATGTTAACGAGTCTTCTAAATCTACAAAGATGAAGAAGAATAGCACTGGGAAGGCTAAGGCAAAGCCCATAAAGAAGAAAAACAAGAAATGCTCCAAGGATGCCAAGCCCAATGGGAAAATGTTTCCACTACAACAAGAATGGGCATTGGAAAAGGAATTGTCCTAAATACCTTGCTGAGCTGAAGGAGAAAAAAGAAACAGGTAAATATGATTTACTCGTTATCGAATCTCTATTAGTGGAGGATGATAAATCCGCCTGGATTGTTGACTCTGGAACCACTAACCATGTTTGTTCTTCTTTGCAACTACTTATCTCATGGAGGGACCTTGCTAAAGGTGACTACACCATGAGGGTCGGTACATGGGATGCCATTTCAGCAAGAGCAGTGGGAGTTTTCAGTTTAAATTTTACAAATAATAGTTATTTAAATTTGAACAATATGTTATTCATTCCTAGTTTTCGCAGGAATTTGATTTCTGTTTCTAAACTTATGGATGATGGTTATTCAGTTTCTTTTAATAGTAATTTAGTTATTATTGGTAGAAATGGATTAACCATATGCACAGGAAACTCAGAAAATAACTTATATGTGTTAAGACCGTTAACACATAGGTCGCTGCTCAATGCTGAAATATTTAAGGTTGAGAAACCTAAAACTAAACAGCCAAAGATTTCTCACGATGACATATATCTATGGCATCTTAGACTTGGTTATAACAACCTTGACCGGATAGACAGATTGATAAAGAACAGAGCCTTAAACCGGTTAAAGCTCAGAATTTTACCAGTCTGCGAATCATGTTTAGAAGGAAAAATGACCAAGAGACCTTTTTCTAGAAAAGGTATAAGAGCCAGTCAACCGCTTGAGCTAATACATTTGGACCTTTGCGGACCGATGAATGTAAGAGCCCGAGGTGGTTATAAATACTTCATCATATTTATTGACGATTATTCTAGATATGGGTATGTTTACCTAATGCAGCAAAAGTCAGATACTTTTGAAAAGTTCAAAGAGTATCGTGCTGAGGTTGAGAACCAGTTAGGTAAAACAATCAAAACTCTACGATCAGATCATGGAGGAGAATACCTTGACAGAGATTTCGAGGAATTCTTAGTTGAGCATATGATAGTATCCCAGCTCACAGCACCTAGAACACCACAGTAAAATGGTATTGCAGAGAGGAGAAATCGGACCCTACCAGACATGATGAGATCTATGTTTAGTTATAGCTCACTAACTAGTTAGTTCTGGGGATATGCACTGCAAACTGCAATGCATGTCCTTAATATAGTTCAATCTAAGTCTGTTTCTAAGACTCCCTTAGAGTTTTGGAATGGTCGTAAAACTAGTTTACGATATTTCCATATATGGGGGTGTCCAGCACATGTGCTGAAGAATAAGACTACAAAGTTGGAGCCACGTTCTCAGGTGTGCCTATTTGTAGGCTATCCTAAAGAGCCTAGGGGTGGATACTTCTATAGTTCTGATGATAACAAAGTGTTTGTATCAACGAACGCTACGTTTATAGAAGATGATTATATGAGGGAGTTCAAACCTCGAAGTAAAATGTTACTCGAGGAGTTACTTGCTGGTTCGACCAGCACACCATCGTCAACGAGAGTTGACAAATACATAGCACCTTCGACATCTAAGCTTCAGATACAAGCTCATCAGAATGATCTACCACCTAGACATAGTAGGAGGGTTGTATGACAACCTGATCGCTATCTTGGAGTTGGAGAGGTACAAGTTGTCGCATCCAGTGATAGTATAGATGATCTATTGACCTATCGTAGTGCAATGAATGATTCTGATAAAGAGGAATGGCTCAAAGCCATGAACCTAGAAATGGAGTCTATGTACTCCAACTCAGTCTGGGATTCAGTAGACCAACCCGATGGGCTAAAACCTATAGGTTGCAGGTGGATCTACAAGAGAAAGAGAGGAGCAGATGGGAAGGTACAGACCTTCAAGGCCAGGCTAGTGGCCAAGGGTTATACCCAGAAAAATGGGAGTTTACTATGAGGAAACTTTCTCGCCAGTAGTCATGCTCAAATCCATCCACACTCTTCTATCCATTGCCGCATATTATGACTATGAAATTTGGCAAATGGACGTCAAGACTGCGTTCTTGAATGGCAATCTTGATGAGAGTGTCTATATGGTACAACCAGAAGGGTTCATAGCCCAAGGTCAAGAGCAAAATGTTTATAGGCTGCAAAGGTCCATTTATAGACTTGAGCAGGCATCTCGATCTTGGAATATAAGATTTGATACCAGGATCAAGTCTTATGATTTTGAGTAGAATGTTGATGAGCCTTGTGTATGCAAACGCGTCATTGACGGGAAGGTGGTTTTTCTTGTTTTATATGTCGATGATATTTTACTCATTGGGAATGATGTAAAGATATTATCGGACGTGAAAACCTGGCTAGCTAACCAATTCCAAATGAAAGATTTGGGAGAGGCCAGTTATGTTCTTGGGATTCAAATACTTCATGATTGCAAGAAATGACTGTTAGCTATGTCTCAGGCATCCTATATCGATAAGATCCTTGTGCGATTTGGGATGCAGAATTCCAAGAAAGACAATCTACCTTATCGGCATGGAATTCATTTGTCAAAGGAACATTCTCCTAAGACACCTCAAGATATTGAGGAAATGAGACATATCCCAGATGCCTCAGCAGTTGGTAGTCTCATGTATGATATGTTATGCACGAGACCGGACATCTGTTTTGTAGTGGGAGTAGTCAGTAGGTTTCAGTCGAACCCAGGATTGGATCACTGGGTGGCTGTGAAACACATTCTCAAGTATCTTAAGAGAATGAGAGATTATATGCTTGTGTATTCCGGTGAGGATATGATCCTAAGGAGATATACAGACTCTGATTTTCAAACAGATGTCGATTCTAGGAAATCAATATCTGGATAAGTGTTTATCCTATGTGGTGGGGCTATAGTATGGCAGAGTAAAAAGCAATCTTGCATTTCTGACTCCACTATGGAGGCTGAATATGTAGCAGATTGTGAAGCAGCTAAGGAAGCAGTCTGGCTCCGTAAATTCTTGGGAGATCTGGAAGTTGTTCCAGATATGGATACACCACTCACAATTTATTGCGATAATAGTGGTGCAATGGCAAACTCCAAAGACCTGAATGATTGCATCCGCAGAGAACCTGGCTGATTCGTTTACAAAGACCTTTCCGGCTAAAGTTTTTGAAGGTCATCTAGATGGTCTAGGATTACGTGACATGTCCCATTTACTCTAGTGCAAGTGGGAGATTGTTGGGATGTATGCCCTAGAGCTACGTGTAATGTAAACGCTTATGTGTTTTGAAATAAAAATGATGCATTATTCATTTATCAAAGTGTTTGTTTAATATTCGCATATTATAAATTATCTTGGATACCCTAGATTACTTATGTACCTTCAGACTTAGTGTATGAGTGTCATACACAAGAGGATTTAAGTCTAAAGTTAGTAATCTTAAATAGTCTATAGAGAGCAAACAAAGCGAATACTTTGTTTGTGGTTTATCTATAGCTGCGGTCCATTCTATAATTGTATGGCGACCTTGATCCGGGATCATCCATGTAGAGACATGAGAATGAAGACACCTTGTATGATGTGATCATATAGGACTGGACCCAGATGGAAATGACATTCTTTTAATATCCGTTAAACAAAGAAAGTCATTTCGATCTACTAGATGGTCATATATGGATGGATCTTAATCCTCAGTGCACTACGAACTCCTACATGGCAGGCTATGTTGTTTGATTTACAAAGGTGAGGTTGGTGTAGTAGTCCCGACCAATAGCTATGTACTTTGGGGGCATGATCTGTTGTGTAGCTGGGAACGTTTTACATAGACATGGAGTTCACTCATTCTTGCGAGAAGTATATGAGTATCTTTCTTAAGGGTTGATTCGGTACTTGAACGGTTAGAGCACTCAAGTCTTTCTATTACGAATAGAAAAATTAAAATTCTTAATCGTTATGAATAAATCGTTCATTAGAGAATCAATGGTACTTAAGGTAAAAATAATTAGAGGGGTATAATGGATATTATCTCCCGAATCTAATTACGAGATACCCGTGAAGGGTTAATCTATATGTAGTGACTATATCGATGGACACTGACTTGGTTCGGCTTAATATATCATCTGCGGCAACGAGAGTGCAACTTCGGATTTTTAGTGGAATAACCCGGAGTTAATAATTCGAATTATTTAATTAAGAGCTTAATTAATATTTCGAGATTATTGGAGCTCGGAACCATAGGTCCATTTGGTCCCCTTGCTAGCTCGATCTACTATAGCGGATTTAGTATAATTGGAAAGTCCAATTATATACTCACAAATGTATAAATATTATTAATATAATTAATAATATTTTTTGTCACACTTGAAACTTTATATTAAAAGTTAATATAAGGTATTATTAATAAAAGATATTTAAACCCATGTTATTTAATTATATAAGATTTAATTAAATGGAAGGTTAAGTTAGTAATTTCCAAATTTTGGGTTTTGGAAACCCTTGGATTTAATTTGGAAGTTACATATGTTTAAATGGCATCTAACTTTTTTATTTTATTTTGTAACATATTTTCCATTATGGAAATTAAATATTAATGTTACAAAATTTATTATTTTCTTACATGTGTGGCCGATTATTGGAGGGGGAATAGGTAAGGGTTTTGTTTGTTTTGGATACAAATAACCATAGGTATAAAAAGAAGCTTAAATTTTCTTTTTGCCTAAGCCTCTCTTTCTAACCCTAGCCTCCATGTTCTTTTTCTCCAAATCCTCTCAATTGTTGAGAAAAAGAAAAAGAAGAACATAAGAAAAACAAAAAATAAAAAGAACAATATTGTTGTGTGACTTTATCTCTAAATCGTTTAGGGATTGATTTTGTGAGTCTTGCCCACACAAGATTCCGTTGGTAACAAGATACAGTTCGGAAGACTTTGTGGTGTCGAACAAATTATCCTCTTCATCTCTTTCTTATTGTACACGGCAGTGAGCATTGTTTTTTGCTCATTGCCGCCCATTGCTTGGTGAAACGGAACTCGGTTTGGTTTCTTTTTAATCCAGAATTTTTGGGGAACATTTTTTGGTGTTTTCGGACTGTGTCGGGGCTGTTTTCAAGTGAAAATCATAACCAAAACACAGTCGCTGTCCATATATTTCAGGGGCTGTTTCTGCAGTGCGTTGGGCGCGAATCGAGTCTAAAACAGTCCAATTTTTGTTTGGCTGTTCGGGGCTGTTCGGGGACTATTATGGGGCTGTTTCGGGGCTGGAATTTTGTCTAAAACTGAAGCAAAATTTTAAAGGTTGTGGCAGTAGCATTCGACATTCAAAATAGAAGGGAAAAATTTTTAATGATTTTTTTTTCATGTGATGAATGGATTTTGCATTGGTCGTAAATTTTCCAGCTCTTATTTTTTAGTTGGTTTTGATTTTGGGATGTAAGTCCATAAGGCCATTGTTTACAATTGTTGTAATTTTTATTTTCCAATGTAAAATTTCAATTGTTGTATTTTGGAGCACCGAAGTCGCAAAATGAGCCAACACCACCTTGGAGCATGATTTGAAGACCAATGGATGCTTGGGTAATTTTGTACTAATTAGATTAGTATAGGAAAAATAAGAGCCCGGTCAATGAAAAATATTTTTGTATGTTATATGTTTGTTTTATTCGAATTGTTTGAGTAAAATGTCATATAGCTTAGGGTGTCTACTCTTGTATTTTACATGAAATATTATTTTATGTGATTTAAAGTGTTTAAATTAGAATATGATATGCATGGAAATCAATTAATTGGATTAATTGGATTTATGGTTTAAAATTTGAATTCTAATATATTGGAAATCAAGTCCAAGGAAAGCGTGTCTAAACCGTTTCCGCTGCGTGAGGAAAGTGTTTCCTACAGAGAAAGCATGAGCCTTATGTAAGTTCTCAGTACGAAGTAGTACGACCAATAGACGGATGTAAATTACTACTAAAGTTGAAGGGGGTAATTCAGATAGTTTTAGCAAGAAGTACCTAAGTTTGGGAGCGAACACAATATATGTAAACAAGAGAGTCTTAAGCTTATAGATAAGCAGCACGTGCAATTATAGAACGGGTAATTAATGAGAACACCACGACCAGAAAACTTTAGGACAAACCCGACCCTCCCAGCCCTCGTCAGACAACAGCGACAAAGATGGACTTTAATGTTCCACTTAAGACACTCCCCAAAAACAAGAGCAGAAAGGAAAAGGAAAATAACCCAAAGTGAGAGATTGTTTTAAAAAGAAAAAGAAAAGAGAAGTTATCTAGATGAAGCGATGAAGAGATAAAATATTAGTTCAGTAGTGACGGGAATATAAAAGAATAGTGTTAGACATGGTTAGGGACATGCAAGAGATATTATCATTATGGTAAGGAAACAGAGACATAGATCACGAAACTTCCAGATATAGAATAAGAACAGAAAAGAAGACTAGAAGGTCAATAAGTCAAAGCTTTGGAAGTGGAACTGTCGAGGTGTGGCAACAATAGGAGAGAATATTGAGTCAACGATGATAGAAGTAGGTAATAACAAGATTTCTCTGTTAGTGTTCCTAGAACATGCCAAGGATCTCTAATCATGATATATGTGTGAATACTCAAAGAAGTTGCAGAAAACTTACATTGAACGGATTAGATGGAAGTATGAAGTTCAAAACTTTTGATGTTGATGAAGAGCTGCAAGTCCTTTCTTTGTGTTCCAAACTCTAGGATTGGTTTCCCTAACACTTTGAATGACTCATTGATAGTGCTAGCTTGAAGAAATTTTGAAACAAAATTTCTAAGTGGAGAAAGGAAGCTCTCGGCTTTGTGAGGATGAGGGAGAGATAATTTTGTTTTTGTGTTATGTATATGATTTTCAAAAAATCAATTACCATTTACCAAAAATCAAGTTGGTATATGTCATTCCAAAATGACAAAATGTGTTAGACTTTGGTTGAGTAAAAAACAAGCAATCCAAGATTTACACTCAACCTTAACCACTTCCATCACTAGTCAAACTAGTTGATGTAAGTCAAGTGGGTCCCACCACTTGTAAATTCCAAATTTAAGTAGAACAATCCAACACGCAACTTCGCTCGGGCCCGGGTTCATTTAATTCCGAATTAACGAATTTTCCGTTGCGATATAATTAAATATTAAAGTCGCTTACGAATTAATTCTAAATTAATTCGTTTGCCCGAATTAAAATCTAATTTTAATTCTGCATTGAAATCTAATTTCAATTAATATATCGAATATATTATTTAATCGATTATTTCCAAATTAATCGTTCTCTCTCTTCTAATCAAATTTTATCCCAGATAAATTCTTACTGTAATTAATCCAAGATTAATTTTCTCTCTCTTATGATTAATCCTAGATTAATTATGTTCGAGTCAAATGTCATCGGTGAATCTTTGGGAAGAGACCAATGAGATTCCTGGAAATGTTGGCAGTAAATCCGGTCATCGGACTATTCGAATACGTGCGTACCCCGTACCACGTTCTTACCGGTTTACAAGACATGGTTGGCTTCTAGCAAAGCACCGTGCCTACCCAATTCTCCAGAAATATTCTTTTAAGGAATACATAATTTATACCAGGCGTAGTATACTAAATATTGCGTATTACGATCGAGTATCGGATGTCACATGCTAGGCCTGGGGCTGGAATTTCGTCTGCCCCGCACGAAGCATATATCAGATCACTAGCAACTAGTCTCTTTAATCGAATAATCATGACCTTGTCATATTATCCTGATAGTTTCAACATATTAGAGTACCAGTTTTGTATCTCTGCGTGATCATCATCTCCATATGACTGAAGTGATACTTCAATCTTGACATCACATCCAATACACTACGATTCTCAATAAACTCAGAAGAGGCATACATAGAACATGTTAAAGCCCTGAACGACCAAAACCAAAGCGTACTGATTGGCGCAAGTATTAGCGAAGCAAGTCTCAGGTTAAGACCAAATACATCTACCCTGATTCGAATTCCCATAGACACATAGTCATACTACCAATGGGATTTCGAGGGGTCTATCCAGAGTGAAGCTGTTTCCGTACCATCGGTAAACAGAACCTCCTATTACACTTGCATTAGTATCCAATACCCAAATATATGAGAACTATGACATTACGCTTCCATATCGTGCACAAGTGTAATACTAGCCTATTCCGCATTATCGATGTCCAGTCTTGATAATACTACGACTATGGATATTTAATGATTAAACCTTTCGTGGATTGTTATTGTCTCATATCTTATTAATCCGGAACTAATCATAAGGACTTTTATCATTTATATATTCAAGTAATCTAATTACAAAATAATAAAATAGCAATTTCCTTTGTCACATAGTTAATTTGTACAAAAACCACAATGTCTTTTACAAATAGTGATGCTATGGGTCATAATTGTCCAACATTCTCAGTATTGGAAGAAAACTAAGGTTCTATTACATCTTAACTTACGTAATCCAGGTGAAGTAACCAGCCATAGTTTAAGTCGACCTAACCACCACGGGTTTGGGATGGCATTAGCCTCGTGTATGGGTGGTTTGGTAGATGTGTAGCATAGTATGGAATCGAGAAGATAAGTTTACTACAAAGTTATATTCAGTGCAGTGAGTGTGTTATAATGTATTTCACATGTAGATGGTGTTCAGATAAAGTTGGGATTTATGAACTTGTGTATATTTTCATATATCCGATTACTGCCACACGAATAAGTTGGTGTAGAACGCCGTAACCAAAATTATAGTCGCAACGGAAGTATTAGTACGGACAGAGTATGAACTATAGCTAGAACCGAATTGCCAGCGACGACGTCGAAATAAGGAATATTATACAAGCAAAAATATACATATAATTAACCTCAACTTAAGAACATTTCTTCTAAATTATTAGCCAATCGAGAAGGATCCCAAGAAAGCTGCCCTAGAATTGACCTCCTTAATACAAAAGCCATTCAGTAACTAGTGAGCAAGAGGTACATGAAGATTCTGACCTTGTATTATGAATAGTCAGAGATGTGAGAACTTGAAAGAACTGAACCCTTAAGCAGTTGAAGCTTAGTGAGAAAATAGAGAGTTAAATAGTTAAGTTATGAAGATGAATATTGGTTTGTGATGTGTAAGCAGCGCTAAGAGATTATACAAAAGGTTATTCTTTTATACACTTGCACCAGAAAAGAATCAGTACATGCAAAAGGCTTAACCATGGAAGAACACTAGTATTTCTAGAAAAGTTCAAAAATACCCATTAGGAAGAACCCGATGGAGACAACTGATGTTGAGCATAGTTAGAAGTCTAAAAATGAGATTTCTGTAAGGCATAACAATAGTTGTAATTTGACAGTAGTATTAAGTATTCAGGAGGAATTTTATGAAACAAGGACGAGGAATTACCATTCAATCAAGAATGCATGAGGTATTATGCATGAAATAGATATTAAGACTCGAAGAAGAGCAATGCATACTTATTAGTTAAAGAATGAACGATCAGTTTGACGAAGGTTCTAGTTGCTAACTCATAGTGAAACTCAGGTAATATGAAATAGTTTACCGTAAAGTAAGAGTCCATGTAGACTGAAATAGAGTACAATCTTAGTTATGACTTCCAAGAAATATCATTCAAATCCAGCAGGATAGTTCTATTATCCTAGGGTGTGACGATGGCATATGGAAAGGTGTCGGAATTTGTGAAATAATTGATGAAGTGGAGTAGAGGATGAGTAAGTAGACTATTAAAAGTTAGTGACTTAAGAAATAACATGTGAATCATGTGACTTGCGATAAGATGTTCAGTATCAAGAATTTCAGATTTAGACAGACTCCAGAATTCCAGTTTTAAAGAGGATTCGATGACGAATCCTATTTAAGGGGAGGGAAATTTGTAACATCAGGTGACCCTGACGACTTGGACATTACCAGAGGTTGATGACTATTATATTTTCGGAGGCATAATACTTGATATAAATCATGATTGAGCAGGTGAGAGCTCATAAAATGACATTTGGGACATTCGGTAAATTCCTTGAAATTCTGATGCGGAACTTAGCTTACGTCTCATCCCCCAACAGCCTTTAGTAATCGGGCCGTAATGTTTTCATACGATCTCTTATTTTTATGAACATTATATCGCCGGATATTTTAGACCGAGATCTACAACTTTCGAGTTGGATATTTTTCCAAATTCGAACCTTACACGGGTTAAAAATTGAGATTTCCACGATCGCTACAGTAATTTCGGGAATAGTTTAGACTTGGAGTGATGTGGCTTAATTATAGCCATATATTTTCTTGATATAAATCACCCTTTTTGCCTATAAAAGTGAACTATTCACTCATCTTCCTCAAGTCCAAAAAAAATGTGGGTGTGGAGAGAGTTCTTCAAATTTTCTTCACATTCCTCAAGCTATTTTGGATCCAACAATTGAAGGTTCCAAGTTTATCCTATGCAAAGTAAGTTGTTTATCCTCTTTTCATCCTTTAATCTTTAATTGTAAGTTTGAAATATAGAAGTCCAAATTCGCACCTTATAAACCCTAGAATTTGGAATTGTCAAATTGGCTTTGAATTAGTTGTTAGCATGTATTTTGAGAAGTGTTTTGAGAGTATAAACATGTAATGAGGTTTATTTGTGTTTGAATATGTTGAGGATATTATGCTTGGTAATTAAATGATTCTAGATGATGGTTGTGTTTGGTTGATGAGTTGAGATGGATTTTGAGTAATGTTGAAGTTGTAGAAGTGCTTATGTGAAAGGCTAATATATAAGTGGGGATTTACTTTAGCATGGCCTTGGAAGAAGTCATGTTTGGTCCTGAAATCATTCCCGCATCGCGACGCCAATTGCTCAGTGTCACGACGCGTAGCAAAAAGATGGCCTATGTTTCAATTATGCCGTGGGTGCGTTGCGATGCCATAGGCCCAGCGTCACGACGCGGCACAAGAATTGATTTCTGCCTCGACCTTGCCCAGGTGCGTGTCACGATGCACAAAGCTTTGGATCGCGACGCGTGACCATTTTTCATAATAAAATTTTTAGCCAATCCAGTTTCAAATCAGGTTATTAGAGACCACCTGAAGGTCTTCGTATCATAAGGACTTTTATCATTTATATATTCAAGTAATCTAATTACAAAATGATAAAATAGTAATTTCCTTTATCACATAGTTAATTTATACAAAAACCACAATGTCTTTTACAAATAGTGATGCTATGGGTCATAATTGTCCAACAATCTCCCACTTGGCCTATAGCCAATCACTCAAGTTTCTAACACCTGAACTATGTACATGTCGCTCAAACTTTTGCTGAGAAATAGCCTTCATCAGCGGATCTGCAATGTTGTCATCTAATGCGACCTTCTCGATCTTCACATCGCCACGATGTATGATCTCACGAATCAAATGGAAACATCGAAGTATATGTTTGGATCATTGATGAGACCGTATTTCCTTAGCCTGCGCTATAGCCCCGTTATTGTCACAATACAAAGGAACGGGCTCAACTACTAACAAAACTACTCCTAATCCAATTAGGAATTTACGGATCCAAACTGCCTCTTTTGCTGCCTCGGCTGCAGCGATATATTCCGCTTCTGTTGTTGAATCGGCAACAGTCTCTTGCTTGGAAGATTTCCAGCTCACTGCTTTGTTGTTCAAAAAAAATATGTACCCGGAGTGCGACTTACAGTCGTCTTTATCGATTTGGAAACTTGCATCGGTAAACCCAGTTACCTCAAGTTCTCCATCTCCATAGATTAAGAAAGCTTCCTTAGTTCATCTAAGATACTTAAGGATGTTCTTAACCGCAACCCAGTGACCATCACCTGGATCGGTCTGATAGCGACTACACATGTTTAAAGCATACGAGACATCAGTTCGCGTATATATCATGGCATACATGATCGATTTGACTGCAGAAGTGAACGGGATCTGACTCACGTTGTCTCTCTCATCTTGAGTTTTAGGACACATGTCCTTAGATAGAGAGACGCCATGTGAAACTGGCAACAATCCCCTCTTAGACTGATCCATGTTGAATCTCTTCAACACTTTATCAATATACGAGCTCTAGGAGAGTCCAAGCAGCTTTCTAGATCTATCATGATAGATCCTTATTCCCAGAAATAAAAGCTGCTTCTCTCAGATCTTTCATGGAGAATTTTAATGAAAGCCAAGCTTTCACCGATTGTAGCATGGGAATGTCATTACCAATAAGCAATACATCATCTACGAAAAGGACAATGAATGTCAGTGCGCTCCCACTAACCTTCTTATATACACAATGATCATCTTCGTTTTGAACGAAATCATATTCTTTTATGATCTCATCAAAATTTTGGTTCCAAGAACGCGATGCTTGCTTCAATCCATAAATGGATCGATTTAACTTGCAAACCTTGTTTGCCTGTTTTGGTACGACAAAACCGTCAGGCTGTTGCATATAAACATCCTTCAAAAGGTTTTCGTTAAGGAAAACGGTTTTGACGTCCATCTGCTATATTTCATAATCGAAATATGCAGCAATAGCAAGCATTATCCGAATGGATTTAATCATGGCAACAAGTGAAAAATTTTCGTCGTAGTCGACACCATGTCGTTGATGATTCCTTTCGCTACAAGCCTAGCTTTGTACGTTTGTATGTTGCCATCCATGTCAGTCTTCTTCTTGAAGACCCATTTACAACCAATAGGCTTTGCGCCTTCTGGTGTATCAACCAGTGTCCAAATTTGGTTGGTAAACATGGAATCCATTTCGGATTTCATGGCTTCTTGCCATAAAACGGAGTCGATATCTTGTATCGCTTCCTCATACGTAGCCGGCTCATTATCCTCAATAAGATTAATAGCTACGTGAGATGAGATCAGAAACCCATACCTCTCAGGTTTTTTTCTGACTCTCTCCGATCTACGCGGTTCTTGTGTATTAGAAGATTGTGGTACAGTTTCATCCCCGATGAACTATTCGTGTTTCATTAAGGAATCGGTGCCAGGAACAGTATCACTATGATTTTCATCGAGTTCTACTTTCCTCCCACTTACCACTACATTTTGGAATTCATTTTCAAGGAAAACCGCATGTAGAGCAACAAATACCTTGTTCTCTTGGGGTGGTAGAAGTAATATCCTTTTGTTTCCCTAGGATAACCTACAAATAGGCACTTATCCGATTTGGGCTCTAGTTTGGCACCATCCAAACATTTAACGTATGCCCAGCATCCCCAAATCTTCAGGAATGAGAAACCTGGTTTCTTTCCTGTCCATATTTCATATGGAGTCTGTTGAACAGACTTCGACGGAACCTTATTCAAAATAAGTATTGCACTGTTCAATGCATATCCCCAGAAGGAAATTGGTAGCTCAGTGTGACTCATCATAGACCTTACCATGTCTAACAAAGTTCGGTTTCTCCGTTCGGACACACCGTTTAATTGAGGTGTTCCGAGAGGAGTCCACTGTGAAAGAATACCATACTCTTTCAAGTAATCTAGAAACTCATTGCTTAAGTATTCTCCACCATGGTCCGACCGTAATGTTTTAATACTTTTGTCGGTCTGTTTTTCTACTTCGTGTCGAAACTCTTTGAATTTCTCAAAAGTTTCTGACTTGTGTCTCATAAGATACACATAACCATAACGCAATGCATCATCCGTAAAGGTTACAAAGTATTCATATCTACCTCTAGCCTGGCTAGACATGGGCCCACATATGTCACTATGAATGAGGGATAGCAGTTCGGTGGCTCGTGCACCTTTACCGCTAATAAGTGTTTTAGGCATTTTTCCTAATAAAGAAGATTCGCAGACGTCATATGAATTTGGATCAAATCCGTCCAAGTATCCACTCTTCGAAAGTGTGGATATACGAGTCTTGTTTATGTGTCCCAGACGACAATGCCACATATAAGTTTCATTTTTGTTACTTAATTTAAGTCTTTTGTTTGTCATGTTATATGTTTGAGATTGATTTATATTCAAACTATAAAGACCATTATTAACATCAGCACTACATATCTCAAAATCATTTTTATAAACAAAACACCCGATGTTTCTGAATACAAAAGTATACCCACATTGGGTTAAACAAGATACATATATAATGTTTCTAGTCAAACTAGGTACATAATAGCAGTCTAATAAATTAAGTACACGCCCCGAGGGCAGTTCCAAAATGTAGGTCCCAACAGCCAAAATGGTGACTCTAGTCCCATTTCCAACTCGGAGATCGATCTCTCCTGAAGCCAGTCTCCTGCTAATCTGCAGATCCAACACATCAGTACATATATGAGTACCACAACCAGAATCAAAAATCCAATTTTTAAAACTAGAAGTAGACATGTTTATTTCAATAACAAACATACCTGAAGCCGGTGCCTTGCCCGCTTTCACTTCCTTCATGTGCGCCTTGTACTCACGGCAGTCACGCTTCTAGTGACCCCGTTTGCCACACTATAGGCAGACATCTTGGGATTTGCCATTTGCCTTCCCATAAAACTTTGATGATTTGGCCTTGTCCTTTCTCTTTTTCTTCTTCTTCACACCTCCAGAAGCCTTCGGCCAAGCCTTGGCATTCTGAGATATCGAAGCGAAGTGCGCCTCGTGCTTTTTGCCCTTCAAAAGCTCTTTTTCTGCCTCTTTCAGCATTGCCATAAACTTTCCAAGATTATTTTCTTGGTTCATCATATTATAGTTCATGATGAACCCGCTCCAGCTGTCAGGAAGAGATTGTAAGATCAAATCTATGAAAGTCTCAGCCTCGAAGACTATGCCTAGCTGTCCCAGCTGTTCGATGTCAGCAATCATCTGCGATATTTGGTGCTCAACAGATGTACCCTCTGACATGCAAGAGCGAAAGATCTTCTTCTGCAATTCGTACATCTGCGATTTAAGGTTAGATCGGTGAAGGTCCCTCAATTTCAACATCATTTCGTAGGGATCCAATCCCTTGTTTTGACGACGAAATTGTGGGGTCATTGTAGCAAGCATGACGGATTGAGCAGCTGAGTTGTCATCACTATGAGTCTACCAAAGCTCAAGCTCAAGCAACTGCTCAATTCCGGGCTTAGGCCCAAGAGGTCTCTCTATCGTATAGAGCAATCTCTCAGCCCCCAGGACAATCCTGAGGTTCATATCCCAGTCAGGAAAGTTCGCACCATTAAAGACATTTTCGCCCATGATAATGTCCCTAACATTGACCTTTCCAGCCATCTTAATTGCAATAGTCTAACTATTCAATTAACGATTTTGGGTACAGTCCAACTATTACAAAAAATAATAAAATATTAGTCCAACTAATATAAATATATAAAATGACGAAAATAATTTGAAAATTTGGCAAGTATTTGAACGAAATTGCAAATTCAATACTGGCCTCCCATTATTTTTCGGGGAGCCTCTAACCCTCTGTTGAGTACTCGGGAAACCTAGTTTCCTAGTGGGCTAGGATCCCGTTAAATAACACACAACCTTGACTTTGGCCAACAAGTTGTATGATACTTAACTAGGTAGATCTCTAAGATCAATTGGATCTCATCTAATTCCTAGATCCGGCAGGTGGACCTCCAAGTCCGAAACATATATACAATATATATGTCAATATATCCAATATATTTCCTAACCTTTTTCCTCTGAATCAACTAAGCCTTGGCTTTGGCTCAACAAGCTTAATGATTCCAGTTAAGCGGGACCCATTGACAGTGAGAAAGCTTCGTAATCCACGTCGATGAACTAGAAGTGACCTTGACTTTGGCCAACAAGTCACAACCGCCCAAGACATGCGATATAGAATAAACCTTTTGAGGTTCAAACACATCCGCGATGGACATTGATCTTGACTTTGGCCAACAAACCAATGCTAATCTTGGATCTTGAGAGAGAACCACTCAATGGAAGGAAAACACTTAATATTGTATTGAGGGTTTTTGCGTAAATTGTTAACCAATTTATTATCTTTGATTAGGTCTCATCATACACCCTTAAGCATGCATTCTAAAAGCATAATAAGGCGCAAAATAAATAATAACGATATGCGGATTGATATTTAACAAATTGTTCCTAGAACAAATCTCTCCATTTCCTCTCTCCCGCTAGCAATATTCTAACTTCTACCCAATTACATAATACAATAAAGAAACCTCATTAACATTGAGGGGAATTGGTGAGAAGAGAAATACAAAGAGTCAATAGATAAAAGGCTGGACACGCAGGTCCAATTTAATAAATTATAAATTTATTACAACAATTTCCAAAATTGCCATCACCCTTATAATATACATCCGATATACAATATTCATACAATACATCCATGTATTCACACAAAGCATGTTATTCAATCAATCTAATCCAATTAATTAATCTTTGAATTAATGATCATCCAATGTTCAAACAACGATTTGATTTGCGCGAGTCCAACTCGTTTAAGAATAAGTACTCAAAGTGCGTATTCTTGAATTATATCGAACTACAATTTTAAATCCAATTTAATTTGTATTCAATACTAATTCTAATTTAATTCCAAATTAAATAATTACCATTCTTTTAGCGTCTTTTACACTTAGATTCTAAATCCAATCTTAATGGGTCTCAAAGACCCAATTAACATCCAATGTCAATTTAATTAAAGTCCAATGGGCTTTTAATTAATTCTTAAGGCATGGGCTTTGTCCAATATGGATCAAACCCAAATGCTAATGCCCAATTTAGAAATCACCCTATTTGCAAAAAATCAATTTAGGCCCATTAGGCCCAATTAAATTATTTAAAGGCCCAATTATTATATTTGGATTTTATAGAATGGTTTTAAGCCCAATTTGGTTCCAATCCAATTGTCCTAAACCAAGCTTGGCCCAACCAAGCCCATTAAGCCCAAATACAACAATATTAGCCCAATTCAAAATTGAAGACTAATTTTAATTAATACAAAATTCCAAATTTCACATTAATTTTGATTAAAGTGTAATAGCCATAATTAATTAGTTAAACCAATATTTCCAAAACACCAATTAAACTAATTAATCATGCTTTAATTTAACCAACTCATGTCCAACACAAATTGAAGCAAAATCAATCTATACATGTTTCTTATAATCACGACAATATGGCACAAAATTTCAATCAATTTGATTTCAATCCAATTAAATCAACAATCAATTTATCTCATGCTTTAAACACATCCAATGGTCTAAAATCAAAAAATCAATATGATACATTAGGGTCATAGTTTCGGCCAAGGTTAGGAATTTAGGAAAAAATTTATCCAATTCATTTTCTCAATTCCTAAGATGCATAAATCTATTCATCATCATCCAAGCTCAACCAAACAACCAATTTGAAGAAATAATGCTCAAAACATAAAAACCCCAAATTAAAGTATATAAACCCTAAACTCATTTCATGCTTAGAAAAGGCTTTTGATACCATTGTTAGTGTTCCTAGAACATACCAAGTATCTCTAATCATGATATGTGTGTGAATACTCAAAGAAGTTGCGGAAAAACTTACATTGAGCGGATTAGATGGAAGTATGAAGTTCAAAACTTTTGATGTTGATGAAGAGCTCCAAGTCCTTTCTTTGTGTTCCAAACTCTAGGATTTGTTTCCCTAACACCTTGAATGACTCTTTGATAGTGCTAGCTTGAATAAATTTTGAAACAAAATTTCTAAGTGGAGAAAGGAAGCTCTCGGCTTTGTGAGGATGAGAGAGAGATAATTTTCTTTTTGTGTTATGTATATGAATTTCAAAAATTCAATTACCATTTACCAAAAATCAAGTTGGTATATGTCATTCCAAAATGACAAAGTGTGTTAGACTTTGGTTGAGTAAAAAACAAGCAATCCAAGATTTACACTCAACCTTAACCACTTCCATCACTAGTCAAACTAGTTGATGTAAGTCAAGTGGGTCCCACCACTTTTAAATTCTGAATTTAAGTCGAACAATCCAACACACAACTTCGCTCGGGCCCGAGTTCATTTAATTCCGAATTAACGAATTTTCCGTTGCGATATAATTAAATATTAAAGTCGCTTACGAATTAATTCTAAATTAATTTGTTTGCCCGAATTAAAATCTAATTTTAATTCCGCATTGAAATCTAATTTCAATTAATATATCGAATATATTATTTAATCGATTAATTCCAAATTAATCGTTCTCTCTATTCTAATCAGATTTTATCCCAGATAAATTCTTACCGTAATTAATCCCAGATTAATTTTCTCTCTCTTATAATTAATCCTAAATTAATTATGTTCGAGTCAAACGTCATCGGTGAATCTTTGGGAAGCGACCCATGAGATTATTGTTGGATAATTATGACCCATAGCATCACTATTTGTACAGAACATGGTGTTGTTGTACAAATTAATTATGTGACAAAGGAAATTGCTCTTTTATCATTTGTAATTGGATTACCTGGATATATAAATGATAAAAGTCCATATGATTAGTACCAGATTAATAAGATATGAGACAGTATTAATCCACTAAGGTTTAATCATTAAATATCCATAGTCGTAGTATTATCGAGACTGGACATCGATAATGCGTAATAGGCTAGTATTACACTTGTGCGTGTTATGGAAGCGTAACGGCATAGTTCTCATATATTTGGGTATTGGATACTCATGCAAGTGTAATAGGAGGATCTGTTTACCGATGGTACGGAAAAAGTTTCGCTTTGGATAGACCCCTCGGAATCTCATTGGTAGTATGACTATGTGTCTATGGGAGTCCGAATCAGGGTAGGTGTATTTGGTCTTAACCTGAGACTTGCATCGCTAATACTTGCGACAATCAATATACTTTGGTTTTGGTCGTCTAGGTCTTTAAGAGGTTCTGTGTACGCCTCTTCTGGGTATACTGAGAATCGTAGTGTATTGGATGTGATGTCAATATGGAAGTATCACTTCAGTCATATGGAGATGATGATCACACAGGGATACAGAACTGGTACTCTCTAAGTGCTATAGCCATCGGTGAAGTATGACTAGGTCATGACTTTCCGATCATAAAGAGACTAGTTGTTTGTTATCCGATATATGCTTCGTACGGGGCAGACACAACTCCAGCCCCAGGCCTAGCATGTGACATCTGATACTGGATCGTAATACGCAATACTACGTATACTAAGCCTGACAAAGATCTTGTATTCCGTAGCAGAATATTTCTGGAGAATTGGGTAGGCACGGTGCTTTGCTAGAAGCCAACCATGTCTTGTAAATCGGTAAGTACGTGATACCGGGTACGCACGTGTTCGGATAGTCTAATGACCGTATTTACGGCAAACATATTTAGGGATCTCTTGGGTCGCATCCCAAAGATTCACCGATGATACTTGACTCGAACGGAATTAATCTGGGATTAATTATGAGAGAGAGAAAATTAATCTGGGATTAATTATCAAGAGAGAAAATTAATCTGGATTAATTACGGCAAGAATTAAATTGAGATTAATTATCAGAGAAATAATTAATTTGGGATTAATTGCATCGAGAATTTATCTGGGATTAAATTCGTCGAGAGGAGAGAACGCGATTAATTTGGAATTAATCGGTAAAATAAATTTAATAGTTAAATTAGATTTTACTATTAAATTTATTTAATTGGGCTAAAATAATATATTAGATATATTAAATGAAATTGGATTTCAACATGTAATTAAATTGGATTTTAATTCTAGCGAACGAATTAATTTGGAATTAATTCGTAAGCGACTTTAATAATAATTTTACGAGGTATAATTATTTAATTAAATTAGATTTAATTACGTCGCGATGGAAAATTCGTTTAATCGGATTAAACGAATCCGAGCACAGTGTGTTGTGTAAGTAATTTGAATTTTGAATTTAATGTGGTGGGATCCACTCACTTACATCAACTAGTCATTTATTGATGGAAGTTGTTGGGTAATAAATTGGATTTTACTTACCCATTTCTCCCACCAACAAAATATATATTAAAATGAATTTTGGAAATTCTTTTTATCTCTCTCGGTTTGGCCAAAGGCCATTATCTTCATTCTTTTGTTTTGGCAAAAGACGCCACTGCCTCTTTTTAGAAAACAAAAAGCCATTTGGCTTCTCTTTGAAAATAGCCACTGACTTCTCTGAAAGCATTTGGCTAAAAATAAAAGGCAATCAACTTTTCACTTTTGGAAAAAGGCATGTGGCCTTTCTTTTGAAAATGGCCGAGTGGCCTTTGATTCTTTAAGTGAAATTGGCTAAAATGGCCTCTGACTTTTGAAGACATGCCGATTGCTTCCCTCTCTTTTGGGCACACAAAATTTGCTCCATTTTGTTCTTGCTAACACATAAGGGAGTAAAAAAGATGGTGATAGGGATATTCACCCATGAGTTTGGAACCACAAGGAGGGCTTGGAAGCTTCAACATCCATGAAAAGTTTTGAAAGTCAAAGCCGATCAATGTAAGTTTATTCCGCAAACTTCTTGATTTATTCACACACGAATCACGCTTAGAGATCCCGTGGCATGTCTAGGACACTTACAATGGTATCAGAGTGAGATCTAAGCATGATTTAATTTCTAGGGTTTATAGACTTTATTTAGGGATTTTTGCTTGGAGCTTGTAAATGCCTAAATTGGTTGTTTGGACATGGTTGGATGATGATGACTTGGAGTTATGCATGATTGATTTTGTGAAAAATGGATTAGATTATTTTTCCCTAAAATCTATACCTTTGCCGAATACCCTAGGAATTGCTCATGGTAATATTTTGAATTAAACAATTGGATATGTTGATTCACATGAAATTGAATATTAATTGTTGATTTAATTAGATTGAAATCAAAATTGGATGTTAATTTCATGTATTGCCGTGAGATGTGAAGCATGTTATAGAATTGATTTTGCCTCAATTTTGTGTTGGACATGAATGTGAGAATTAGGCATGATTAATTAGATTAAATGAATGTTTTGGAAACATTAGGTTAATTAATTAATTATGGTGATTGCACTTTAATTGAATTAATATATAATTTGGAATGTTGTATTAATTTAATTGTTGTATTTGGGCTAATGGACTTGGTTGGGCCAAATTTTAGTCTTGGATTATATTTGGGCCTAAACCATTTCCATAAAGTCCAAAATATGACTATTGGGCCTTTAGTAATTTAATTGGGCCTAATGGGCCAAAATTGATTCTATGGCATAGGGTGATTCCTAATGGGCCTAGGCATTATGGGTTAGATCCATTTTGGCCGAAAGCTCAAGCCTAAAGAATTAATTAAAAGCCCATTGGACTTTAATTAAATAGTATTGGATACTAATTGGGCCTTTGAGACCCATTAAGATTGGATTTTGAATCTAAGTCTTTAAGGCACATAAATAAGTGTAATTATTTAATTTGGAATTAAATATGAATTAGTATTGGATACAATTTAAATTGGATTTAAAATTATAATTCGATATAATTCAAGAATATTTACTTTGAGTATTTATTCTTAAACGAGTTGGACTCACGCAAATCAAATCGTTGTATGAACATTGGAAGATTAATTAATTGGATTAGATTGATTGAATAACATGCTTTGTGTGAATACTTGGATGTATGTATGAATAATGTATATCGGATGGATATTAGAAGGGTGAGGGCAATTTTGGAAATTGTTATAATAAATTTAGAATTTATTAAATTGGACCTGCGTGTCCAGCCTATTACCTCTTTTCTCATTGTATTTCTCTTTTCACCAATTCCCCTCAATGTAAATGAGGTTTCTTTAGAAGTATTATGTAATTGGGTAGAAGTAAGAATAGTGCTAGTGGGAGAGAGGAAATGAGAGATTTATTCTAGGAACAAAATGTATTATATATCCCATCCGCATATCATTATTAATTTTATTGCGCCTTATTATGCTTTTAGAATGCATGCTTAAGGGTGTATGATGAGACCTAATAAAAGATAATAAATTGGTTGCCAAATCGCGACAAAAACCCTCATTTTATATTAAGCGTTTTTCCTTCCATTGAGTGATTCTCTCTCAAGATCCAAGATTGGCACTGGTTTCGCGACAAAAACCCTCATTTTATATTAAGCGTTTTTCCTTCCATTGAGTGATTCTCTCTCAAGATCCAAGATTGGCACTGGTTTGTTGGCCAAAGTCAAGACCTTTGTCCATTGCGGATGTGTTTGAATCATGAAGGCTTTGTTCCATATCGTACGCCTTGGGCAAGTTGTGATTTGTTGGCCAAAGTCAAGGTCACTTCTTGTTCATCGGCCTCGATTACGAAGCTTTCCATTTGTCAATGGGTCACGCTTAACTGGTTTCATTAAGCTTGTTGAGCCAAAGCCAAGGCTTAGTTGATTCAGAGGAAAAAGGTTAGGGAATATATTGGATATATTGGCATATATTGGATATATGTTTCGGACTTGGAAGTCCACCTACTAAATCTAGGAATTGGATGGGATCCAATTGATCTTAGAGATCTACCTAGTTAAGTTTCATACAACTTGTTGGCCAAAGTGAAGGTTGTGTGTTATTTAACGAGATCCTAGCCCACTAGGAAACTAGGTTTCCCGAGTACTCCACCGATGGTTAGAGGCTCGCCGAAAAATAGTGGGAAGCAAGTATTAAATTTGTAATTTCGTTTAGATACTTGCCAATACGCGCTCATTTTATTTTTTCGTCATTAATTTTATATATATTAGTTGGACTAATATTCAATTGTTGTTTTAATCAAACAGTTGGACTGTATTCAAACTATTTCATTTGTGGTTGGTTATATAGTTGGACTATAGTAATCAATACATTTGAATGTAACCGATCAATTGTAGTTGATTATATAGTTAGACTATAATAATCATTATATTTAATTGTACCTGAAATCGTTGATTGTATAGTTGGACTATAGCAATCAAGATGAATGAAAGATTAGCGTCAAAAGACAAAATCAATGGGAAAATATCTTTAACGACTTTAATTTTCAGATTGGGAATAGAACCGCATGATAGTCCTGAAAGCTGAGAAGTTATTCTATTTGATAGAGAAACCTCTTGAGCATGAGCCCGGAATTGAGCGAATAGTAGAGCATGAGCTTGGTAAGACTCATTGTGATGATAACTTAGTGCTCAATCCGTTATGCACAACCGGAGCTTCTTAAAAGGACATATCCCAAATTGTCTGCCTAAACTGTTGCAAACGGGGTCACTAAAAGTGTGACTGCCGTATGGACAAGGCAGACATGAAGGAATTGAAGGCGGGACAAGGTTCCAGCTTCAAGAATGTTTGTTATAAACATGTTCACTACTGGTTTTAAAATTGCATTTTTGATACTAGATGTAGTACATGAATATATGTACTAATGTGCGTTATCTGCTGATAAGCATGAAACTGGCTTCAGATGAGATCGACCTACAAGTCGGAAACAGGACGAGAGTCGCTGTTTTGGCTGTAGAAACCTAAGTTTTGGAACTGCCCTTTGGGCATGTACTTAAATTAGGAGACTGTTATAATGTATCTAGTTTGACTAGAAACATTATCTCTGTATATAGTTTAACCCGTTGCGGGTATACCTTTATTTTCCGAAACACTGGGTGTTTTTGTTTATAAAGATGATATCGAGATATTTACATTAGATGTAAATAATGGTCTTTATATTTTGAATATAAATGAATCTCAAACATATAACATGACAAACAAATAGCTCAAATTGAGTAAATCAAATGAGACTTATTTGTGGCATTGTCATCTGGGATGCATTAACAAGATTCGTATATCCACACTTTCGAAGAGTGGATACTATGACCGATTTGATTCTAATTCAAATGATGTCTACGAATCTAGTTTATTTGGCAAAGTGCCTAAAACACATTTTACTTGGTAAAAGTGCAAGTGCCACTGATATGTTAGTCCTTGTTCATAGTGACGTAAGTGGGCCCATGTCTTGCTAGGCTAGAGGTGGATATGAATACTTCGTAACCTTTTCAGATGTGGCATCGTGTTACGGTTATGTGTATCTTATGAAACACAAGTCAAAAACTTTTGATAAATTCAAAGAGTTTCGACACGAAGTAAGAAAACAGACCGGTAAAGTATTAGAACATTGCGGTCAGACCATGATGGACAATACTTAAACTGATGAGTCGCTCTGAGCTACCAATTTCCTTCTAAGGATACGCATTGAACAGTGCAATACTTATTTTGAATAAGGTTCCATGAAAATCTGTTAGACAGACTTCATATTAGATATGAACAGGAAAGAAACCGGGTTTCTCATTCCTGAAGATTTCGGAATGCTGGGCATACGCTAAATGTTTGGATGGTACCAAACTAAAACCCAAATTGGATAAGTTCCTATTTGTAGGTTATCCTAGGGAAACCAAAGTATAGTATTTATACAACTCACAAGAGAACAATGTAATTGTTGTTTTCCATGCGATTTTTCTAAGAGGAACTCCGATATGCAGTGGTAAGTGGGAGGAAAGTAAAACTCAATGAAAATCAGAGTAATACTATTCCAGGCACCGACTCCTTTACGGAACACAAACAGTTCATCAGGGATGAAACTGTACCAATAATCTTCGAATACACAAGAACCGCGTAGGTCGGAGAGAGTCAGAAAACAACCTGGGAGGTATGGGTTTCTGATCTCACCTCATGTATACCTCAATCTTATTGAGAAAGACGAACCAGCTACGTATGAGGAAATGATACAAGGTATCGACTCCTTTTATGGCAAAGTGCCATGAAATCCGAAATGGATTCCATGTATATCAACCAAGTTTGGATAATGGTTGATGTACTAGAAGACATTGTGCTGAATGGTACTATATGAGTCTTCAAGGAAGACATACATGGATGGCAACATACAAATGTACACAGCTAGGCTTGTACAGAAAGGGTATTGTCCAAGACATAGTGTCGACTGCGACGAAACTTTTTCACATGTTGCCATGATTAAATCCATTCGGATAATGCTTGCTATAACTGCATATTTCGTTTATGAAATATGACAACTGGACGCCAAAATCACCTTCTTTAACAGAAACCTTTTGGAGGATGTTTGTATGCAACATCATGATGGTTTTGTCGTGCCAAAACATGCAAACAAGGTTTGCAAGTTAAACCGATCCATTTATGGATTGAAGCAAGAATTGCGTTCTTGGAACCAATGTTTTGATGAGATCATAATGGTATATGATTTAATCAAAACAAAGATGATTCTTGTGTATGTAAGAAGGTTAGTGGGAGCGCACTGACAATGAATATCCTATAAGTTGATGATGTATTGCTTCTTAGCAATAACATTCCCATACTAAAATCGGTGAAAGCTTGGCTTTCATGAAAAAATCTCCATAGAATATCTGGAAGAAGCAGGCTTTTTCTAGGAATAAAGATCTACTGGGATAGATCTAGAAAGCTGCTGACACTCTCTCAGTGTTTGTACATTTTGATATGTACATGACCTGATGTCTTATATGTTTTGAGCACACGTAGACACAATGTAACATCCCCGATTTGGAGGTGTTACCGGCAGGCAACAGTCTCCACTGTTACCTAAGCCTTCTATCTCGATAACCACATTCTTATACGACGCGCATTACTTATTTATACACTCCAACCATATACCAATGTGAGAATATCTGAAAAACAATAACATTATATATATATATACAAACATCTGATGTAACATCATTTAACTCTGTGCAATTAGCACACTAATACAACGACCCACAATGCATACACAATAATGTTACATCCTATATGGATGCACAACCAATCATGGTAGACCGACCCACTAGTGACTGCAATGTTACCAATCCGTCCCAGGTCTGCGTCATCTACGAACTGTGTCTGAACAAAAGATTGAACCTGCAAAACTGGTGAGTGGGGGGGGTGAGTCCTGATGGACCCAGTGAGTGGAACTAAAATAAAAAGGAGAAAGAATGTTAAAACATGTAAAATAATCGGCAAAAGTCCGCTAAATAAAATCATTGAAACTGATAATTTATAACCTTGCCAAACTGACGATATCAGACTAAAAAGCTAGACATCATAAAAGTACTATAAATAAATCATATTTTTTTACTGTAAAGAAAATGTAAATTCATTCTGAAAATAATTCGCAAACTTTATTTTAAAATTTCATATAAAAATCATCAATTGTACATTCACTCGGCACTACTAGAAAAAAAACAAGTCACAGAAACTCCGCCCAGGAATGTCCCATCTGAGCGCAATCTCCGCCCAGGAATGTCCCATCTGAGCGCAATCTCCGCCCGTAGGCGCATCTCCGCCCGTAGGCGCATCTCCGCCCAGGAATATACCATCTGAGCGCTGAGGATCTAGGAGCGTCCCCCCAGTCCTCCACATGTGCACATGTATCTAAATCCGTCAATTCCAATTAGTGTACAACTGGGATGGGTCAAATCCCAAATCCCGTATCCATATGAAATCCGTCAATTCCAAAAACAAAAACATCATGCCGAGGTTTCAAATCTCACAATCAAATATCTCAAAAAAAAGTCCGATATCTTTCGTTTATAAAACATCATCATCCTCATTACGTCGGTAATCAAAACATCAAAAAAGTTGAAATCATCTCAAATCATCAAAATCTTAAAACGTCACATAAAATCATATCCATACTCAAAATCATCATCAAAATCTCAATATGAAATCATAAACAAATCTCAAACTTCCTCAAAAACAAAATCAATAAACATGACTATTAAAAATATATCAAACAAAACATCAAGAAAATAATTATTCCACTCACAAATTTGGGCTTGACGGCGTCTTTTCACGGCGTCGACGATGGTTGCGAGTCCTGACGTTGATCTATAAGAATAAAGGAATGGTTAGAACAAAGAAATATTTAATGAACTTATAAGAATATATGAACCAGAATTTTCCAGGTTTTGGGTCAGAATTTGGAATTTCGCTGGGAACAATTGGTAATGAATTTGGACTCGAAATTTTTATAGATGAATCCCTTCTGAGTCTACTTTACCCCAAATTTTACGGATCCTGATTTCGATTCCCGGAACTCTGTAAACAAACTGATTTCTACTAGCTGTTCAGCAGGGACAGAATCAGATCAGTCCCTGCTGATTACTCCACTTTGAAACTCCGCCAAAATTCTTATTAAGTCCAATGGTTCTGAATTTTTATATGTTGGGCTCCTATATGTCTAGTTTATTTTGGCACTGACGGCACATCGGTTGGACACCCGAAACTTATTTTAAAAAATCAAATCAAAAACCGCCTAGGTCATCAGGTCACAGGTGCAGACTTTACTGCCGATCAATTGAGTTTGAAGATTTTTCTACATTAGCGTCTTAAGTCCAAAAATTCTGATTTTTGGATATGTTACTCAAATTTGTGTCTATTTTACTCAGAAATTTACGGCTTGTCAATCGGAGATCTAAAACTCAAGTTATAAATTCAAAAACGTGACCTGTCCAGAATGCTCTGGTTTCTGGAACTTGCTGCCCATTTGCGATTTACGCCGCTCTTCTGATTTTATTTAATTTTGCTGTATTCTTCAGACTTCCTAATGTCTATAACACATATTACTTTGTGTTAAATTTGTCCAAATAATTATTTTAGTCCATTGGGGCAATTTGTCAAACATTTAGTGTGCGACATGCCTAAATTCCACTTTTCCTATAATCCTAACTAACCGTATCCTCATTTTACATAACCATTGCACGCCTACATAATTAAAGACTTCATATTATATGCAAAACAGTCCTCCCTTCTTCCTAGACTTGGCCGAATGTCATCAACTTACTACAATCTTCCAACTCCACAACCTATTTCTTTTCTCCACAACCTATTTCTTTACTTCCATACTAAACTAGTATTCTATACCTCATCTTTTACTTATTTTAACATACATCAATCCTTCAATTCAACTTCCAACCTATATCCCATATTCTACAATTTTATTCCCAAACTTACCAAATTGGGTTTATCTTATTTTTATTATTTAAACAAGAAAATCATACAAGCATCACACTCATGTCCTCAATCTTACTACAATCATCAAATTATCAAATTTATCATTCAAATAAAATTTGGGTCTTGGGTTTCTTACCTCTTCCATGCTTGATTCCTCCAAGCTTCCAAGGGTAGCCATGGTTTATTTGGCTTCATTCTCCTTCTTTCTCTCTTTCTTCTTCTTCTTCTTCTTTCCTTCCTTTCTTCTTCTCTTTTTCTTCTTTCCTTCTTTCCCTCTCTTTTCTTACGTTCTTCTTCTTCTTCTATTTTGTTCTCAATAGTTTGGGTTTTGTAAATAGTAAACCCTTTATATACTAGGACTTAAATGATAAAGAATCTTGTAGAATTGTGTAGAAAAATGGAGAGAATTGGAGATTTTACATTTTGACTCCGAAATCACTATTCATCAGGATTTTGACTTGCATTTTTAACTCGGTTCTGTCCTGAATTTGGGAAAATATTTAACGCGGAAGTTGTAGGTCTTGGTCTCAGCTTTCCGACGATATAAAATTCATAAAAATCGGAGATCGTACGAAAAAATTACGCCCTAAATACTATGGGTAGTCTAAAGGTATCGCGGTACAGTCTCGTCCTTGGACTTCAAGAATTTTACCGATCGTCTCCAAGGTCGTTTCATGAGCACATTTGAGTCTATTCATAGATTATTTCACATGCCTTCGTTCAGTACTTAATAATATCACTGTAGGCAGTATTAGAAACTACCGGTCGTTACAATTTCTTCCCCCCTTAAATACGAATCCTCTTTGGCGTCTAACTCGTGGGCTTCTTAGTTCCGCGAATACCCAGAGATGCTACTATACTTATCTTCTTGCCTCTAACCTCTACTAGCTATTTGATTTTTCACTGTATCCCATTATTATTATCTCCAAGATTTCATCTTTCAAGGCCTTTTCTTATGCTCAACAATTTCTCATGTACTTATTATTCTTTATTACTCGTCCAACTTGAACTTAATACTCTTTTTCATCACTTAGCTATCAACTATCTATACTTCTTATACAACCTTCAACCGTCTATAAGTTTCTGTTCTTTAAGTTTTAAAATTGTGCTTCCTACCTCTGTTGTATATTAACAGTTCTACTCTCTTAAACTTTTCTTAGTTACTCTTTTATCCTTTACTTCATCCTATAATCTACTAAGAGCTTTCTTGTTCTATATATCTGTTCTTTTACCTGGATTTCTTCCTTCATATACCTATCATTTTCTTTGACCTTGATTTCTTAAATATCTTCTATCATTTAACTACTACCCTACTTTGGTACTATTCTAACTTATCGGCTTCCTTTTTAATTTTCAATAGCTTCATACGTTCCTTTTTTTTTTTTTTTTTTTTTTTTTTTTTTTTTTTTTTTTTTTGGGACCATAATCGTAGGTTTCAACTCCTTGATCTTTCTTTACTATTCTCTCACTTATCTTCTATATTCAACTGCATACTGGAATGTCTTCTCTTATTGGTTTCTATACCATGATAAACTTATTTTCTTGATCCTGCATCATACCACATTTCTGTCAATACTTAGTATTTCTCTCTTGTTTGCTATTACACTTCAACAGTTTCACTTCTATACTTGTATCAGCTATCCTTTCGATTTACTCTTCTACTTTGTTCTATATCTGAATCTAGTATAAGTCACATCTTTTCTTTTCTTTACTCAAAGGATACTTGTCTTCATATGTCCTTAGTTATTCTTAACTCTTATCCTTTACATCCTTATTGTATGCTTAACTGATACTTCTTCTTTGTGTTACCTTATCTAACAGCTTCTCTTTTAAATCTCTACATAGGTTATCTCTTCCTTTCTCTTTTCATTCTATTTTGTTACTATCCTTAAGGGTCGTATATTTCAATCATTTATTACTACTCTTATACTTGCTTCTATAGTATCTCAAGGTTACACTTCCGATCCATTTTGTTATCGGTATCGATCAAGGGTCGGGAGGGTGGGAACTAGTCTTGAGGCCCTTCTGTTATGGTGTTTCAAAGACACATATTTTGCCTAAGAATCTCGTATATACATATCCGGTACCCCTTTCTATACTGGGTACTACTACTAAAACTTTTCTGACTTTCCTTTTCTAACTTTACTCCTGATCCTTTTCATCAGTCAATTACTTCGTATCCTATACAAGTCCTTTTAGAAGCATATTCCCTAACAAACTCCTTATACTGTTTCTTTTCCTTTCTGTTACTTAACTTTCTATAGTTACTACGCTCTTTCTCTGGGTACTACTATAATCCTATGTTATCTTTCTTAAGGGACTCACTTTGCTATGATGGTTCCTTTCTTATCTTAGTCCTTCACTCCTTATTCATTTACTTCTTTGAAAACTCTTTTTACTTTGTCTACTAAGAGCATCTCTTACTACATTTCTGATCCATACACTATTCTCTTCTTAAAATCTTTATTCTTAACTCTATAAGGTTCTTTATAAGTTGATCACTATTTTCTTATGAATCATACCCATAATCTTTGTTCTTCCAATTTCTCTACTTCCTTTAGGGTTCCTTGACTTAGTTGTTGAGCCATCCCATAATTCGTCTATCCTATCAACTATTCTCCTTTACTAATCATTTTCTCTACTAGCTATAGGATTCCACGACTATCATCGATTCTTTACTCCACTATTTCTCTGTCTTGTTATCTCCGCACCTGAGTACACTGGGTTTCCTTGTTACTTCTCTCGTTTCTTATACCATTTTCATGTTCTATTTTATTACTTCGCTCCGTCTTGCTAATGGTGGGTCATTCCTCTTATTTGTTTCTTTAGCTCTATTTTTTATGTTCTTTGCTATAAACTTTGATTTGACCCATTTTATTCTATTGTCCATGTTAGTACTTTTATCACTTTTAAGTATCTCTAACTTCATAGATCTATTCTTGTATTCTTCAATGGATCTCTACTAACTCTGCTTATCTGTGAGTCCTGTAACATTTGATCTATACACGAACTTCTACTGGTCTAGCAATCTTCACTCTGACTTACCTTAATTTTTGAGCTACCATGGGCTTCCTTCTTATATTCTCAAAGCTAATAGGAACTGTTTACATCTCATTGGTCATTTTCTTTATGCCTCGAGGAACTTCTTCATCCTTGTTCTAAAAATTTATGTTCTGATGGAGCCTACTGCTCAAGAAGGATAAGTATGAGATAGACACTATCAGATAATTTCCTTAATTGGTATCTCAAAAGAGTGAGGATCTGGGTAGGTCGAAGCATTATCTATTGGATCCCTTGGCCAGAGGAAACTAATTGTTGTTTCAGTCACCATTCATGTTATTTGCCTATAGGTCTGAGTTCGAAAAAAAATCTAAGGTCTCTCTATCTCTATGGAAGTCCACATCCATTAGTAGGTTCCACGATCGTCCTTGACTTTCTTACTTCTTCCATCTTATAGCGATCCTTGATTATTTGGGGAACTTACTACCTATACGAGATATTTCAGAAAAAAAATATTGGATCGACTCGTAGGAATTCTTCTGAGGAAGAAAGGTATCTCGCTAGGGGAAAATAACATTTTCTTAGATCTACTCGGCTTTTTATTCTAGTCTAGTCTTGCTACAATCCTCTTTACTACTAGTTCTAGTTTTATCCTTTATTACTTAACTCCATGTCTCTAATTCTTATTACTATAGATTTCAGTATATTTTTTTTTGTTTCTATTCCTCTATCTTTATTTACTTCCTTACCGCCCTGATTCTATATCTCGATTTCTCCTTATATCTAGTTACTTTTACCCCTCTTTCATCTCTCCTTACTTTTCTTCTAGATTTTCTATTTATCTTCTACCCTTGTATCTTTTCACTTACTATCTCTGGTCACTTTAACATCGCATAAATGCTGTCTAATTATTCATAAATCCTTAAGGGTCAAGGAAACTCTAATCCGATAGAGGTAAGCGGGTGTAGCTTCTGAAGATCGTATAAGGAAACCAACGCCTCATGCATTTGAACTACATGAATCGTATTAGGGGGTGACGGTTGAGATATGGTAGAAAGTTTACGGTCCAACATGAACGATATAGAATGAAGTCCAACGGGTGAGGTTATAATCTGATGGACTATTGAAAATTCTGAAAGTGGAAACCACTAGGGATAAAGGACATAGTAGTTCTTGACTATGGTTCCGGTAACTGCTGCTGTCGAGTAAGTAAATACACAAGCAAATTGACTGGTTGTTGGAGTTGCCACAACCCCGCTACTATTGTATTCCTTATCGATACTATCAATTGATTTCTAACATCCTCTACACCTCTCTCAATCTCACTTAGCTTTCATACTCAACTCTTTATTATTTCTCAGGCTCTGCAAGAGGTGCTACTGACTTTTGATATGATTTTGTACTCCTCGGTGCATCCTTTTGACGAGGTTTACCTTCTTGTTTCTAAATTTTCCTCTAGACGGCAGGAGATTTTTACAGTATAAGAAAAAAAAATACAAAAACCAAATAACAGAATTAGTTTAAGTGAAAAGGAAAGGAAACATACCCTGGGACGAGAATACCGGAGGAATAGCCCCTTATATATGAGTACCCCGGGCATACCACATATATAAGACGCTAAGACCTCACCATTGCAGTCACTGACCCGTAGACCATGCTCTGATACCATATTTGTAACATCCCCGATTTGGAGGTGTTACCGGCAGGCAACAGTCTCCACTGTTACCTAAGCCTTCTATCTCGATAACCACATTCTTATACGATGCGCATTACTTACTTATACACTCAACCATATACCAATGTGAGATATCTGAAAAACAATAACATTATATATATATACAAACATCTGATGTAACATCATTTAACTCTGTACAATAGCACACTAATACAACGACCCACAATGCATACACAATACTGTTACATCCTATATGGATGCCAACCAATCATGGTAGACCGACCCACTAGTGACTGCAATGTTACCAATCCGTCCCAGGATATGTCACAACAGCTGCGTCATCTACGAACTGTGTCTGAACAAAAGATTGAACCTGCAAAACTGGTGAGTGGGGGGGTGAGTCCTGATGGACCCAGTGAGTGGAACTAAAACAAAAAGGAGAAAGAATGTTAAAACATGTAAAATAATCGGCAAAAAGTCCGCTAAATAAAATCATTGAAACTGATAATTTATAACCTTGCCAATCTGACGATATCGGACTAAAAAGCTAGACATCATAAAAGTACTATAAATAAATCAATTTTTTTTTACTGTAAAGAAAATGTAAATTCATTCTGAAAATAATTCGTAAACTTTATTTTAAAACTTCATATAAAAATCATCAATTGTACATTCACTCGGCACTACTAGAAAAAAACAAGTCACAGAATCTCCGCCCAGGAATGTCCCATCTGAGCGCAATCTCCGCCCAGGAATGTCCCATCTGAGCGCAATCTCCGCCCGTAGGCGCATCTCCGCCCGTAGGCGCATCTCCGCCCAGGAATATACCATCTGAGCGCTGAGGATCTAGGAGCGTCCCCCCAGTCCTCCACATGTGCACATGTATCTAAATCCGTCAATTCCAATTAGTGTACAATTGGGATGGGTCAAATCCCAAATCCCGTATCCATATGAAATCCGTCAATTCCAAAAACAAAAACATCATGCCGAGGTTTCAAATCTCACAATCAAATATCTCAAAAAAAAGTCCGATATCTTTCGTTTATAAAACATCATCATCCTCATTACGTCGGTAATCAAAACATCAAAAAGTTGAAATCATCTCAATCATCAAAATCTTAAAACGTCACATAAAATCATATCCATACTCAAAATCATCATCAAAATCTCAATATGAAATCATAAACAAATCTCAAACTTCCTCAAAAACAAAATCAATAAACATGACTATTAAAAATATATCAAACAAAACATCAAGAAAATAATTATTCCACTCACAGCTTCACGGCGTCTTTTCACGGCGTCGACGATGGTTGCGAGTCCTGACGTTGATCTATAAGAATAAAGGAATGGTTAGAACAAAGAAATATTTAATGAACTTATAAGAATATATGAACCAGAATTTTCCAGGTTTTGGGTCAGAATTTGGAATTTTTCTGGGAACAATTGGTAATGAATTTGGACTCAAAATTTTTATAGATGAATCCCTTCTGAGTCTACTTTACCCCAAATTTTACGGATCCTGATTTCGATTCCCGGAACTCTGTAAACAAACTGATTTCTACTAGCTGTTCAGCAGGGACAGAATCAGATCAGTCCCTGCTGATTACTCCACTTTGAAACTCCGCCAAAATTCTTATTAAGTCCAATGGTTCTGAATTTTTTATATGTTGGGCTCCTATATGTCTAGTTTATTTTGGCACTGACGGCACATCGGTTGGACACCCGAAACTTATTTTAAAAAAATCAAAAACCGAGCCTAGGTCATCAGGTCACAGGTGCAGACTTTACTGCCGATCAATTGAGTTTGAAGATTTTTCTACATTAGCGTCTTAAGTCCAAAAATTCTGATTTTTGGATATGTTACTTAGAATTGTGTCTATTTTACTCATAAATTTACGGCTTGTCAATCGGAGATCTAAAACTCAAGTTATAAATTCAAAAACGTGACCTGTCCAGAATGCTCTGGTTTCTGGAACTTGCTGCCCATTTGCGATTTACGCCGCTCTTCTGATTTTATTTAATTTTGCTGTATTCTTCAGACTTCCTAATGTCTATAACACATATTACTTTGTGTTAAATTTGTCCAAATAATTATTTTAGTCCATTGGGGCAATTTGTCAAACATTTAGTGTGCGACATGCCTAAATTCCACTTTTCCTATAATCCTAACTAACCGTATCCTCATTTTACATAACCATTGCACGCCTACATAATTAAAGACTTCATATTATATGCAAAACAGTCCTCCCTTCTTCCTAGACTTGGCCGAATGTCATCAACTTACTACAATCTTCCAACTCCACAACCTATTTCTTTTCTCCACAACCATTCTTTACTTCCATACAAACTAGTATTCTATACCTCATCTTTTACTTATTTTAACATACATCAATCCTTCAATTCAACTTCCAACCTATATCCCATATTCTACAATTTTATTCCCAAACTTACCAAATTGGGTTTATCTTATTTTTATTATTTAAACAAGAAAATCATACAAGCATCACACTCATGTCCTCAATCTTACTACAATCATCAAATTATCAAATTTATCATTCAAATAAAATTTGGGTCTTGGGTTTCTTACCTCTTCCATGCTTGATTCCTCCAAGCTTCCAAGGGTAGCCATGGTTTATTTGGCTTCATTCTCCTTCTTCTCTCTTTCTTCTTCTTCTTCTTCTTTCTTCCTTCCTTCTTCTTCTCTTTTTCTTCTTTCCTTCTTCCCTCTCTTTTCTTACGTTCTTCTTCTTCTTCTATTTTGTTCTCAATAGTTTGGGTTTTGTAAATAGTAAACCCTTTATATACTAGGACTTAAATGATAAAGAATCTTGTAGAATTGTGTAGAAAAATGGAGAGAATTGGAGATTTTACATTTTGACTCCGAAATCACTATTCATCCGGATTTTGACTTGCATTTTTAACTCGGTTCTGTCCTGAATTTGGGAAAATATTTAACGCGGAAGTTGTAGGTCTTGGTCTCAGCTTTCCGACGATATAAAATTCATAAAAATCGGAGATCGTACAAAAAAATTACGCCCTAAATACTATGGGTAGTCTAAAGGTATCGCGGTACAGTCTCGTCCTTGGACTTCAAGAATTTTACCGATCGTCTCCAAGGTCGTTTCATGAGCACATTTGAGTCTATTCATAGATTATTTCACATGCCTTCGTTCAGTACTTAATAATATCACTGTAGGCAGTATTAGAAACTACCGGTCGTTACACACAATCAGGCCAATCCATGTGAAGGTAACTGGATTGATGTTAAGAATATCCTTAAGTATCTTAGACGAACTAAGGATGCTTTCTTAAGTTATGGAGATTGAGAACTTGAGGTGACTGGGTTCACCGCTGTAAGTTTCCAAATCGATAAAAACGACTGTAAGTCACAATAAGGGTACATATATAGTTTGAATAACGGAATAGTGAGCTAGAAATCTTCCAAGCAAGATACTATTGCCGAATAAACAACAAAAGTGGAATATTGCTGCAGCTGAGGCAGCAAAAGAAGCATTTTGGATCTATATAATCCTAATTAGATTAGGAGTAGTTCTATTAGCAGCTGAGCTAGGCTGCAGCGCAGGCTAAAGAACTGAGGTCTCATCAATAATCCAAGTATGTACTTCAAATAATTCATTCGATCATACATCGTGGCGATGTGATGATCGAATAAATCGTATCAGATGATAATCTTGCAAATCTGCTGACGAAAGCTGTTTCTAAGCAGAAGTTTGAGCGACATGTACATAGTTCAGGTGTTAGAAACTTGAGTGATTGGCTATAGGCCAAGTGGGAGATTGTTTGATAATTATGACCCATATCATCATTATTTGTACAGAACATGGTGTTGTTGTACAAATTAACTATGTGACAAAGGAAATTGCTCTTTTATCATTTGTAATTGGATTACCTGGATATATAAATGATAAAAGTCCATATGATTAGTACCAGATTAATAAGATATGAGACAATATTAATTCACTAAGGTTTAATCATTAAATATCCTTAATTGTAGTATTATCGAGACTGGACATCGATAATGCGTAATAGGCTAGTATTACACGTATGCGTGTTATGGAAGCGTAACTGCATAGTTCTCATATATTTGGGTATTGGATACTCATGCAAGTGTAATAAGAGGATATGTTTACCGATAGTACGGAAAAAGTTTCGCTCTGGATAGACCCATCGGAATCCCATTGGTAGTATGACTATGTGTCTATGGGAGTCCGAATCAGGGTAGGTGTATTTGGTCTTAACCTGAGACTTGCATCGCTAATACTTACGACAATCAATATACTTTGGTTTTGGTCGTCTAGGGCTTAAGAGGTTCTGTGTACGCCTCTTCTGGGTATGTACTGAGAATCGTAGTGTATTGGATGTGATGTCAAGATGGAAGTATCACTTCAGTCATATGGAGATGATGATCATGCAGGGATACAAAACTGGTACTCTAAGTGCTATAGCCATCGGTGAAGTATAACTAGGTCATGACTTTCCGATCATAAAGAGACTAGTTGCTTGTGATCCGATATATGCTTCGTACGGGGCAGACACAACTCCAGCCCCAGGCCTAGCATGTGACATCCGATACTGGATCGTAATACGCAATACTACGTATACTACGCCTGACAAAGATCTTGTATTCCGTAGCAGAATATTTCTGGAGAATTGGGTAGGCACGGTGCTTTGCTAGAAGCCAACCATGTCTCGTAAATCGGTAAGTACGTGGTACCGGGTACGCACGTGTTCGGATAGTCCGATGACCGTATTTACTGCCAACATATCCAGGGATCTCTTGGGTCGCATCCCAAAGATTCACCGATGATATTTGACTCGAACAGAATTAATTTGGGATTAATTATGAGAGAGAGAAAATTAATATGAGATTAATTATCAAGAGAGAAAATTAATCTTGGATTAATTACGGCAAGAATTAATCTGAGATTAATTATCAGAGAAATAATTAATCTGGGATTAATTACATCGAAAATTTATCTGGGATTAAATCGTCGAGAGAAAGAACGCGATTAATTTGGAATTAATCGGTAAAATAAATTTAATAGTTAAATTAGATTTTACTATTTAATTTATTTAATTGGGCTAAAATAATATATTAGATATATTAAATGAAATTGGATTTCAACATGGAATAAAATGGATTTTAATTCTAGCGAACGAATTAATTTGGAATTAATTCGTAAGCGACTTTAATAATAATTTTACGAGTCATAATTATTTAATTAAATTAGATTTAATTACGTCGCGATAGAAACTTTTTTTAATCGGATTAAACGAATCCGAGCCCAAAGTGTGTTGTGTAAGTAATTTGAATTTTGAATTTAATATGGTGGGACCCACTCACTTACATCAACTAGTCATTTGTTGATGGAAGTTGTTGGGTAATAAATTGGATTTTACTTACCCATTTCACCCACAACAAAATATATATTAAAAATGAATTTTGGAAATTCTTTTTATCTCTCTCACGGTTTGGCCAAAAGGCCATTATCTTCATTCTTTTGTTTTGGCAAAAGACGCCACTGCCTCTTTTTAGAAAACAAAAAGCCATTTGGCTTCTCTTTGAAAATAGCCACTGACTTCTCTAAAAGCATTTGGCTAAAAATAAAAGGCAATCAACTTTTCACTTTTGGAAAAAGGCATGTGGCCTTTCTTTTGAAAATGGCCGAGTGGCCTTTGATTCTTTAAGTGAAATTGGCTAAATGGCCTCTGACTTTTGAAGACATGCCGATTGCTTCCTTCTCTATTGGGCACACAAAATTTGTTCCATTTTGTTCTTGCTAGCACATACGGGAGTCAAAAAGATGGTGATAGAGATACTCACCCATGAGTTTTGAACCACAAGGAGGGATTGGAAGCTTCAACATCCATGAAAAGTTTTGAAAGTCAAAGCCGATCAATGTAAGTTTATTCCGCAAACTTCTTGATTTATTTAGACACGAATCACGCTTAGAGATCCCGTGGCATGTCTAGGACACTTACAATTCCTGGATATGTTGGCAGTAAATCCGGTCGTCGGACTATCCGAATACGTGCGTACCTCATACCATGTTCTTACCGATTTACAAGACATAGTTGGCTTCTAGCAAAGAACCATGCCTACCCAATTCTCCAGAAATATTATTTTAAGGAATACATAATCTATACCAGGCGTAGTATACTAAATATTGCGTATTAAGATCCAGTATCAGATGTCACATGCTAGGCCTGGGGCTGGAATTTTGTCTGCCCCGTACGAAAATATATCAGATCACTAGCAACTAGTCTCTTTAAGCGGATAATCATGACCTTGTCATATTATCCCAATAGTTTCAACATATTAGAGTACCAGTTATGTATCCCTGCGTGATCAACATCTTCATATGACTGAAGTGATACTTCCTTCTTGACATCACATCCAATACACTACGATTCTCAATAAACCCAGAAGAGGCGTATACAGAACATGTTAAAGCCCCGGACGACCAAAACCAAAGCGTACTGATTGTCGCAAGTATTAGCGATGCAAGTCTCAGGTTAAGACCAAATACACCTACCCTGATTCGGATTCCAATAAACACATAGTCATACTACCAATGGGATTCCGAGGGGTCTATCCAGAGCAAAACCGTTTTTGTACCATCAGTAAACAGAACCTCATATTACACTTGCATGAGTATCCAATACCCAAATATATGAGAACTATGTCGTTACGCTTCCATAACGTGCACAAGTGTAATACTAACCTATTCCGCATTATCGATGTCCAGTCTTGATATTACTACGACTAGGGATATTTAATGATTAAACCTTTTGTGGATTGATACTGACTCATATCTTATTAATCTGAAACTAATCATAAGGACTTTTATCATTTATATATTCAAGTAATCTAATTATAAAATAATAAAATAGCAATTTCCTTTGTCACATAGTTAATTTGTACAAAAACCACAATGTCTTTTACAAATAGTGATGCTATGGGTCATAATTGTCCAACATTCTCAGTATTGGAAGAAAACTAAAGTTCTATTACATCTTAATTTACGTAATCCATGTGAAGTAACCAGCCATAGTTTAAGTCGACCTAACCACCATGGGTTTGGGATGGCATTAGCCTCGTGTATGGGTGGTTTGGTAGATGTGTAGCATAGTATGGAATCGAGAAGATAAGTTTACTACAAGTTACATTCAGTGCAGTGGGTGAGTTATAATGTATTTCACATGTAGATGGTGTTCAGATAAAGATAGGATTTATGAACTTGTGTATATTTGAATATATCCAATTACTGCCACTTGACAAAGTATGACTATGGGCGCAACGAAAAATGGGAGATCTCAGAATGCAACTAAGTATGGAAAATAAGTTGGTGTAGAATGCCGTAACCAAAATTATAATAGCAACGGAAGTATTAGTACGGACAGAGTATGAACTATAGCTAGAATTGAATTGCCAGCGATGACGTCGAAATAAGGAATATTGTACAAGCAAAAGTATACATACAATTAACCCAACAGAATAAGAAAACTCCTGCATACATGCATACACGTAACCTATATTGCATATTTTTGTGTTTGTTCTGTTTTGTGTAAACAGGTGTTGAAGACGGAAAAGAGCAAGCAGTAAGCCAATCAGAGATAGTAAAAGCACAGTATTTGATCTGGGCAGTAATCTGAAGATTGAGGTCCCAATGAAGTTAAGTTCCGGGTATGGGTCTCGGAGGGCGAAGTCCACATCACATCATATCAGCTGGGGGCGAGGCTCATATCGGCTGAGGAGCGAGGCTCCACATCACATTATATCAGCTTGGGGGCGAAGCCCATATCGGCTGAGGAGCGAGGCTCCACATCACATTATATCAGCTTGGGGGCGAAGCCCATATCGGCTGAGGAGCGAGGCTCCACATTGTACCAGCTTGGGGGCGAGGCCCATATCGGCTGGGGAGCGAGGCTCCACATCACATTATATCAGCTTGGGGGCGAGGCCCATATCGGCTGGGGAGCGAGGCTCCACATCACATTATATCAGCTTGGGGGCGAAGCCCATATCGGCTGAGGAGCGAGGCTCCACATTGTACCAGCTTGGGGGCGAGGCCCATATCGGCTGGGGAGCGAGGCTCCACATCACATCATGTCAGCTTGGGGGCGAAGCCCATATCGGCTGAGGAGCGAAGCTCCACATCACATCATTTTGAGGGCGAGGCCCACATCATCAGCAGTATCGAGATGCGTCTCGGGATCGAGGTCCACTGCAGTATCAGCTCAGCTCGAGACAGCTAGCTAGCCAGGTAAGTAAAAAAAAAAATGCATTGCATAGACTTTGATATGACTGTCACTGTCACACACTGCACAAGCCCCATCAAAGTGGGGGCGACTGTAGGCATTGCATTTTTGCATGTGAAACCCGATGATGAGTCTCATTTGGAGGCACTACCTTTTGAGTCACGAAAGCCGCGGGAAACGGATATCAGAAGGGGAAATTCAGAATAAACAAGGTTCACTGTTTTCGTTCGTGCTGCGTTCGTGTATGCGTTCGAACGGCAAACAGATTGCGGGCGTTCGTGTCGCGTTTGAGGAAGCGTTTGAACGGTGTCGGTAATTTTGGTTTTGCTGCTAGCCTCACACCCCAGCCCATTTAGCTCCCCAAAGCCCATAAAACACATCCCAATTAAATAAATAAATATTAATTTAAACATTAAACATTAAATAAAATATTTAAACCATTTACCAATTAAATAAAATATTTACCAAACTTAAACTAAAATCATGCCTAATTTAAATAATTTGAATATATTATATACTAAAACTAAAAAGAAGATATACCTAATTAAAATCAATCCTAACCAATTAAAGCCAATCAAATATTTGACTTCCTAATCTAATAAGACATCTACCAATTTAAAATAGTTGACTTCCTAATTTAAAATATTGTATCCCCTCTCAATCTTGTGTATACCATCCTTAGGACTCCTAATTTGGAAACTAGATCTCTTCCTTGTGAGACAAGGGCAAACCCTAGCTCTCTTCTTTATAAACATGCATTAACCTAGCCACACCATCTCTCCACTCTCTCTAATACACGCCCAAGACAAAAAAAACACTTCACATATACACAAAAAGAGAACAAAGAGCCCTAACCATCTCCTCCATAGCCGAGACCACAAGAGCCTCAATCCTCCACCATAACTGAATCCACTACAAGCAACTATCCTCCATAGCCGAATCCAAAGCACCAACAACCACCATAGCCGAATCCAAAACAAACCAACTCACCCTTAGCCGAATCCAGAACACCAAAATCCTTCAAAGTCGAGACCACCACAAGCAATAACCCTCCTTAGCCGAATCAAAACACTCCCCTCCTTCACCGAGAACACATCCCCCCATACAACCCTTACAACCACTGAAACACCCCCTAATAAACACTCAAAAACAGCCCCTGAATCACCTTAAAATAGCAGCCCAAATCCTCTTAAAACAGTCCCTAAAAAACCTTAAAAACAGTAACATAAAAACTGCATTCATAATCCTTAAAATAATCACACACAACTGCACTAAGAACCCACACAAACTTGGAACAGTTCATTGAAACATCAAAACAGGTGGCCTGAGCAGTGAGCAGCAAAACAGAGGCCGAACAGGAGCAGAACGGAGTTCGAACCGCAAGCAAAACAGCAAAGCAGTGAGCTAGGACGCTAAACCAGTGAATCGGAGAAGTTGAGGAGCTGTACCCTTCCGATGTCCGTGAAACGCAAGCCTGAAAGTTGGCAAAAAGGTTAGACCTGAGGGTATCTTTCACACTCGTTTTTTTGTATTATTTATTAAATATTACTTGCATGATTGTCATGTTGAAATGTATGTTGTGGCCCTTGAGTAGATAAATATGCATGAATTATGAGATGTAGTATGTTGTGGCTGTGGAATAAAATGAGAGACGTGTCAACTCTCGCGGTATATCGGATGGAAACCCGGACATAAATTTCATAGCCGATTCCGAATGGACGGTAATATGATCTGTACTCGGGACACAACTCCACGTACCGCTTGAGTAAACGGCACCCTCTTTTGTTTTGTGTTGCTTTTGTTTATTTTTCGTCACTTGAATTCTGTATGTTGTTTATTTATGCATGATTCAATCGAGCGCATGGGCTTAGTAAGTGGAATGAAAGATCCCCTATGGGGAGGGGTTAAAGCCCTTTACCACGATGCTTTGCCGTGCCGGTTGATATGTGTTCGGTTGGATGCAAGATACGTTCAATCGGGCATACTTAGTTTGATATTATTGTCTTTATCTTTTTATGCATGGTTCAATCAAGCGCATGGGCTTAGTAAGTGGAATGAAAGATCCCTTATGGGGAGGGGTTAAAACCCTTTACCATGATGCTTTGCCGCCGCGCGGTTGATGTGTGTTCGGATTGGATGTAAGATGTGTTCAATCGGGCATACTTGGTTTTGATATGATTGGCTCTATTTTTGTATGTATGATGCGATCGAGCGCATGGGCTTAGTGAGTTAGTCCAAAGGTCCTCTATCTGAGAGATGAAGAGCCCTAAAGGCCACCTTTGTGACACTACTTCGCCGCGCTGGACGAAGTGTGTTTGGGTTGAATGTACATTCAATTGGGCATACGAAGTCCTACACTTTTGTTATCTTTATTTCATGTGTTGTGATGTGACGCGCATGGGCTTAGTATGTTGGTCTAAAGGTCCTCTCTTTGAGAGACCAAGAGCCCCAAAAGGCCACCTTTACGGAGTACTTCGTCGCGCCCCTTTATTTTGTTGTTTATGTATTGCGTCCCATTTCATGCATCAGGTCTATTCCCGTTCGAACGCGTTTACGAACGCAACTCGAATGCGAATGCATTTTGCCTTATCATGCATCAGGTCTCATTTCCGTTCGAATGCGTTCACGAACGCCATACGAACGTGAGCATTCTGTTTCATTTCCGTTCGAACACGTTAACAAAAGCCATACGAACGTGAGCATTCTGTTTCATTTCCGTTCGAACGCGTTATCAAACGCCATATGAACGCGAACCTTCTGTTTACCGTTCGAACGCGTTTACGAACGCTACACGAACGCGAACACACTGAACTGAGACATATTCATCACATGCCATGTGTAATTGTTTCTTAGGTGATTTTTTTATGGAACCACACATAGTCATTCTTATCTTTGTGCACATAATAATGAAAAGCATGTTTATTCCATTAGTTGCGTCATTTGCCTTAGTCTCTATTTAACGCATTACGATTCATATACCTATGCCATGATGACTTTGGAGTATTATTTCTTGTGATATATCGGATGGAAACCCAGACATAAATTCCATAGCCGATTCCGAATGGACGGTAATGCGGTCTGTACTTGGGATACAATTCCACGTATCACTTGGAAAAGTGCTCACATGTATGCTTGTGCTGTTATTATGTATGCTTGTGTTTTTCATGAATATGATATGCTGAATGAAGTTGTATGTTCGTTGTTACTTTGAGGTATTTTCAGACATGTGTTCTTAGATGTGAGATATATGTGAAATGTATGTATAAGTTTTATTTTGTACCCGTGAATTTAGAAGCATGATACTCTTGGAAATAAGTGCTACTTAAGCCTGATTAAATTATCACATAAATCATGTCATTACAAGTGGCATAAGTAAGGGACCATTCCGAACCCAATGGTTTGAGGTCTTCCCTTGCGAGGCGTGAGTGCGGCCTTAAATCTCATTTTCCCGGTTCACACCGGGTGGCGACTCCATTATTCTCCGGTTTAGTCCCCCGTGGCTACTCCGTACTCCCGACCGGGCCGCGAGCCCGGGACAGCATGCGTCGCCCCAGATCCTGTGTTCCCACACATGGTTTCTAGAGGGCTTGAATAGAGAGATTGCCAACATGGTAGAGTTGCATCATTATATTGATTTGGAGGATATGCTTCACATGGCTATCAAGGTGGAGATGCAGCTCAAGAGAAAGTCCACATCCAGATTTGGTACTCAAGCTACTTCTGCAGGGAAAAAAGAATGGGTTCCGGATGAGAAGTGGGATGGAGGCTTTGATAAGTCTAGAGGCGAGTTCAGTGGAAGATTTAATAACCATAGGGCCGAACCTAGTGCCAATGGTAAAGAGGCTACAGAACCGAGCAAGACTAGACCAAAACCTGAGGGTACAACTACCAGAACTAAGGATTTCAAGTGTTTCAAATGTTTGGGCATGAGACACTATGCTTCATAATGTCTCAATAGGCGCACCTTAATGATTGATAAAAAGAGCGGAGATGTGTACTCTACTGATAATGAGGTTGAGGATGAGATGCCAGAGCTGGAGGATACTAGTGACCACGAGGGAGCTGCATACCCATTGGATAATTTATATTTAGTTGTTAGGTGTACTTTGAATGTACATGTTGTAGAGGATGAGAGTGAGCAGCAAAAGGAGAACATATTCCACACTAGATGTCGTGTGAATGGCAAGGAGTGTAGTATGATCATATATGGGGGCAGTTGTACTAATGTTGCTAGCACAATTTTGATTGAGCCGGTTGGGGTTGAGTTGCTTGAAGCACCCCAAGCCTTACAAGTTGCAGTGGTTAAATGATCGTGGCGAGATAAAGGTGACAAAGTAGGTATTATTGAGATTCACCATTGAGCCATAAATGGATGATGTTCTATATGATGTGATACTGATGCATGCTGGACATATTCTTTTGGGCAGGCCGTGGCAGTTTGATAATAAGGTTGTTCACGATGGGTTGAAGAACAAATACTCCTTTCAGCATAAGGAAAAACCCATTACCTTATACCTATTTACACATACATAAGTCCACGAAGATCAGGTTAAGTTGCAACTTGAGCGTGATAAAGAGTGTGAGGGAAAACACCACCTTAGGGGAAACTAGTGAGAGTGGTGAACTAAAGGGGCAAAGGCCGAACCTATTGAGAAAAACAAGGCAAGGCCGTGAGAGTTCCCAATGGAAGTGTGAGTGAACGTGAGGGGAAAATAAAAAGGAGAGTAAAAAAGAGTTTCTACATGGGTGAAGGTGAAGTGCGGAAAGCTTTCAAGGCTAGCAAGATTATGTTATTGTTAGTCTACAAGGAGCCACATGTTTATTTTACTAACACTGACCCTTTGCTTCATGTGTCTATTTCATCTTTTTTGCAAGAATTCAGTAATGTGCTGAAAAATTACATTCTTAATGAGCTTCCACCCATTAGAGGTATTGAGTAGAAAATAGATTTCATACATAGAACGATTATTCCCAATAGACCAGCCTATCGGAGCAACCCTGAGGAAATAAAGGAACTTCAGAGGCAAGTGCGGGAGTTGATGGAGAATGGGTATGTCAGAGAAAGTATGAGTCCATGTGCGGTACCAGTTCTTCTAGTTCCTAAGAAAGATGAGACATGACGTATATGCGTTAATTGTCGAGCGATCAATAATATTATGGTAAAGTATCGTCACCATATTCCTAGACTAGATGACATGTTGGATGAATTGTATGGTTCCAAAAAAATTTAGTAAGATTGATTTAAAGAGTGGATACCATTAAATTTGCATGAGAGAGTGGAAAACTGCTTTTAAGACCAAGTATGGCTTATATGAATGGTTAGTTATGCCATTTGGTCTTACAAACGCACCTAACACATTTATGAGATTGATGAATCATGTTATGCATGCATTTATAGGTAGGTTTGTTGTATTTTATTTTGATGACATCTTAGTTTACAGTAAAACATTAGATGAGCATGTTACGCATTTGAAGCATGTTCTTGATGTGTTAAGACAAGAAAAATTATATTCTAACTTTGATAAATGTAATTTTTGTATGGATAGAATTGTTTTCCTTGGTTTTGTTGTAATTGCAGATGGCATCGAAATTGATGCAGAAAAGGGAAAGGCAATTCAGGATTGGCCTACACCAACAACTGTGACAGAAATCAGAAGCTTCCATGGATTAGCAAGCTTCTAGCATAGATTTGTTAGAGACTTCAATAGTTTTGCAGCACCACTGACTGAAGTAGTGAAGAAAATTATTGGCTTCAAATGGGGAGAAGAGCAGGAGCTTGCATTCCAGGATCTTACAATGAAGTTGTACAGTGCACCAGTTTTGGCGCTACCCAACTTTGAGAAGACATTTGAGATTGAGTGTGACGCATCCATGATAGTCATTAGAGTGGTTCTTATGCAAGAAAGGCATCCAATAGCCTACTTTAGTGAGAAGCTTAATGGAGCATTTTGATGTACCCCACATACGACAAGGAGTTGTATGCGCTAGTGAGAGCCCTTGAGACTTGGCAACATTATCTGTTGCCTCAAGAGTTTATGATCCATATCAATCATGAGTCATTGAAGCATTTGAAGGGCCAAGGTAAGTTGAAAAAATGACATGCGAAGTGGTTATAGTTTATTGAGACATTTCCATATGTAATGCGCAAAAGCAAGGTAAGGAAAATATTGTCATCGATGCACTATCGCGAAGGTATGTTTTACTTACTTCAATGAATGCCAGAATATTTGGATTTGATTTGATTAAGGATATATATGCATGTGATTCTGACTTTGATGAGATTTATGTTGCATGTACAAAGTCTTCATTTGGTCAATTTTATTTACATGATGGATTCTTATTTAAAATGAATAGGTTGTGTATTCCCTCTTGTAGTATGTGTGAATTGCTTGAGAAAGAAACGTATGGAGGTGGTTTGATGGGGCAATTTGGTATTAGTAAGACATTAGTTGTTTTGCATTAGCACTTTTATTGGCTAGAATGAAACGTGATGTTGAGCGTATTTATGATAGGTGTATAATATGTAAACGAGCTAAATCTAAATTGATGTTTCATGGGTTGTATACTCCTTTGCATGTACCTAGTGAACCTTGGGTTGATATATCAATGGATTTTGTATTAGGTTTGCCTAGGATAAAGAGGGGTAGAGATTCTATATTTCTTGTGGTTGATAGGTTTAGCAAGATGGCGTATTTCATAGCATGTCATAAAACTGATGATGCCACAAACATGGCTTATTTATTTTTTAGAGACATAGTGTAACTTCATGGTATGCCAAGGAGTATTATATCAGATAGAGATGTTAAATTCCTTAGCCATTTCTGGAAAGTGTTGTGGGCTAAATTGGGCACTAAGTTGTTATATTCTACCACTTGTCACCCATAGAAAGACGAACAAATAAAAGTAGTTAATAGAACTTTTTCACAAATGTTGTGTACTATAGTTGGTAAAAATCTGAAATCTTGGGAAGAATGTTTGCCATTTATAGAATTTGTATATAATCGTTGCATTCATTCTACTACTTCTTATTCACCTTTTGAGATTGTATATGGTTTTAATCCTCTGACTCATTTGGATTTATTGTATTTACCTGTTAACGAGCAACGGAGTTTGGATGATAAAAAGAAGGCGGATCTGGTGAAGATGATACATGAGAAAGCTAAGGTGCACATTGAAAAAAAGAATGACCAGTATGCCTCTCATGCTAATAAGAGGAGGAAGCGTATTGTATTTAACCCCGGAGAATGGGTATGGCTTCATTTACGCAAAGAAAGGTTCTTAGCATAGCAGAAATCCAAGCTGCAACCGAGAGGAGATGGTTCATTTCAAGTCTTGGAGTGGATCAACTACAATGTTACAAGCTTGATCTTCCTGGTGAGTATGGTGTTTCTGCAACGTTTAATATTTCTGACTTATCTTATTTTGTTGCAGATGCAGATTCGAGGTCGAATCATTTTCAAGAGAGAGGGAATGACAAGAACCAAGGCGCACTCGAAGCACCAAAGGACACGACCAACATCAAAGTATAAACCATTGCAAGTACCAACAGGGCCAATCATAAGACAGAAGGCCAAGAGGATCAGAGACGCAATGGTAGGACTAGCTCAGAGTTTTATGGTCGACTACAACAGACAAGTCAGAGGTACATCAGAGACACATATGGGCTTCAATGAATAGGGCCTTAAGCTACTTCACTTGGCTCAAATCAGTTCTGAATGAAGCTTCACAAGCCTTTTGAAGACAATGACATGTTTGGAAGATTTTGGCCTATTTCCAGCCTATATGTAATTTGGCCAAACCTATACCTTTTATGTTAAGATAGTTTTGAGGTCTTTTGGTAATTTCACCTTAGGGATATTTTTTTCCATTCACGCCCTTTAAGGCTTCAGGTTGTAACCTATTTAAACCTTGTTTCCTTCTTCCTTAATAGATTAATTCACGATATTTTGAGAAACTTGAAGCTCTTAAGCTTATGGCTATGGCAGAATTTCTTGTAAGAAATGGATTCCCTTTTTCAAGTTCAAATCAAATTATCTAAGTTTAGCAAGCTTAGTGGCGTCTCCATTGCTAGCAAAACACACTGATTTCATGCTCTTATGTTATCATGGGCGAGGTTTCATGGCGGCTTAGGGCTGATCTTAGATGGATTTTATTCCTATAAAATCATTAATTAAGGTTCTTGGGGTTTAAATAGATGCTCGGGGGTTGCTTGGTTTAACACCCAAGTGAATTTCTTGTCACTTGTTTTTCATATTCTTCACATATTCAAAGAAATTCATAAACTTTTTGACATTTGACATTTTGGGTCCTTGGGGTTAGTCCTAGTTCCTTTTGGAACCCATACAACATTGACATTTTTCTTCTTGTTCATGCAATCATATATCTTGTGTCATTTTCTATTGCATGCATGACATGTGACATTTGCATCACTAGTAGCATGTGTATAAGATGCAGTGGATGTCGTTACAAAATAATTTTTCAAGAACTTTTGTTTGATATAAGGTTTGTATCTCAATCCTCCCTTTTCAAATACACACCTTAGGAATTAAGTAACATTTTAAAATTCTTCTCACCTAAGTAAATTTGGTTACAATGTTATGCAATCTATGACTTTCCTCTTCAAATTATCATTTTCTTCTTTCATAGATTCACAATCAGATGTAGTGGAACTAGATGTCATTCTTGATATGCAATCTGCAACCTTGTGATCCGGTTTCTCACACTTAAAGCAAGTAATTTTATCATTCTTGTACTTCCTTGGCCAATTGTCCTCTCTCTTCTCATCAATCTGAAATTTTCCTTTTGACTTCTTATATTTGAGGAATCTCTTGAAATGCTTTGTCAAATATGTCAAGTCTTCATCAATATCATCCTCATCACTTAAGGTTTCACTATCCTATTTTCTCAAAAATGATTTAAGGGTTATACATTTTTTATTTTTCTCTTCTGCTTCCCTTAAATCCTTCTTGATCTCCATCTCATACTCCAATAATTTTCCCACGAAATCATCTAATTTCAAGGTGTTGACATCAATAGATTCTTTTATGATGGTGGTGCAAATTCTATACTCCTTAGGAAGAGACTTAAAAATCTTCTTCACTTGATCACTTGAACTAATACTTTTCCCTAAAGTACTTAGTTGACCACAATTATTGTGAACCTAGAAATCATCATCTCAATTACTTCATCGGATTCCATCTTGAAGCTATCCAACTCGCACATGAACCGATTGATCTTGGATTCTTTAACTTGGCTAGTGCCCTCATTGATAATCTCTAAAAACTTCCATAATTTATAGGCATTGTTAGATTCTGAAATTTTATTGATTTAGCTCTGATCAATTGCGCAAAATAAGTGATTGAGAGCCTTTGTATTGTTGGAGGCTTCCATATAGTCCTCATCGGTCTATTCAGATTGCGGTTTTGGAAATTTCATACTGTCTTTATCTTTCTTCATTGGCATTTTTGGACATTTGGTGACCACTTTATATGATTGCACGTCAACGATAAGGTGATAGTTTAACATCCTAATCTTCCAATAATTGAAGTCGGTTCTATTGTAGAGTGATGGTCTAGTTTTTGAAGCTCCCTCGGTAAGGTTCATTGAAATATTGCTTGTATACGAATTATGATCTCTTCTCGAGTGGTCAAATCCTTTGCGAGAAGTTCAAGCTCTGATACCAATTGAAATTGCCTACAAGCACTCAACCAATAGCAACTATACCCAAGAGGGGGGTGAATCGGGTATGTGATAAAATAATACGGAATTAAAATTCTTTTTAATTTTAAGCTAATTTGTTAGTAGCTTTACCAATTAAGCTTAGAATACAACTTTCACAATTGATATAAACAATGATTAAATTACTGAAAGTAATTATCAATATCAATTTCACCAACAACAAGTTTTACTATATGATATGCAATATAATGTAAAACTTACGATAAATAAAGAAGTAAGGGTTAGAGATTTTTGACACCATAATTTATAGTGGTTCGGCCTCAATGCCTATGTCCACTACTCCAAACCACACTTGAAGCTTTTCACTATGTAAAAGTGAATCCACACTATACACCAAGATTTTTCCGTGGGTCACTCTCAAACCGTTACAATAGAAGTCTTTGATCCAAGGCTTCTCTTAAACCTTTTACACAATTTCACCCTTTTGAGTATTCTCACCCACACAAGGGATTTCCACAACCTCAATTGTTTGATATAAAAAATTTTACAACATAACTTGGATACTCACAAAAGATAAGGAAGATTTAAGTGTGATTGTTTACCCAAGTAAATTCAAGCTCACTAAATGATGATGAAGATGTAGTATATGAGTTTTTTAAAATAAAGAGAGTGAATGATCAAGAAGGTTTTGTTTCTCTTTGTTTTTGCTTTAAATAAAATGTTGGAATGTGTTAGAACTTATAAAAAAACTAAGCAAAAATAAATTTTGGTTTCAATTTATAATGAAAAGCAAAACAAGCTCTATTTCAGCGTAGAGACTAATGTGCCGGTGTTAGGGACTAGTATACCGATGTTAGGGACTGGTATGCCGGTCTATAAATTCAAACGGCCATAAAATTATGACCATTGAGCACTGGTAAGCGCGAGCCTGGCCCGATTACTGATCGGTATGGAGATCGGTATGGTTCAGATCGGTTCCAGTAACAGGTTCAATGTGCATGTAGACCGGTATGAAGACCAGTGAGGTCTGGACCGATTGCCGAGAGCGTGTTTTCAGATTTCGAAGACCGATACGAATCGGCTCGGTTTTCGAGAGCATGCAAAATATATCAGAGACACTGATATGCCGATATCAGTAGTCAGTCTGCTGATCTCAGTGCATAAAATTCGGGATTTGAAGTTTAAAACAATATGTGTATGATTCTAATGCTATATATGAATGTGCATAGAAATACTTGAATATCAACTCATTTACATTGAAAACCTTAAACTATACGATTTCGTTTGATTTCTTCATTTGAGTTTCATTCTTCACATTACTTCGACGCCTTTTTGTATAGTTTTACGAGTATATTGAAGTCGCGAGTGTTGCATCATCAAAATCCTTCATCAAGACAATGACGCTAACACAAAATTCATATCAAAGATGAACAAAAATATTTAATCTAATAGGAGCAACAACTAAAAAATAGAGCCTTTAGATTTCATAAAAGAACTTCTCCCTATTGTCACATCATAATGCCATATAATGAGGCTGTTCAAAAGAATACATTTCTTGTTTTAGTAGTCTTGTTTAAAAAATAATTTTTTTACATTGCATTCTTCAACTCGAAATTGAGTATCAACATCGAACAAGTTTGCCACGCCGCTTAGTATCCTTGGAAGATTGGCGGAGGTGGTGATGGGTATAGCGCACCAACGGTTCCGAAGATGAAATCTTCGGGTGGAGGAACACTAGGAGGAGGAGGGGATACAGTTGGCGATTGGACTGGTGGTGGTTCGGAGTTGACGGAGGCGGTTGAGGTGGAGACTTGACAAGTGGCGGAGGTGAAACCGGGGAAGGTGAAGATGGAAGTAGAGACGGGATATGTGGTGGTGGAGACGACGATGGCTGAGGTGAAGGTGGCAGAGTTGATGGAGAGGGTGGTGATTGCGTTGGTGGTTGAGTTGGTGTAGATGGAGTCGGCGAAGGTACTGAAGTGGGTGGTTTTGATTGCTCTGGTGTAGGTGGTGGCACATATGGTTTTGAAGGCTCCGGAGATAGAGCGGATGGTTTTGACGGCACATGCGCTGGCGAAGATGGCTTATGGGGTTCAGGTGCTAGAGTTGATGGTTTTGATGCCACAGGAGCTGGTGATGAAGATTTTGACGGTTCAGGTTCCGGAGCTAATGGATTTGATGGCTCTGGTGCTGGGGTTGATAGTTTAGAAGGCACAGCAGCTGGAGATGATGGTTTCGACAGTTGGGATATCGGTGTTTGTGTGTGTCGTGGAGGTGAAGTTGGTGGTGCAAACTGCACCGGTGGTAGAGTTGGTGGAGATTGAACCAGGGGAGGTGGAGGAGGAGAAGGAACTGGTAGCGTTTGGGACGGAGGTGAAGTTGAGGGGGGAGACTGCAATGATGGCGGAGGTGGTGGAGATTGAATTGGGGGATGTAGTAGTGGAGAAGAAACTAATGGTGTTGGGGGCGGAGGTGCAGAATGCACTGGTGGTGGAGAAGATGGTTTTGTTGGTAGAGGTGGACTTTTCGCTTTAAGAAAAGCTTGTGGTGGTAGTGGTGTCGGTGCTGAGGGTTTAGGGGTTGGAGGAGGAGGCGGCGGTGGTGGTGATAATGGAAGAATGGAAGGCAGGGAATCTCCAGCCGAACAATCATCTTTATTACAATCTACAGGTTTGCTCACCACTGGGCTACATGTGCTAGGCCATTTCTGATTTGGTTGCTCGGCGAGACAATTGCTTGTGTCATCAAATACACCACCCTCTTTTGAACCTGGAATGCATTCATTGCCCAATCCTTGAAAATAATTATAAGAAAATGTGAAATTATTTATGTCTGGCAACTTGCAGATTTGCTCGGACACAAATCCTGTTAGCTGGTTATTCGAAATAATCAAACTCTGAATACTCTCCAAGCACGAAAAGCTTTGCGGCACACTTCCATGGAATAAATTAGAACTAGCATCAAAGACTGTCATGTTTCTAAGCGACCCAATTTCTGACGGGAAACAACCCGTTAGTTTATTGTTTGAGAATATAATCTCGTTCAAGTTTGACATGTTGCCAATAGATCGTGGGATGCAACCATCGAAATTGTTATTAGCAAATGTGACAACACTAGCTGCCGATTTCCCTATTGTTTCAGGAATGCATGACGAGAACCTGTTGTTGTTCAAGAAAATAGCATCGAGATTCCTCTCGAAAAGTTCCTGTGGCAACTCACCCTCGAAATCGTTGTACCTGAGATCAAGGTATTTGATATTTGTCCAGGATAAACAAACGCTTGGAAAAGAACCAACAAGCCTGTTGTTACTGACATCAAACTCATACATAAGTTTCATATTTGAGAAGCTCTCAGGAATAATCCCACAAAACCTATTAGAGTTAACATGAAACAATGCTAGATCAGTTAACCACCCCAACTCAGCAGGAAAATGCCCAGCAATGTCGTTACCATTCAGATCAATGCCAGCCACAACAGTAATGCTGGAATTATCGAGCGCCGGTGCACAGAAAACGCCACAATAAGAACATACATCGGAGCCAACCCAATTCCCAGTTGTGTTAAAGGGATCCGAATGCACGGCCTTCTTGAATGCTTGAAGAGCAACATATGCTTTCTTCAGCCTATCATTGGCAAAAGTTTGGTTCTTAAGATCACACTCAACATTATCAGGAAGCTTTCCATCCTTGGGTAACGTCAAGAGCTGACGGCGAACAATAAAAGCCGCTTCAGCATCGGATAAAGCAAAAGAATAGGGTAAAAATGAGCAACAAATAAGGGAGAAGAGAACAAAGCAGGCAAACACCTGCATAGTTTACACCTTGGTTCAGGCCCAAGGCTGCTAATTATTGTAGGCTGTTGATGCCAATGTTAGGAGAGGGTTTATATAGAGAGTTGTGACTCTAAAGTTTGATATTGCCATTTCTTGTGCCACAAATCTCTCCATACCACATAATCAATTCTGTCTGTTACAAATCTAAATTTAAATTAGCTATAACATTTTATATATTCACTCCAATTATTACCACAAAACTCTAAACACAAATCTAAATTTAGATTAACCCAAACACAAAATATTATTTGCACATAAGTGAGAGACTAAGCATTGTTGGAGATATCTTAAGACCAACAGTTTTAATTCTCGAAGCTGATATCTTCGGCGCAAGAGCGCTCGATCAATGAGCTATTACACACTCTTTTAAGGGTGGCTGCTTCTAGGCAAACCTCCTAATTGTCTCTGAACCCCTACCTTCGCACCATTTGGTAGAGTATTAATTGATAATATAAGCTAACTTATAAGTATTGTACTTGTGTTATTGAGTATAAACTAGCTTATAAGCTCATCAAATTTTATACCAAACAGTACATGAGTGTGCTTCAGTTACTTGATTTGTTTACTATCTTATTATTATTGTTTATATTATTCCACTCTTTCTATCGATGTCAATATATCGGAACGGGTTGGAAATTATCAATCTCGTATCGAATTTTAAATTGGGACAAAAATTATTTTAAATTTTAGACCGAACAGTTCCTGATCCGAATCTCGATCCTATTTTTTATTTGAAAAGAAAAATTATCTCAAATCTCGTATCAAAATCTCAAATTCCAATTGGATTCGGGATATTCTTGTATCCTTGGTCGTTATATAAAATTAGTGATAGATATAAATCAGGTGAAGAATTGAATGAATCAAACATTATTAATTTATTTCATGGGGTTATTTCTTTCTGATGGGAAAAATCCGAATGGATTGGCAGCGAGTTAATTTCAAAATATTTGAATGTATTTTACGGGAAAAACAAAAAAAAAACAAAAAAAAAACATTCATAAGAAGTTTTTTTGTCCTTTTGAATATAACCTATTAGTTTCATGTGTATTGATAACTTCCATAACAAAACAAGTTCAATTAAGTTAGTAATGAGTTTTGAAGGTTTCATAGCAATTGAACGAGTATTTGAACAACATCAGATAGAGATATCAGAGTGATATTCACTCTTTTGGATATTTCAAAATATTTAGAGCTCCAATTGAGACTCGAAGACGATCGCGTTCATATAAAGAACGTATGATTTGGCCAAAGGATGAGAAAATTAAAAGTATTTTAAATAGCATCTCAAAACCAGTCCGCAACGTGCGTTTGTGTAGCATTCGTCGGAGCGTTCTAACGCTCAGAGGCATAAACTTTGCATTTAAGGCGCGTTTGAGGGGCGTTCGAATGTCCGTGGTTAAGTGGGTTATTTTGAACGTGTTTTAAGTTAGTTTTACACAAGGAAACCCCTACATTTGTCCTACCTATTTAAACAAATATTTAACCACTTTACCCAAGTGAAGAAACACTATTCTGACAGCCACATGCGGAAGTTAAATGGCTTATGCATGGTTTGTTGTTTATAACTTTAATGAATGGGTTCGGCTTACTTTTGTAGAATTATGATCTCATTTAGTTATTTTCTTGAAAGATAAGGAAAAAAATTGTAAAAGAATTTATATATATGATGTGATTGTGATCAAACTAAAATAATGTGCAAAAAGACGGAATAACTTGATGATATATTGCAAGATACTCTTTTTGTAGTTTTACATTGATTCATTCGGCAGGCAAAGAACTGGGGAATTTAGATTTTTAGCTGATTTCCCCAGCTGATAGGAGATCAAATCAGATATCAAGTACTTATTGATTTTGGGGTTTCGAGTTATGAACCATTTGGCTAAAACTCTAGGGCTTGCAAGATTTTACTTCTAGAATAATGTTATTTCTTGAAGCCCTGTCATTTATCATTTTTATTGGTTTGTATGCTATTCATGTATTAAAGTTTTAACAGTTTGAAGAAGTGTATAGGGTAATAGTTTATTTGAATTGTAGTTTTAGGAAGGTATCCTTCCTACAATTACATGGTCTATTAGTCAGTAGTTTAAGTTTCGACCAAGCAATAGCGGGGGCTTGGCAGATTGCACCTGATGATCATGTAGTAAATATGTAAGCCATTTAACTTCCACAGCGGTGAGTGCCAAAGATGTTGTGATTCTCTGATCACTGAAGAGTGTTTATGAGAAAAAATTGAATTATATTATTATAAGAACAGAATTTACAAGTGTTGAAATTTACAAGAGCGGAATACTGACAGATTTGGCATTCTGTATATTGAATCTCCTGATTACCCTTTCAATATAATTCTCCTGTGAAAGCCAAAACCTTTTGTTCTATCTGTCTCAAACTATTTGCATTCCCAAAATCTGTTGAGCTGGTCCTAAGTTTTTCATGTCAAAAGACTTAGAGGTTTTCTTCTTCAGCTGGTTGATCTTTGTTGCATCTTGTTCAACGATCAACATATCGTCCACGTATAATAGAAGAGCAATGAAATTTCCATCCGGAAACCTTTGAATGTAAACACACTGGTCTGCTGCAATTCTTTTGTAGCCTTAACTCACCATGAACGAGTCAAATTTCTTGTACCACTGTCTTGTTGCTTGCTTGAGGTCGTACAAGCTTTTCTTCAGCTTGCAAATAAGGTTCTCATTTCCTGAAATCGTAAAACCTTCTGGCTGCTCCATGTAGATTTCTTCATGTAGATCACCATGAAGAAATATTGTCTTAACATCCATATGTTCAAGCTCTAGGTTCAAACTAGCTACCAATCCTATGATAAATCGGATTGAAGCCATTTTACAACTAGTGAAAAAATTCATCAAAGTCTATTCCCTTTTTTCTGTAGGAATCCTTTGACCACTAACTGGACTTTGTGTTTCACCACATTTCTGATCCCATCTTTTTTAGCTTAAACACTCATTTGTTCTTCAGTGCCTTCATGCCTTGCGGGAGCTTGACTATCTCATAAGTATGATTTTTCTGCATAAATTCCATTTCATACTGCACTGGGTGCAACCATTTTACTTTGTCTTTGTGAGATACAGCTTCCTTGAAATTTTCTGGCTTCCCCTCGTCAATAAGCAGAATATCGTTAGATTCTAAGTATATAGTTGATGGAATCCGGTCTCGCTCGGATCTTCATACTTGAGGTTCACTGGTTTTGTGGAGGTCTGTCATCATCCAGATTTGCGGATGATCTTGTAGCCTTTGATAGAGCGGGTTGTGGCTCTCCTTATTCAACACCATATTCTTCCTCCTCTAGTTATGCTTCTAACATATCATGCACCCCATCATTATATGTGGCCACTCGTGTTGGTGCTGGGGTTGTATCTGGATTTGAATCACTTTTGTCGGCACTGGAATTAGAAGACATCTTAGGCCTTTCAATGTCTTCTATTGTCTGGTCTTCAAGAAACAATACATCCCTACTTCTAATGACCTTCTTTTCCTTCGGGTCACATAACTTGTATCTGAATTTCTCGTCTCCATAGCCTATGAAGATGTATGGAGCAATCCTCGCATCAACCTTCTGCCTGAGCTCCTTGGATATGTGTGCAAAGGCTAAACAGTCAAATGTTCTAAGGTGAGAATATGAGGGATTCTCACCAGACCACACTTTCTCCGGATGGTGATATGTTGATCAAGTAGCATATGGCACAAACAGCTTATCCCCAGATTGGTTTTGGCATCTTAGCCATGTTGATCATACTTTTGACTTTCTCCATAATGGTACAGTTCATTCTTTCAGCAACACCATTATACTGTAGGGTGCGTGGAACAGTCATTTCATGTCGAAGTCATGTCTTTCGCACTAGGTATAAACTCTCTGGAAGCGTACTCGCCTCTATTATCTGTGCGGAGGCACTTCAGTTTCTTCCTTGTTTCACGCTCTACCATAGTATGGAACAGTTTGAAATTATTCATGACCTGATCCTTTGTTTTTAGAAAATACACCCATATTTTTCGAGAAGTATCATCAATAAAAGTCAGAAAGTATTTGTTACCGCTTAGTAAATTAACCTCCAATAGACCACAAACATCAGAGTCTACCAGACTGAGCAACTTAGATCTTCTCGTAGAAGAGAAATTAAAAGAGACTTTATGTTGCTTACCGAACAGACAATGATTGCAAAGATCTAGAACAACATTTTTGGAGATAGTGATGAGATCCTTCTTTGTCAAGGTAGACAACCTTTTCTCACTCATGTGATCGAGTATCTGGTGTCATAGATTTTGAGAAGCCTCTCGTTCAGATATATTGAGGCTCTTTGCACATATATACACATGAGTCTTGTATAAAGTGCCGTAAATATGTCATCGGGCGACAACCATGATACCTTTTATCATTCTCTGTGTGTCATTGCTAAAATGACTAGCATGTCTCTGTTTGTCAAGGGCTACCTCCGATAGTAGATTGAGCCGAAGCTCTGGAACATGTCTCACATCTTTCAGGGTTATTGTACACCTTGTATTTATCGGCATCTGAATATCATTGATTCCCACTATCTGAGAGGAACTGGTATTTCCCATCTTCATTGCACCAAAGTATCATTCTTTGTATGTTGTGAAGAAATTCATGTGATGAGTCACGTGGTAGGATGCTACAGTATCTACTACCCACTCAACATCTTGGGTTGCGGTGTGAAGGCATTTCTCTTCCTATGGAGTAGATGGCTGCATCTCCTAAGATAATTACTAATGTCTCTACATCACTGTTCTTGGGCTAGAAATTGCCTTGACCTCTCGGTGTAGCTTTCAGCAATTCTTCTTTAAGTGGTCTTCTATGCCACAATAATAGAACTTGTAAGTAGGCTTTCTTCCGTCTCTGGATTTGCCTTTACTTTTTCTTCTACATATCCATACCTTAATTTTTATCTCGTTGTCTTCCTCGATTCTCTGTGACGAGGGCTTGTGTCTGATCTGTGCCTACGTCTTTTCTTCTGACCTCCTTATTTGACAAGGCATCTTTTACCACAAGCATGGTAAGTTTGCCTCATGGAGCCGAATTGTTTAGAGTAACCACCAATGTCTCCCAACTATCATGAAGATAAATGAGTAGTAGGAGGTCTTGTACTACATCACCCAATTGCATGTCTACTGCAAACAAATGGTTCACAAGGTTCTGGAACTTATTGGTGTGTTCTACAATGAAAGTTCCACTCCGTAGCTTCAAATTCACCAAACGCCTCATAATTAAGGCTTTATTCTAAGCTGTCTTGGCCTCGTACATGCCTTTCAACTTCATCCACATTTCATACGTATAAGAAAGCGATATTAGATATCGATTCAGGAAAATGGTAGAAAGCCTTGAAATCCGAGATGAATTCTATGCATGACAATCAAGTTTGAGACTTAGTTGAACTTCCTGAAGGAGTTAAACCTATACGATGTAAATGGGTTTACAAAAGGAAGCGAGGGCCCAATGGAAATGTGGGAACCTTTAAGGCCCGACTGGTAGTGAAAGGTTACACTTAACAGCCTGGGAATGACTATGAGGAAACTTTTTCACCAGTAGCCATACTAAATTCCATTAGGATTCTTTTAGCCATTGCTGCATATCACGACTATGAGATATGGAAAATGGGTGTGAAAATCACTTTCCTAAATGGATTCCTTAAGGATGATATCTATATAGAACAACCAGAGGGTTTCGTATCCAGTGAGACTTCAAACTTGGTTTGTAAGCTTCAAAAGTCTATTTATGGACTTAAACAGACATCCCAAAGCTGGAATCGTCGTTTTGATGAGATAATTAGATTATCTGGATTCATCAAGAACGAGGAAGAACCATGTGTTTATAAGAAAGTGGGAGCATGACAGTTTTCCTAGTCTTGTATGTAGATGACATTCTTATAATAGGAAATGATACAGAATTGATGCAAAGTGTGAAAGCCTACCGTTGCAAGAACTTCTCCATGAAAGATATGGGTGAAGCTTCCTATACACTAGGTATAAGGCTCTACCGGGATAAATTTAGAAAGCTTATAGGGTTATCGCAATCGACGTACATAGATAAGATGTTAGAAAGATACGGTTTTACCAACTGTAAGGCAGCAAATGTACCTTTCCGATATAGCATACATCTTTTGAAGAAAATGACATCTCAGACTAAGGAATAAAAAGTTAGAATTTCCAACTTGTCATATGCTTCTTGTATTGGAAGCATAATGTACGTTATGCTATGTACTAGACCTGACATCAGTTTCAGCGTTAGTGTGACCAGCCGATATCAATTTGATCCAGGTAATGATCATTGGACAGTCGTGAAACATATCCTAAAATATCTTAAGGGTACTAGGGATAAGTTTCTGATATATGGAGAAAATGAACAACAAGTTAAGGGTTATAAGACTCCAACCTCCATGGAGATCCGGATGATAGAAAATCTACATCAGATTACATATTTACCCTTAAAGGTGGTGCGGTTAGTTGGCGATGTTCAAAGCAAGGCTCAACAGCTGATTCCATCACTAAGACAAAATTTATAGCGGTTTCAAAAGCTGCTAAAGAAGCTGTTTGGATTAAAAATATTATCACAGAACTTGGCGTTATGCCTAGTATTACGAATTCGATCCCATTTTACTGTGATAAAAGCGGAGCCATTGCACAGGCTATAGAGCTGAGAGCACATTCCAAGTCTAAACACGCGGAAAGGAAAAACCGCATAATTAGAGAGATAATTAAACGAAAAGACATAGTGGTCTTGAAGGTTCAAGGACTAGATAACATAGCAGACCCGCTTCCAAATGTCTTACCTCCTAAGTTATTCGATAAACATATGGATAAGATGGGACTGCAGTACCATCTAGATTGGCACTAAGCAAGTGGGAGTTTGTTGGAGTTGGTGCTTGGAGTGCCAATCCGAATTGTACATTTTATTATTTATTAATAAAATAACTATATTTTCATTTCATACCTTATTAACGGTATTGTCATTATGCGTATTAGATTGATGTATAGATATGCTAAGAATGACATCGACCTTAGAATAGTCTTGTAGTAATACTGGACACTAGATGGTCCTACATTGGGATAAGTATTACTATTGTACATTATTCTTAATGTATATATATTCCTAGTCGTTGGTTTTGGAATACGGTCGAATTCCTATAACCTAGAAGACTAGCACATATCGTATATTGGAAATGGAGTTCCAATGGTTTAACTCGATGTACCATGAGTTTTGGAAAATAATATAGACATGTCGGTATTGGTTGGACCGAATACTGAATGACTCACATGTGATTCCAAATAGTTAGAAGTACACACCATTGTCAATATGAATCTTCTCGAGTTGAGTAGCATATGTAATCCTTTGACTATAGGATAGCATTAATTTTGTGTGAGATCCTCCACACTTTGATGCCATGTATATCAGAAACCTTTCATGGTCTGGCCTCTAGATGTTCGTTGGGTGTGGACAGATGCACTCAGTAATCAAGTGTGAAGCAAGATAGGATCTGTCGACCCGTATGTGTACCATAAGGGGTTTAGGTATCCATGTGAGTAAAGTCACGATTCTTAAAGTTTTGGCCAAAGTCAATCACTTAGAGTGGATCGCACCAGTTATGAAGAATCATGGACATGTCGACATGAGATGTGCGCCTCAGAAATTTGATGGTGTATTCTATGTTTCCTAAGCACAACTCAAATAGCTTATGACGGAGAGATTTTTAAACATATGTGATGACATTGACTGGTATAGTTCAGAAAAGGTCGTTTGTGTTCTTCGTGAATTCGGAGGTGGCCCAATTACGTACATATTAGCTAGGCTTATATGACAAACGTGACTGAACTTAGAGAGTCACAATATGAAATGTGCTTGTTGAGCACTTGGGTAGCCGATTAATTTTGATAAAAGATAATATTTGATATTATAATTATCAACTAAGATAATCTAGTGTTATTGGATAACATTGATTATTTACATTGACCTAATTGGATTAATTCAATAATTACACAAAGGATTAATTGTAAAATCATAATTATCTCTACCATTTAAGGATATTATGGTAATTGTAAGTATGTAATAATAGGTGGTTTTGGCTTGATTTAATTGGATTAAATCAAAGTGGCAAACATTGAACTAATCCATTTCCTAATCCTTGTCTTGATTTAATTGGATTAAATTAAAGTGGTAGACAATGGAGATTAGTCACACATAATTATACATATTTGGACAAATTAGATTACGCCCACCTAAAAGTTAATTACAACTTTTATTAATTAAAAATTACCTAAGTTTTGCTATAAATAGCAAGCTTTATGAAGGTTTTAATTAAGCAAAGCTAAAGGTTGAGAAAGCTAAGTACAAGCAATTCTTGGAGAAATTAGCCTAAGTTAGATAAGTGTTTAGAAAAGTTTTATAAGGTCTCTACTGTTAGGGTTGGTGCTCAGAGTGCCAATCCGGATCGTATTTATGTCTGATACATGAATACGAGCAATTCTATTTTCCATAATATTACTAATTTAATGGTAGCACCCTTTTCTTTTATACACTTATTCGATCTAATTACGATTAGATATCTGATTATGATTATATCGAAACTAAATCTGGTTTAGTGATACGTGTATATCAGACAAAGACCCTATGATTTACAATATAGTACGCAGTTACAACGTAATTTGTAATTGACATTGGGAAGCACACTATAAGATGTATATCCTTAAATAAAGTTTCTGGTCAGATTTACTAACACGGGTCGGTTAGTAAAATCCGCTAAGACTAGTACATGTAGTATATCGTGACTTAGTCCGATGGTTTATCCTAATGAACCATGAGTCTCGAGAGACTCGTATAGACATGTAGGTATTTATTTGATAAACATTGAACGACTCACTGAAGATTTCATAATAGATGGTACACCAACGTCAATAGGAATCTTCTCGAGTTGAGCGAGCATAGTGGTCCTTCGACTTGAGATACCACAGTGGGATATATGATTTATCCTCCGCACTTTGATGGCAGTCACGTCAATGATCTATCCAAGATCAGACCTCCGCCTGTTCGTTGGGTGTGGACTGATGCTCATGATATCCAGTGCGTATCAAGAGAGGATCTGTCAGTCCTGTGTATAGGGCATAGGAATCCGCACGTGTTTACGATCTAGTAAATCCATGGCTGTGGTATAACTTCATAAATCAGTTCCGAGTGTTATTTCGAGATCGTAAGTTGAAAAAGTCGACTATATTATACCGAATGGATTTGACGTTCTCATCTATATCCCAGGTATAATATGGATAGCCTGTGATGGAGGGATTATACGTATGCAATGACCTCGGCTTGTATAGTTTAGAGAGATTATTTGTTATCATCATAATTCATGAGTGGGTGAATTATGGACACGAAATTGGATTTCGTGACGGATAAACCTAAACTTAGAGAGTCCCACAATATGAAGTGTACTCGTTGAGGACTTGAGCAACGCGTTATGAATAATACGGATTATTCATAATACTTCATCGGATTAAGTGAGTTAATTTGAATCATTTAATCGGTTAAACGATAACACATGCATTAGGGGATGTGTGAACAGAGATGTGGGCGATGCTGTATGGGCTCGCGACCTGTTGGGAGTACCGAGTAGCCCGCGGGGCCTAAACGGGAGAATAAATGTAGTCACCACCCACTGTGAACTGGGAAATGATTTAAGGCCGCACTCACCCCTCGCAAGGGAAGACCTCAAACCGTTGGGTTCGAAATGGTCCCTTACTTATGCCAATTCTAGTGAAAAGATTTATGCAATAATATAACCAAGTCTTATGCAACACATGCAAGATAATTTAATCAACACACAAGTTTGCACACCCATAATCGTAAATAAAAATGAAGGCAAATACATAATTCAATAAACATATTAAACAAAGAAGTGCGAAAATGTAAATAAATAATAACAGTAAAAGCGTTAATAATGAAGAGAAATGATTAAGTGCGTAATGTAAAAGAAATTACCAAATAGTCAAACATGCATAAAATATGATAAAAAGAAGTTTGTTCACTGTATGTGCGTTTGTGTAGCGTTCGGAAACGCGTTCGAAAGGTACAGGATATGATGCATGGTAAAACAGAATGCATGCGTTCGAGTAGCGTTTAGAAATGCGTTCGAACGAAGATTACCAAAGTGGTATCTAAAATGACATAAACACGTGCGTGACTATTTCTCAAGCGGTACGTGGAGTTGTATCCCAAGTAGAGACCGCACTACCGTCCATTCGGATTCGGCTACGGAATTTATGTCTGGGTTTCCATCCGATATACCACGAAAGGCAACACTCCAGCATTAACACGATGCATAAATAAATAAAGGAACAATAAGAAACAAATAACGAAGTGATAAAAGAGATGCGACCAAGAGATTTGGCCGACATCTATATGGGACCTCGTATACCCGATTGGACATATTTCACATCCAACCAAGCATACTTCATCCGGCGCGGCAAAATATTGTGGTAAAGGCTTGTTGGGTTTCTAGGTTAGCCCCAAAGATCATTCAAGCAATGAAACATGTGTGAATACTTAAAGAGGTATGGCAGAATCATACTTACATTGATCAGTTTTGCGATGTGACGAACACAAATCTATTGCTCTTCCTATGAAGCTCTCGGCATTGGGCTGCTTTTTGTGCTCTCCAAATTTGGTCATCCCTCCAAGTGTGCTCCAAGCTCCAAGCTTTGCAAATGGTGATTCCATGCTCAAGGGTTTGTTTCCCTTTAACCTTGGATGACTCTTCATGTGCTAGCATTGGATAGATTTGCCACAAATCTTCCATTCCTTCTTTGTTATTTTCGGCTTTGCCAAGAAAGAAAGAAAATGGCCCTTGGCCGATTGTATGAGAGAGAGAGGAGAGTGTATGTTGTGTATTTGGTTTTCAAAAAACCTAATAAACATATACAAAAAATTAGTCAAAGCTTTTCCAAAAAGCTTAGACAATTTTGGAGGCAAAATTACAATAAATGCAATCCAACAACTCACATCACTCATGAATAGTGACTGGTTGTCAATCACTCAAAGTGACAAGACATCCATCACTTGAATGATGTACGATGTGACGCCTGATGTGACTTGTGGGCCGCACTTGAATTCGAAATGCGAGTGGGCCCGCAAACACTCCCGGGCTCGGGTTCGCTAATTCCGAATTAACGAATTTTCCGTTGCGACGTAATTAAATCAAATTCAATTAAATAATTTTTCCTAGCAAAATTACTATTCACGTCACTAGCGAATTAATTCTTTGTCAGGCGTAGTATACTTAGTATTGCGTATTACGATCCAGTATCGGATGTCACGTGCTAGGCCTGGGGCTGGAATTGTGTCTGCCCCGTACGAAGCACATATCGGATCTCTGGTAACTAGTCTCTATAATCAGATAATCATGACCTAGTCATATTATCCCGATGACTGCAGTACATAAGAACACCAGTTCCGTATCCTACGTGATCATCATCTCCACTATGACTGGAGTGATACTTCCATCTTGACATCACACCCAATACACTATGATTCTCAATATACCCAGAAGAGGCGTACACAGAACCTGTTAAAGCCATGGATGACCAAAACCAAAGTAGATTGATTGTCGCAAGTATTAGCGGTGCAAGTCTCAGGTTAAGACCAAATACACCTACCCTGATTCGGACTTCCATAGACACATAGTCATACTACCAATGGAATTCCGAGGGGTCTATCCAGAGCGAAGCTGTTTCCATACCATCGGTAAACACAACATCCTATTACACTTGCATGAGTATCCTATACCCAAATATATGAGAACTATGTCGTTATGCCCTCACAACGCGCACAAGTGTAATACTAGTCTTTTACGCATTATCGATGTCCAATCTCGATAATACTCCGACTAGGGATATTTAATGATTAAACCTTCGTGGATTGATACCGTCTCATATCATCTCAATCCGGAACTAATCATATGGACCTTTTATCATTTATATATCTTGGTAATCTAATTACAAATGATAAAAGTGTTGGGTTTCTCTAAGGTCCCAAGGATCAAATCAAGCAATGAAACACATGGGAATACATCAAAGAAGTTGCGGAATACTTACAATGATCGGTTGTGTCATGCGTTGAACAACAAAAACTCTTTTCCTCCTCCATGAAGCTCACGATAGTGGGCAGATTTTTGTCCTCCAAAATTCGGCCATGGATGATCCACCAAGCTCCAAGCTTTGTGATGTGATTCCATGCTCACGGGTGCGGTTCCCTATCACCTTCGCAAGACTCCTAAAGCGTGCTAGCACTCCGGAAATTTTGCCGCAAAATTTCCCTTGCTTCTCCTACAACTCACGACAAAACCATAAAGTTGAAGGAAGAAAATGCCCCATGGGCGAGAGAGAGAAGAGAAGAATGAGAGAGTGTGTTAATTTTGGTTGTTAGAGATTTGTGTATCTAATACACAAAAATGAATTTTAAAATTCATTTACCAAATTTTTGCTTTCCAAAAGTCAAAAGGCATTAAAGCCAACAACCACATGCATCAACTATTCACATCACTCATGACAAGTTATCAAATCACTCAAAGTGACTAGACATCACATCAATCGATTGACTAGTGATTTGACGCTTGATGTGACTTGTGGGCCGCACTTTAATTCGCAATGCGAGTGCGCCCGCAAACACACTCGGGCTCGAGTTTGCTAATTCCAAATTAACGAATTTCCCATTGCGACGAAATTAAATATAATTTAATTAAATAACTTTGCCTAGCAAAATGACTATTCACGTCCCTAGCGAATTAATTCTAAATTAACTCGTTCGCCCGAATTAAATTCTAGATTTAATTCCGCGTCGAAATCCAATTTCGTATAATATATCGAATATATTATTTTCTCAATTAATTCCAAATTAATCGTTTTCTCTCTTAATAATATTTTATCCAAGATAAAATATCTCTTCAATTAATCCCAGATTAATTTTCTCTCTCATCTAATTAATCCCAGATTAATAAAGTGCGAGTCATACGTCATCGGTGAATTTTTGGGAAACGACCCATGAGATCCCCGGATATGTTGGCAGTAAATCCGGTCGTCGGACTATCCGAACACGTAAGTACCTAGTACCACATTTTTACCGATTTACAAGACATGGTTGGCTTCTAGCAAAGCATCATGCCTACCCAATTCTCCAGAAATATTCTTACTGGAATATGTGATCTATATCAGGCGTAGTATACGTAGTATTGCGTATTTCGATCCAGCATCGGATGTCACGTGCAAGGCTTGAGGCTGGAATTGTGTCTGCCCCGTACGAAGCACATATCTGATCTCTGGTAACTAGTCTCTATAATCGGATAAACATGACCTAGTCATAATATCCCGATAGCTGCAGCATATAAGAGAACCAGTTCCGTATCCTACGTGATCATCATCTCCACTATGACTGGAGTGATACTTCCATCTCGACATCACACCCAATACACTACGATTCTCAATATACCCAGAAGAGGCGTACACAGAACCTGTTAAAGCCCCGGATGACCAAAACCAAAGTACATTGATTGTCGCAAGTATTAGCGGTGCAAGTCTCAGGTTAAGACCAAATACACTACCCTGATTCGGACTTCCATAGACACATAGTCAATACCAATGGAATTGCGAGGGTCTATCCAGAGCGAAACTGTTTTCCGTACCATCGGTAAAACACAACCTCTTATTACACTTGCATGAGTATCCTATACCCAAATATATGAGAACTATGCGTTATGCTCCCACAACGCACACAAGTGCAATACTAGTCTATTCCGCATTATCGATGTCCTGTCTCGATAATACTACGACTAGGGATATTTAATGATTAAACCTTATGGATTGATACTGTCTCATATCATCTCAACCCGGAACTAATCATATGGACCTTCTATCATTTATAGATCTTGGTAATCTAATTACAAATGATAGAAGAGCAATTTCCTTTTTCATATAGTTAATTTGTACAACAACACCATGATCTGTACAAATAGTGATGCTATGGGTCATAACTGTCCAACAATCTCCCACTTGTCCTATAGCCAATCACTCAAGTGTCCTACACCTGAACTATGTACGGTTCGCTCAAACTTCTGCTGAGGAAAAGCTTTCGTCAGTGGATTTGCATGATTATCATCTGATGCGATTTAATCGATCATCACATTGCCACGATGTATGATCCGAACGAATCAGATGAATATTTGAAGTATATATATGGATCGTTGATGAGACCATTAATTCTTTAGCCTGTGCTGTAGCCTAGCTCAGCTGTTAATATAACTACCCCTAATCTGATTAGGATTATTATCAATCCAGAAGGCTTCTATTGCTGCCTCAGCTGCAGCAATTAATCCACTATTACTGTTTATTCGGTAACAGTATCTTGCTTGGAAGATTTCCAGCTCACTGTTCCGTTATTCAAACTTTATAGTACCTTTGTTATGACTTATAGTCGTTTTTATCGGTTTGGAAACTTGTAGTAGTGAACCTAGTCACTACAAGTTCTCCTTCTCCATAGTATAAGAAAGCATCATTAGTTCCTCTAAGATACTAAAGGATGTTCTTAACATCAATCCAATGACTATCATTTGGATTGGCCCGATTGTGACTCTATATTCTCAAAGCGTATGAGACACCGGTCGCGTACATTTATTTCAATGTACGAGTTCTCAGAGAGTGCTAACAACTTTAAATCTATCCCAGTAGATCTTTATTCCTATAATAAAGGTTGTTTCTCCCAAGAATTCTACGGAGAATTCTCATGAAAGCCAAGCTTTTACCGATTGTTTTATGGGAATATCATTTCCAAGAAATGATATCTCATCATTACTTATAGGACATTCATTGTCAGTGCACTCCCACTAACTTCCTTATATACACAAGAATCATTTTCGTTTTTGAATTAAATCATACACCATTATGATTACATCAAAACGATAATTCCAAGAACGTAATGCTTGCTTCAATCCATCCATGGATCGAATAACCTGCAAACCTTGTTTGCTAGTTATGGTACCACAAAACCATCAGGATGTTGCAAACATCCTCAAAAAGGTTTCCGTTAAGGAAAGCGGTTTTGGCATTCAGCTGCCATATTTCATAAATGAAATATGCAACTTTAGCAAGCATTGTCCAAATGGATTTAACAATGGCAACAGGTAAAAGGTTTCGTCGTAATCGACACAATGTTGATAACGATACCTTTCCGCTACAAGCCTAGCTTAGTACGTTGATATGTTGCCATTCATGTATGTCTTCCTATAATAATTATATAGTACCAATAGGCACAATGTCTTCCGGTACATCAACTAGTATCCAAACTTAGTTGGTATACATGGGATCCATTTCGGACATTATGGCACTTTGCCATAATAGGGAGTCGATACCTTGTATCACTTCCTCATACGTAGTCAGTTCGTGTTCCTCAATAAAATTTACATCTTTTTGAGGTGAGATCAGAAACCCATACCCCAGGTTATTTTCTGACTCTCTCCGACTTACGCGGTTCTTGTGTATTCGAAGATTATTGGTATAGTTTCATCCTTGATGAAATATTTGTGTTCCATTAAGGAATCGGTGTCGGGAACAGTAGAACTCTGATTTTCATCGAGTTTTAGTTTCCTCCCACTTACCACTGCATATCGGTATTCCTCTTAGAAAAAACCGCATGGTGAGCAACAATTAAATTGTTCTCTTGTGAGTTGTATAAGTACTATACTTTGGTATCCATAGGATAACCTACAATTAGGCACTTATCCGATTTGGGTTCTAGTTTGGTATCATCCAAACATATGCCTAGCATTCCCAAATCTTCAGGAATGAGAAAACCCAGTTTCTTTCCTGTTCATATTTAATATGAAGTCTGTCTAGCAGATTTTTATAGAACCTTATTCAAAATAAGTTTTGCACTGTTAATGCGTATCCGTTGAAGGAAATGGTAGCTCAGAGCGACTCATGATTAACCTTATCATGTCCAACAAGATTTGGTTTCTCAGTTCGGACACACCGTCAGAGTGACGTGTTCCGGGAGGAGTCCTTATTGAAAGAATACTATACTCTTTCAAGTATTTGAGAAACTTATTGCTTAAGTATTTTCATCATGGTCTAACCGTGATGGTTTAATACTTTAGCCGATCTATTTGTCCACTTCGTGTCGAAACTCTTTGAATTCATCAAAAGTTTCCAATTCGTGTTTCAAAAGAAACTCATAACCATAACGCGATGCCATATCCGTAATGGTCACGAAATATTCATATCTACCTCTAGCCTAGCTAGATATAGGCCCACTTACGTCACTATGACCAAGGGCTAACAGATCGATGGCACTTGCACTTTTACCAAGTAAAAGATGTTTTAGGCACTTTGCCCAATAAACTATATTCGTAGACTTTATTTGATTGGAATCAAATCCGTCCTAGTACCCACTCTTCGAAAGTGTGGATATACGAGTCCTGTTAATTGTGTCCCAGACAACAATGCCACATATAAGTTTCAACTGATTAATTCAGTTCGAGCTATTTGTTTGTTCTGTTATACGTTTGAGATTCATTTATATTCAAAATATAAATATTTTTATTCACATCTAATGTGTTTATCTCAATATCATCTTTATAAAATGAAACACTTTAGTGTTCTAGAATATAAAGGTATATCCGGAACGGATTAAACCTTGATATAGAGATAATGTATCTAGTCAAACTAGTTACACTGTAACAGTTTCCTAATTTAAGTACACACCTGAAGGGTAGTTCCTAAACTTAGGTTTCTACGGTTAAAACAGCGACTGTCGTCCCATTTCCGATTCGCAGATAAATCTCAACTGAAGTCAGTATCCTGCTCAGAGCAGATTCTGCACACTAGTACATATCTATGTACCACTTTCAGTATCTAAAATCCAATTTTAATACTAGTAGTGAACATGTTTATGACAAACATTTTTGAAGTCGGAGCCTTGCACCGTTTTTCAATTCCTTCATGTCTGCCTTGTCCATACGGCTGTCACACTTCCAGTGACCCCGTTTGCAACAATTTAGGCAGATATTTTGGGATATGTCATTTGTCTTCCCAGAAGATTATAATGATTTCTCTTTTTCCCCTTTTCCACACCCATAAGCCTTTGGCCTAGCCTTGGTCTTCTGGAATGTCGAAGTAAAGATGCGCCTTGCGCTTCTTGCCTTATTGCAAACTTTGGCTTTGTCTCCTTGAGTATAGCCATTAACTCTCCAAGAGTTTACTATTGCAATTTAGAACTTCTAAGATCTAAGAGTAGATCTATGAAGATCCTTCAATTTCATTTTTCATACTATAAGGATCTAATCCTTAATTCTGATTAAGAAATTAAAGAGTCTATTTGGCAAGCTTAATGGATTAAGCACTAAAGTTATCATTACATGAATCTTCCAAAGATCATGCTCTACTATTTGCTTAACTTCGGGCTTAGGCCTAAGATGTGTTATTTTATCAAATAAAGTAACTTCTTAGTTTTCAGGACTATCCTGATTTTTATTCCCATTTGAAAATTTTAAAGTCGTTTAAATACATTTTCACTCAGGATTATGTTTTAAACACCAATCTTTCAATTATCTTGATTGCTATAGTCCAACTATCCAATCAATGATTTAGGTACTATTTATTTTAATGATTACTATAGTCCAACTATATAATCAACTATAATTTAAATTGGTTAACTTCAATTATATTGATTATTATAATCCAATTATAAAATCAACTATTAATTGAAATTAGTTAATTCAAATATATTGATTACTATAATCCAATTATATAATCAACTATAAATGAAATAGTTTGAATACAGTCTAAATGTTCAATTAAAACAACATTAAATATTAGTCCAACTAATAAATAATTTATTTGACAAAATATTTGAAATGAGCGCGTATGGCAAGTAACTAAACGAATATTGCAAATTTAATACTTGACTCCCACTATTTTTCGGCGAGCCTCTAACCCTCTGTGGAGTACTCGGGAAACCTTGTTTCCTAGTGGGCTAGGATCCCGTTAAATAACACAGAATCTTGACTTTGACCAACAAATTGTATGATAATTAACTAGGTAGATCTCTAAGATCAATTGGATCCCATCCAATTCCTAGATTCAGTAGGTGGACATCCAAGTCCGAAACATATATCTTATATATGCCAATATATCCAATATATTGCCTAACCTTTTTCCTCTGAATCAACTAAGCCTTGGCTTTGGCACAACAAACTTAGTGATCCCAGTTAAGCGGAACCCATTGACCTTGGAAAGCTTCGTAATCAATGTCGATTGACAAGAAGTGATCTTGACTTTGGCCAACAAATCACAACTTGGACAAGACACCAATATGGAACAAAGCCTTCGTGATTCAAACACATCATCGACGGACAAAGGTCTTGACTTTGGCCAACAAACCAATGCCAGTCTTGGATCTTGAGTAAGAATCACTCAATGGAAGGAAAAATGCTTAATATGATATTGAGTGTTTTTCACATGCAATTGGCAACCAATTAATTATCTTTGTTAAGGTCTCATCATCATACACCATTAAACATGTATTTTAAACACATAATAAGGCGCATATAAATAAATATAATAATGATATACGGATGGATACTTAAACACATTGTTCCTAGAACAAATCTCTCAATTTCCTCTCTCTCGCTTGCACAAGTATTACTTCTACCCGATTACATAACACTTCTAAAGAAACCTCATTTACATTGAGGGGAATAGGTGAGAAGAGAAATACAAAGAGTATGGAGGTAATAGGCTGGACACGCAGGTCCAATTAATAAATTCTAAATTTATTACAACAATTTCCAAAATTGCCCCACCCATCTAATATCCATATGATATACATTATTCATGCATCACAACCATGTATTCACACAAGCATGTTATCAATCAATCTAATCCAATTAATTAATCTAAATATTAATGACCATCCAATGTTCAAACAAAGATTTGATTTTGCGCGAGTCAAACTTGTTTTGCGAATAAGTACTCAAAGTACGAATTCTTGAATTAAATTAAACTACAACATTAAGTCCAATTTCATTTGTATTTAATACTAACTCATATATTTAATTCCAAATTAAATATCTACACTTTTAATGTACCTTTACGACTTAGATTCCAAATCTAATCGTTACGGGTCTCAAAGCCCAATTAACATCCAATGTTATTTTAATTAAAGTCCAATGGGCTTTTAATTAATTTCTTAAGGCATGGACTTTTGGTCAATATAGGTCCAACCCAAATACCAAAGCACATTTAAGGAATCACCCTTATTTGCCAAGAAACCAATTTAGGCCCATTAGGCCCAATTAAATATTAAAGGTCCATTAGTCATAATTGGACATTATGGATATGGTTTTTGGCCCAATTGGATCCAACTAATTTAGCCTAAACCTAACTTGGTACAACCAAGCCTATTAAGCCCAATTACAACTTTTCAAGCCCAATTTCTAAAATAGGCCCAATTAATTAAATTACCAAATTCCAAATTTCATAACTTAATTAACTAAAGTGTATGCCATAATTAATTACCCAAATTAACATTTCCAAAACAAAAATTTGTACAATTAATTATTCTCATTATCATCAAAACATGTCCAACACATTTTAATCAAAAATCAAACCCATTTCATGCTTCTTAACTCACGGCAATGGTATGGATTTTTGTCCAATTCTAATTTCAATCCAATTGAATTTAAATTAACATTCCCAAAGTCTTTCAAACTCATCCAATGAATCAAAAAACAAAAATTACCATGAGATTATGGTTCCTTTGAATCCGGCCAAGCCAACCCAATTTGGGGAAAATTGTTCCAAATCAATTTTCATTAAATTGATCAAATCCAACTTCAATTAAACATCATTCAAGCATACTCAATCAAATAATTTCATCAAATCATGCTCAAATTAAATTTACCCAATTTTAACCCTAAATTCAAGTTTCATGCTCAAAATGGCTCAAGATACCATTGTTGGGTTTCTCTAAGGTCCCAAGGATCAAATCAAGCAATGAAACACATGGGAATACATCAAAGAAGTTGCGGAATACTTACAATGATCAGTTGTGCGATGCGTTGAACAACAAAAACTCTTGACATCACACCCAATACACTATGATTCTCAATATACCCAGAAGAGGCGTACACAGAACCTGTTAAAGCCCTGGACGACCAAAACCAAAGTATATTGATTGTCGTAAGTATTAGCGGTGCAAGTCTCAGGTTAAGACCAAATACACCTACCCTGATTCGGACTTCCATAGACACATAGTCATACTACCAATGGAATTCCGAGGGGTCTATCCAGAGCGAAGCTGTTTCCGTAACTTCGGTAAACACAACCTCCTATTACACTTGCATGAGTATCATATACCCAAATATATGAGAAATATGTTGTTATGCCCTCACAACGCGCACAAGTGTAATACTAGTCTTTTACGCATTATCGATGTCCAATCTCGATAATACTCCGACTAGGGATATTAATGATTAAACCTTCGTGGATTGATATTGTCTCATATCATCTCAATCCGCAACTAATCATATGGACCTTTTATCATTTATATATCTTGGTAATCTAATTACAAATGATAAAAGTGTTGGGTTTCTCTAAGGTCCCAAGGATCAAATCAAGCAATGAAACACATGGGAATACATCAAAGAAGTTGCGGAATACTTACAATGATCGGTTGTGTGATGCGTTGAAAAAACAAAAACTCTTTTCCTCCTCCATGAAGCTCACGACAGTGGGCAGATTTTTGTCCTCCAAAATTCGGCCATGGATGATCCACCAAGCTCCAAGCTTTGTGATGTGATTCCATGCTCACGGGTGCGGTTCCCTATCACCTTCGCAAGACTCCTAAAGCGTGCTAGCACTCCGGAAATTTTGCCGCAAAATTTCCCTTGCTCTCCTACAACTCACGACAAAACCATAAAGTTGAAGGAAGAAGAAAATGCCCCATGGGCGAGAGAGAGAAGAGAAGAATGAGGAGGTGTTAATTTTGGTTGTTAGAGATTTGTGTATCTAATACAAAAAAATGAATTTTAAAATTCATTTACCAAATTTTTGCTTTCCAAAAGTCAAAAGGCATTAAAGCCAACAACCACATGCATCAACTATTCACATCACTCATGACAAGTTGTCAAATCACTCAAAGTGACTAGACATCACATCAATCGATTGACTAGTGATTTGACGCTTGATGTGACTTGTGGGCCGCACTTTAATTCGCAATGCGAGTGCGCCCGCAAACACACTCGGGCTCGAGTTTGCTAATTCCAAATTAACGAATTTCCCATTGCGACGAAATTAAATATAATTAATTAAATAACTTTGCCTAGCAAAATGACTATTCACGTCCCTAGCGAATTAATTCTAAATTAACTCGTTCGCCCGAATTAAATTCTAGATTTAATTCCGCGTCGAAATCCAATTTCGTATAATATATCGAATATATTATTTTCTCAATTAATTCCAAATTAATCGTTTTCTCTCTTTAATAAATATTTTATCCAAGATAAAATATCTCTTCAATTAATCCCAGATTAATTTTCTCTCTCATCTAATTAATCCCAGATTAATAAAGTGCGAGTCATACGTCATCGGTGAATTTTTGGGAAACGACCCATGAGATCCCCGGATATGTTGGCAGTAAATCCGGTCGTCGGACTATCCGAACACGTAAGTACCATTACACACCACATTTTTACCGATTTACAAGACATGGTTGGCTTCTAGCAAAGCATCATGCCTACCCAATTCTCCAGAAATATTCTTACTGGAATATGTGATCTATATCAGGCGTAGTATCGTAGTATTGCGTATTCGATCAGCATCGGATGTCACGTGCAAGGCTTGAGGCTGGAATTGTGTCTGCCCCGTCGAAGCACAATTCGGATCTCTGGTAACTAGTCTCTATAATCGGATAACATGACCTATCATATATCCCGATAGCTGCAGCATATAAGAGAACCAGTTCCGTATACCTACGTGATCATCATCTCCACTATGACTGGAGTGATACTTCCATCTCGACATTTTTAATGTTGGATAATATGACCCATAGCGTCACTATTTGCACAGATCATTGTGGTTGTTGTAGCAAATTAACTATGTAATAAGGAAATTGCACTCTCATCATTTGTGATTAGATCACCATAGATATATAAATGAAGAGAGGTCCCTATGATTAGTTCCTGGATTGAGATGATATGAGACAGTATCAGTCCACGAAGGATTAATCATTAAATATCCCTAGCCGTAGTATTATCGAGACTGGACATCGATAATGCGGAATAGGCTAGTATTGCACTTGTGCGCGTTGTGAGGGCACAACGGCATAGTTCTCATATATATAAGTATTGGATACTTGTGCAAGTGCGATAGGAGGTCCTGTTTCCACCGATGGTACGGGAAACAGCTTCGCTCTGGATAGACCCTTCGGAATCCCATTGGTATTATGACTAGGTGTCTATGGGAGGCCGAAATCAAGGTAGGTGTGTATAGTCTTAACCTGAGACTTACATCGCTAATACTTACGACAATCGGTAAACTTTGGTTTTGGTGGTGGGGGATCTTAACTGGTTCTGTGTACACCACTTCTGGGTTTATCAGAGAATCGTAGTGTATTGGATGTGATGTCAAGACGGAAGTGTCACTCCAGTCATAATGGAGATGATGTCACGCAGGATACGGTATTAGTGCTCTTCAGTGATGCGCATCCAATCGTGATATTATGACCAGGTCATGAATATCCGATTATAGAGACTAGTTACCAGACATCCGATATGTGTTTCGGACGGGGCAGACACTTATCCAGCCCCAGCCCTAGCACGTGATTATCCGATACTGGGCCGATATGCACAATACATTAGTATACTACGCTTGATACAGATCTTAATATTCTTAAATGGATATGTCCGGAGAATTGGGTAGACTTGGTGCTTTGCTAGGAGTCGACCTTGTCTCGTAAATCGGTAGAACGTAGTACTTGGTACGTACGTGATTCGGATACTCCGACGACCGTATTTACTGCCAGATTATCCGGGGATCTCATGGGTCGCTTCCCGATAATCCACCGATGACGCACAACTCGCACTCTTGAATAATCTGGGATTATACAGAAGAGAGAGAAAATTAATCTAGGATTAATAACGGAGATGTTTTATCCGGATAAAATGTCGTCTAAAGAGAGAGAACGATTAATTCGGAATTAATCGATGTATTAATATATTCGATATATTAGACGAAATTAGATTTCGACGCGGAATTAAAATCAGATTTTAATTCGGGCAAACGAGTTAATTTAGAATTAATTCGTTAGCGACGTAAATAATAATTTCCCTAGGCGCAATTATTTATTTAAATTCGATTGAATTAACGTCGCGACGTAAGCTCGGTATTTCGGAAATATCGAACCCGAAAGCGTGAGTGCACGTGGGCCCACTTTCATTTGGAAACATGTGGGGCCCACATGACACATGTCATTCTAATGCATTGCATGTAGATTGTGTACATTGCACTCAATGTCATTGCATGGAGTTTGAGTGTTTGACACTCTAAGCCATTGCATGTTTTGTGTCATACATTTATTATTAATTTAATAAATATTATGGCATAAATATAAATTGATTTTTGGTAAATCATTTTAACTTAATACACAATTTCATCTCTCTCAAAAACTCTCTCTCCTCTCTCACGCAAATTGCTCACTGGTTTTGAACCAGTTTGGGCGTGAATAAGGGAAGCAAGGGTTGGGTTTTCATGGTGAAAACCGCAAGTGCTAGCACACTACGAGTCTTGCGAAGGTGGTAGGGAGGTTCACCCATGAGCCGGGATCCATCGGACGAAGCTCGGAGCTCCGTTTCTTCACTCAATTTTCTGTTATTGTAGGACAGTGGACTGTTGCAGTGGTGAGATCAAGGCAGTGCGTTTTTGGGCTTGAATCGTCTCCAAATCGACATAACCGATCAATGTGCGTATTCCGCTACCTCCGTTGGTGTGTTCACACATTATTTCATGTCTTGATTTGATCTTGGGACCTTAGAATTAACCAACAATGGCATCATGAGCTAATGTTGCAAGCATGAAATTGTAGGGTTTTAAATTTGGGTAAATGTGATTTGAGCATGATTTGAATAAATTGCTTGTTTGAGTATGTTTATAACATGTTTAAATTCATTTTGGTTGGACCAATTTGTTGAAAATTGATTTGGAATAATTTTCCCCAAAAATATCATGTTGGCCGAATGTTTATTGTATTTTGGATTCTTGGAATTTTGTGATTTTGATTCATTTGATGAGTTAGAATCGATTAGGTTGACGTTAATTTGAATCGAATTGGATTGGATTTCGAATTGGACAAAAACCCCAAAAATCTATGTTGACCGAATTGGATATGCCCTAATGTTGTCTTGGAATTTTTGATTTTGATAATTGGATGTATGGAAATCATTCGGGATATGTATTTAATGTCGATTGCGGATAATTGGATTGAAACCGAATTGGACATGAAATCACTCCCTTGGCCGAGGACTTGAAGCATGTATAATGGGTTTGATTTTTCATTATGTGTGTTTGACATGTAATAATGAATTAAGTATGATTAATTGGACTAATTTAGTGTTTTGAAAATATTGATTTAGTTGATTAATCATATAATGCACTTTTGGTAATTAAATTGTGAAAATTGGATTTTTGGAATTTATTAATTGGACCTAATTTTGGAAATTAGAATTTAAAGTTGTAATTGGGCCTATTGGGCTTGATTATCAAGTTTGGTTTAGGCCAAGTGGATTGGATCCAATTGGGCCCAAAACCTTAACCATAAAGCCCAATGCGGCTAATGAACCTTTAATGTTCAATTGGGCCTAATGGGCCAAGATTGATTTATGGGCTTATGGGGTAAATCCCGGATTGGACTTTGGTTATCGGTTTGACCCGAGTTAACCAAAAGTCCACGCCTTAAGAAATCAATCAAAAGCCCATTGGACTTTAATTGAATTGACGTTGGACGTTAATCGGTCTTTGAGACGCGTTACGATTAGATTGGAATTTAAATCGTAAAAGGTTTATTAAATAAAAGTGTAATATTTAATTTGGAATTGAATAGTGAATTAGTATTAAATACATGTTAAATTAGATTTAATGATGTAGTTTAATTTAATTCATGAATTCGTACTTTAAGTACTTATCGCAAAAACGAGTTTGACTCGAACAAAATCAAATCGTTGTTTGAACATTGGATGATCACTTAATTATCAGATTAATTAATTTGATTAGATTGATTGATAGCATGCTTATGTGTGTGAATACGTGGTTGTGTTGAATGAATAATGTATATCGGATGGATATTAGTCGGGTGGGCAATTTTAGAAATTGTTGTAATAAATTCGATTTATTAAATTGGACCTGCGTGTCCAGCCTTATCACCTTCTTTCTCTTTGTATTCTCTTCTCACCTATTCCCCTCTATGTATATGAGGTTTCTTTAGAAGTGTAGTGTAACGGGTAGAAGTTGTACAAGTGCTAGCTTGAGTGAGAAAGGGAGAGATTTGATCTAGGATCAATGTGTTAAGTATCCATCCGCATATCATTATTATTTTATTTCATACTCGCTTTATTATGTATTTAGAATGCATGTTTAAGGGTGTATGATGATGAGACCTTAACAAAGATAATTAAATTGGTAGCCAATTTGCACGCGAAAAACCCCTCGTTTATATTAAGCAAATATCCTTCCATTGAATGATTCTTGTTCAAGATCCGAAGTTGGCATTGGTTGTTTTTTGACCAAAGTCAAGACCTTTGTCAATCAAGGATGTACTTGAATCATGAGAGTTTTGTTGCATATCGGTGTCTTGTCCAAATCGTGATTTTTATTGACCAAAGTCAGATCACTTTTTGTCCAATGACATTGATTACGAAACTTTCCTCGTCAATGGGTCCCGCTTAACTGGAATCATTAGGTTGTGTTTGGCCAAAGCCAAGGCCTAAATGATTCAGAGGATAGGGTTAGGAAAATGTAATGGATACATTGACATTATACATATGTTTCGGACTTGGATGTCCACCTAACCGGATCTAGGAATTGGATGAGATCCAAGTGATCTGAGAGATCTACCTAGTTAAATAGCATACAGCTTTTTATTGGCCAAAGTCAGGGTTGTGTGTTATTTAATAGGATCCTAGCCCACTAGGAAACGCGGTTTCCCGAGTACTCCACAGAGGGTTAGAGACTCGACGAAAAATAGTGGGAGGCAAGTATTGAATTTGCAACATTCGTTCGAATACTCGCTAAACACGCTCATTTTTATTTTACTCGTCATATTTATTAAAAGTATTAGTTGGACTAATATTTTATGTTGTTTTAAATTAAATATATAGTTGGACTATATACAAACTCATTCAATATAGTTGATTTTATAATTGGATTATAGTAATCAATATAATGAATTAAATGATAGTTGATTTTATAATGGGATTATAGTATCAATATTAAAATTATAGTTGATTAAATAATTGGATTATTGTAATCATTATAATAAATAGTACCTTAATAATTTGATTATATAGTTGGACTATTATAATCATTATAATATATATAGTACCACTAATCGTTGATTAAATAGTTGGACTATTGTAATCAAGATAAGAAATTGAAAAGTTGGATATTTAAAATATAATCTGGGATTAAAATATTTTAAATGATTTAATTTTCAAATTGGGAATAAATAATAAGGTTACTTTATTTGATAAAATAGCTTATTGTACGTTACGCCCAAAATTAAGCAAATAGTAGAGCATAAAATCTTTGGAAGATTTATGTGATGATGACTTTAATGCTTAATTAAAATACTTACAATAAATCTATCTTTAGATTTAAAAGTATTAAAATTGCAATTAATAATTCTTTGAGAATTGAATTGACTATTCTAGAGGAGATAAAGTCAAAGTTTGCAATTGGGGATGTAGCACGAGGTGCACATCGTTTCGATATTCTAAAAACCCAAGGCTTGGCCTAAGGTTCCTAAAATATTGAAAAGGATAATTGACATATACCAAAGTGACTGCCATTTGGATATGGAAGACACGAAGGAATTAAAGAAAGGGCGAGGCTCTGACTTTAAATATATTTGTCTAAGTTATGTTCACTACTAGTATTGAAATTAGATTTTAAATACTTAGTGTGGAACATAAAATATATATGTATTGATATTCAGAATCTGCTTTGAGCAGGATACTGACTTCAAGCTGAGATTTCTCTGCGAATCGGAAACGGGACGAAAGTCGCTGTTTCGACCGTAGATACCTAAGTTTAGGAACTACCCTTTGGGTGTGTACTTAAATTAGGAAATGTTATAATGTAACTAGTTTGACTAGAAACATTATCTCTTTATCAGTGTTTAACCCACTGCGGGTGAACCTTTATATTCTAAAACACTAAAGTGTTTTATTATATAAAGATGATACTGAGATAAATATATTAGATGTAAATAACAGAATTTATATTTTGAATATAATAAAATCTCAAACATATAAATGACAAATAAATAGCTCAAATTGATTTGATCAATAGAGACTTATTTGTGGCATTATTGTCTAGGACACAATTTAACGAGATTCGTATATCCACACTTTTGAAGAGTGGGTACTAGGACTGATTTGACTATTCAAATAAGGTCTATGATTCTAATTTACTAGGTAAAGTACCTAAAATACTATTTACTAGGTAATAGTGTAAAGGCCACCGATCTGTAAGCCCTATTCATGGTGAAGTAAGTGGGCCCATATCTAGCTGGCTAGATGTGAACATGAATATTTCGTGACCTTAACGGATGTGGCATCACGTTATGGTTATGTGTTTCTTTTGAAGAACACAAATCCGAAACTTTGAGTTTCGACACGAAGTATACAAACAGATCGGCTACAGTATTATTCCGCCACGGTAAAACCGTAATGGAAAATACTTAAGCAGTAAGTTTCATACGTAAATGAAAGAGTATGGTATTCTTTCATATGAGGACTCCTCCCGAGACACGTTAGTTAGACGGTGTGTCCGAACCAAAAACCGAATTTTGTTGGACATGATAAGGTTTATCACGAGTCGCTCTGAGCTACAATTTCCTTCAACAAGATATGTATTAACAGTGCAAAACTTATTTAGAATAAGGTTCCATATAAATCTGTTTGACAGATATCATATAGGATATGAACAGGGAAGAAACGGGGTTTCTCATTCCTGATAATTTGGGTATGCCAGGCATAGCGTTTGGATGATACCAAACTAAGGACCCAAATTGGATAAGTGCCAATATAGGTTATCCTAAGGGAAACCTTAAGTATAGTACTTATAAATCTCACATGAGAACAATGTGATTGTTGCTCACCATGCGGTTTTTCCTGAGAGGAATACCGATATGCAGTGGTCAGTGGGAGGATAGTGATACTCGATGAAAATCGGAGTAACACTGTTCAAGGCACGAAGTCCTTAATGGAACACAAATAGTTCATCTATGATGAAACTATACCATTAATCTTCAAATACACAAGAACTTCGTAAATCGGATAGAGTCAGAAAACAACCTAGGGTATGGGTTTCTGATCTCACCCCATAAAGATGTCAATCTTATGGAGGTGTACCATCCGACTACGTTATGAGGAAGTGATACGAGGTATCGACTCCCTGTTATGGCAAAGTGCCATGAGTCCGAAATGGATTCCATGTATTAAAAACTATGTTTGGATACTAGTTGTTGTACCACAAGGCGTTGTGCCTATGGTACATTAAACGTCTTCAAGGAAGACATACATGGAAGGCAACAAACCAACGTACAAAGCTAGGCTTTTGACGAAAAAGGTATCGTTATCAACATTGTGTTAATAACGGTTCAACCTTTTACCTGTTGCCATGGTAAATCCATTTTGAAAATGCTTGTTGATAACTGCGTATTTCATTTATGAAATTTGTCTTTGTCAGTTACAGATCAAAATCGCTTTCCTGAAAAGGAAACCTTTTGGAGGATATTTACAACATCCTGACGATTTTATATAACCGACAAACAAGGTTTGCGGGTTATTCGATCCATGTTTGGATTGATGCAAGCATAAGGTTCTTGGAACTGTATTTTGAAATAATCATAATGGTTTATGATTTGATTCAAAACTAAATAATTCTTGTGTATATAAGGAGGTTAGTGGGAGAGCGCACTGACAGTGAAATTCCCATAAAGCAATTGGTGAAAGCTTGGCTTTCATAGATATTCTTCATAGTAATTCTCCGTAGAATTCTGGGAGTAACAACCTTTATTCAAGGAATAAAGATCTACTGGGCTAGATTTAGAGTTGGTAACACTCTCTGAGAAATTGTACATTTAAAATGTACTTGTATGGTGTCTCATACGCTTTGAGCATATGGAGTCACAATCGGTCAATCCAAGGGATAGTCACTGGATTGAAGATTAAGAACATCTGATAGTATCTGAGAGAACTAAAGATGTTGTCTTAAACTATGGAGATGGAGAACTTGAAGTGACTGGGATCACTACTGCAAGTTTCCGAACAATTAAATACTACGGTACTATAAAGTTTGAATAACGGGACAGTGAGCTGGAAATCTTCCTAGCAAGATAACTGTTGCCGAATAAACAACAAATGCGGATTATTGCTGCAGCTGAGGCAGCAATAGAAGACCATCTGGGTCGAAAATAAATCTAATAAGATTAGATAAAGTTCTGTTAGCAGTTGAGCTAGGCGTCAGCATAGGCTAAGGAATTAAGGTCTCATCGACGATCCAGATATATACTTCTATATCATCTGATTCGTTCGGATCATACATCGTGGCGATGTGATGATCGTGTATGTGTAAATCGCGTCAGACGATAATTAAGCAAATCCGCTGACGAAAACCTTTCCTCAGCAATTTGAGCGAATTGTACATAGTTCGGGTGTTAGACACTCGAGTGACTGGCTATGTGCCAAGTGGGAGATTGTTGGATAATATGACCCATAGCGTCACTATTTGCACAGATCATTGTGTTGTTGTAGCAAATTAACTATGTAATAAGGAAATTGCACTCTCATCATTTGTGATTAGATCACCATAGATATATAAATGAAGAGAGGTCCCTATGATTAGTTCCTGGATTGAGATGATATGAGACAGTATCAGTCCACGAAGGATTAATCATTAAATATCCCTAGCCGTAGTATTATCGAGACTGGACATCGATAATGCGGAATAGGCTATTATTGCACTTGTGCGCGTTGTGAGGGCACAACGGCATAGTTCTCATATATATAAGTATTGGATACTTGTGCAAGTGCGATAGGAGGTCGTGTTTCACCGATGGTACGGGAAACAGCTTCGCTCTGGATAGACCCTTCGGAATCCCATTGGTATTATGACTAGGTGTCTATGGGAGGCCGAAATCAAGGTAGGTGTGTATAGTCTTAACCTGAGACTTACATCGCTAATACTTACGACAATCGGTAAACTTTGGTTTGGTGGTGGGGGATCTTAACTGGTTCTGTGTACACCACTTCTGGGTTTATCAGAGAATCGTAGTGTATTGGATGTGATGTCAAGACGGAAGTGTCACTCCAGTCATAATGGAGATGATGTCACGCAGGATACGGTATTAGTGCTCTTCAGTGATGCGCATCCAATCGTGATATTATGACCAAGTCATGAATATCCGATTATAGAGACTAGTTACCAGACATCCGATATGTGTTTCGGACGGGGCAGACACTTATCCAGCCCCAGCCCTAGCACGTGATTATCCGATACTGGGCCGATATGCACAATACATTAGTATACTACGCTTGATACAGATCTTAATATTCTTAAATGGATATGTCCGGAGAATTGGGTAGACTTGGTGCTTTGCTAGGAGTCGACCTTGTCTCGTAAATCGGTAGAACGTAGTACTTCGTACGTACGTGATTCGGATACTCCGACGACCGTATTTACTGCCAGATTATCCGGGGATCTCATGGGTCGCTTCCCGATAATCCACCGATGACGCACAACTCGCACTCTTGAATAATCTGGGATTATACAGAAGAGAGAGAAAATTAATCTAGGATTAATAACGGAGATGTTTTATCCGGGATAAAATGTCGTCTAAAGAGAGAGAACGATTAATTCGGAATTAATCGATGTATTAATATATTCGATATATTAGACGAAATTAGATTTCGACGCGGAATTAAAATCAGATTTTAATTCGGGCAAACGAGTTAATTTAGAATTAATTCGTTAGCGACGCAAATAATAATTTCGCTAGGCGCAATTATTTATTTAAATTCGATTGAATTAACGTCGCGACGTAAGCTCGGTATTTCGGAAATATAGAACCCGAACACGTGAGTGCACGTGGGCCCACTTTCATTTGGAAACGTGTGGGGCCCACATGACACATGTCATTCTAATGCATTGCATGTAGATTGTGTACATTGCACTCAATGTCATTGCATGGAGTTTGAGTGTTTGACACTCTAAGCCATTGCCTTTGTGTCATAAATTATTATTAATTTAATAAATATTATGGCATAAATATAAATTGATTTTTGGTAAATCATTTTAACTTAATACACAATTTCATCTCTCTCAAAAACTCTCTCCTCTCTCACGCAAATTGCTCACTGGTTTTGAACCAGTTTGGGCGTGAATAAGGGAAGCAAGGGTTGGGTTTTCATGGTGAAAACCGCAAGTGCTAGCACACTACGAGTCTTGCGAAGGTGGTAGGGAGGTTCACCCATGAGCCGGGATCCATCGGACGAAGCTCGGAGCTCCGTTTCTTCACTCAATTTTCTGTTATTGTAGGACAGTGGACTGTTGCAGTGGTGAGATCAAGGCAGTGCGTTTTTGGGCTTGAATCGTCTCCAAATCGACATAACCGATCAATGTGAGTATTCCGCTACCTCCGTTGGTGTGTTCACACATTATTTCATGTCTTGATTTGATCTTGGGACCTTAGAATTAACCAACATTTAACGTGTAAGCTGTGTGTGTGTTACGTGAAGGAGGGGGCCATGTGCGTGTCTTCAGTGAGTGAGAGAGAGAAGTGTTTAGGTTTGTTTTGTCGGTTGGTTGCAATGTGTGGTTCTATTGAAGGGTTACTTGTGATGGAAAATGGCTGCTATGTGAGTGCTTTAGGGTTTCTCGTCTGTTTATCGGTGTGGTCAGTGAAGGTTTTTTATTTGTGTTGGTTGTGCGTGTGTATTTAGGATTGATGAGTTGTCGTATGTGAGGTTCATGTGTTTATTGCTTGTGTTTGCTGTGTGCGTTCCAGTGAGAGAGAAGGAATTTAGGGTTTTGTTTGTGGTGGGTTTGTGAATGTTTGCGAGGGGAGAGAAGATGGAAGAGAGGGAGAGATATGAGAGAGGCGAGAGGGAGAGGTGAGAGAGTCGTAGCTGTGTCTAGGGTTTCTTGGTTCAAAGTGCCGAATGAGTGAGTTGATGAGAGAGATAAGAGAGATGAGAGGTTATTAGGGTTTTGTTTGTTGTTTTTTAGAGAGAGTGAAGAGAGAGTGAGGCCGTGAAGATTAAAGGCGAGAGAGAATTAAGGTTTGTGTTTTATTTTTTGTTGTTTACGTGAGATGAGTCTAGGGTTTTGTGGTGAGGAAACAAATCATGCAAAAAAGGGATGTGCTTAATTAAGTTATTTAGGGAAAGAATATTGTGTATTTTTTGTGGGGAGTGGATTCTAAATATTTTTAAGTTGGAAGGTGATTTAATTGAATTTTGGCATGTGTTATGCATGTGATTTAATTATTTTTGGATTGGGCTTGGGCGAAATGGGCTTTTCATGGGTTGCGAGGGTTTTGGGCCGAGGCTAATATTTTAAAACAGAGATCAATCAAGCGAGCCCGAGGCTAAACAAGGGAATTAAATTTGGCAAGGTATTTATTTTTGAATTTTCCCTTCCGACGTCTGTTTCCCGCGACTTCCGCAACTTATCGGGTAGTGCCTCCATACGAGGCTCATCATTGGGCTTTATGCAAAAATACAGTGTCTACAGAGGATTTTGGCCAATCGTAATTATTGTGTATTTGTATTTAATACATAATACGATTATATACTCATTAATTATTCGTCAAATGAGATTTTGACACATGCCATAAATATATGTATTTTTTATTTATTGTAAATAAAAATACATATATAATAATAATTACATTAATTGATTAATTGGATATTTAATTGTTAAATATTTAAATAATCCATTAATTAAACTTTTTTCACAAATGTTATGAAATTTGTTTAATTATTATTGGAACAAATGGCATAACTTAATTAAACTTTATTTTTCCAATTATGGTTGGTGAATATAAAGTTTAATGTATATATTTGATTGGATCAATTTTTTAATGGACAAAATTGCCCTTGGAAGTCGGTCACTTCCTTTTTTTATTTTTAGAAAAATTATTTTCTTCTTCCTTGATCTATCTATGGCCGTGAGCTTCCAAAAACAATAGCCCTAGGATTTATTTTGATTAAATCATGAAGAAATGAAGGAAAAATTCAAGAAAAAGCTTGGAAATCAAGAGATTAAAAGGTAATCTTCTATAACCCAAGCTTGGAAATTAGTTTCATGTTTTCTTGAATTCTTAGGATATTTCTAGGGTTCCTTTGTTTCATAAAAATTGGGGCTTTTATTTATGGTGGATGGAATGGGAAGTAATATGTATGTGTGAAGCTTAGTTGGATGGAATTATTGTAATTAGTATCCAATTTGTTCATTAAATGCCATGTTGTCATTCTAGAGTGTTATGACCACTCTTGTAACACCTAGAATTGTTCTTGGGTGCTTCATGTGTGGTGACTTTGGTTGGTGTTGTGGATTAATTGAATTAATATTGAAAATTGGATTTAAAGCATGAAAAATCATAATTTTCGGTTCTGGATCAGATCCGAGTAAACTGGAAATTTTGTGATGAAAATAATATGTTATGAATGTATTGGATGTGTTTTGGGAGTTGGACCAATTGCCGAAAAATATTTCGGAGTTGAAATAAGCGAAAATGGCAAAAAACGGCGTTACCGGGTGACTTTTCAGCCAACCGGATGACGGCTGTCCAAATAGTGAGTTTGTCACTATTCGGGCAGCCCATGAACTGCCCTAACACTATTGGGGCTGACCTGGGCAGTCTCCATAAGTGTTGGGTGGTCGGTTCGGTCAAAAACGTGTTTTACATCTTTTTACGGAAAAACATTTTTCGTAAAAGTTTCGCCATTTTTCCTTTATATTTATGTCGCTATTTGATATCGAATAAATAGGTTTAGGTGAAATATAAATAAATTATTCATATTAGATATTAAATAATTTATTCGCTAATTTGAAAAGGTTTTAAATTACGATTTCGCCCGAACCGCGTGTAGGCATTGCATTTTCGCATGTGAAACCCGATGATGAGCCTCATTTGGAGGCACTACCTTTTGAGTCACGAAAGTCGCGGGAAACGGATATCGGAAGGGGAAATTCAGAATAAACAAGCTCACTATCTTCGTTAGTGCTGCGTTCGCTACTTCGTTCGAACGGAAAACAGATTGCGGGTGTTCGTGTCGCGTTCGAGGAAGCGTTCGAACGGTGTCGGTAATTCTGGTTTTGCTGCTAGCCTCGCACCCAGCCCATTTAGCTCCCCAAAGCCCATAAAACACATCCCAAATTAAATAAATAAATATTAATTTAAACATTAAACATTAAATAAAATATTTAAACCATTTACCAATTAAATAAGATATTTACCTAACTTAAACTAAAATCATGCCTAATTTAAATAATTTGAATATATTATATACTAAAACTAAAAAGAAGATGTACTTAATTAAAATCAATCCTAACCAATTAAAGCCAATCATATATTTGACTTCCTAATCTAATAAGATAATTACCAATCCAAAATATTTGTATTCCTAAACCAACAAAAATTAAATATTACAACTTCCTAATTTAAAATATTTTGTCCCCCCTCTATCTTGTGTATGCCTTTCTTGGAAATCCTAATTGAATGCACCAAATCCCTTCCTTGTGAGACAAGGTGAAGCCCTAGCCCCTCTCTATATAAACAACACCAAACCTAGCCACCCCTCCTCTCGAAATCTCTCTAGACTCTCGAATGCACACCTAAGACAAAGAAAAACACACTTGACATATACACAAAAAAGAGAATAAAAGAGCCCCAACCATCTCCTCCATAGCCGAATCCACCACAAGTAACCACCCTCACATCACCGAAACTACAAACACCAAAACAACCCCTAATACAACCACCAATACACCCCCTAATCGCCACTGAAAACCACCTCCGTAAACCCCCCACACATCACCGAAACCAGCCCTATACAGCAGCCCTCCACCACCGAAAATTACAACAAAAACCACACTGTTTTACACGCCCAAACGCAGCAAAATCACCTTAAAACAGCAGCCCAAATCCTTAAAAAACAGTAACATAAAAACTGCATAGATAATCTTAAAAATAATCACATACAATTGCACTAAGAACCCACACAAACTTGGAATAGTTCATTGAAAACGTTTAAACAGGTGGCCCGTGCAGTGAGCAGCAAGACAGAGGCCGAATAGGAGCAGAACGGAGTTCGAACCGCAAGCAAAACAGCAAAGAAGTGAGCTAGGACGCCGAACCAGTGAACCAGAAAAGTTGCGGAGCTTTACCCCCTTCCGATTTTCGTGAAACGCGAGTCCGAGAGACAGCTTAAAAGGTTAGACCTGAGGGTATCTTTCACACTTATTCTCATTTTATTTTCTGGTCATTTATTTTGATTATATTTTCTGTATTTGTGGCATTCGTTGTGTGTATGATGTATGTTGTGGGTATTGGATGAATGGAAGAGTGTCGTCTCTTGTGGTATATAGGATGGAAACCCAGACGTAAATTCCGTAGCCGAATCCGAATGGACGGTAGTGCGGTCTGTACTTGGGACACAACTCCACGTACCACTTGAGTAAATGGCACTTTCTCTTGTTTTGTGTTGCTTTTATTTATTTATTTTTCGTCATTTAAATTCTGTATGTTGCTTATCCCCGTATGATACGATCGAGTGCATGGGCTTAGTAAGTGCGATGAAAGGTCCCCTAATCGGAGGGGTTAAAATCCTTCACCACGATGCTTTGCCGCACCGATTGATGTGTGTTCGGTTGAATGCAAGACACGTTCAATCGAGCATACTTAGTTTGATATGATTGTCTTTATTTTCGTATGCATAATTCAATCGAGCGCATGGGCTTAGTAAGTGCGATGTGAGATCCCCTATGGGGAGGGGCTAAAAGCCCCTTTACCACGATGCTTTGCCGCGCCGGTTGATGTGTGTTCGGTTGGATACAAGATACGTTCAATCGGGCATATTATGTCTGATATTATTTATTTCATGTGTTGTGATGTGACGCGCATGAGCTTAGTATGTTGGTCTAAAGGTCCTCTCTTTGAGAGATCAAGAGCCCCAAAAGGCCACTTTTACGGCAGTACTTCGCCGCGCCCCTTTATTTGTCGTTTATGTATTGCGTCCCATTTCATGCATCAGGTCTGTTCCCGTTCGAACGCGTTTACGAACGCAACTCGAACGCGCATGTATTTTGCCTTGTCATGCATCAGGTCTTATTTATGTTCGAACGCGTTCACAAACGCCATACGAACGCGAGCATTCTGTTTCATTTCTGTTCGAACGCGTTCACAAACGCCATACGAACGAGAGCATTCTGTTTCATTTCTGTTCGAACGCGTTAACAAACGCCATACAAACGAGAGCTTTCTATTTCATTTCTGTTCGAACGCGTTATCAAACGCCGTACGAACGCGAACCTTCTGTTTACCGTTTGAACGCATTTACGAACGCGCACCCACTGAACTGAGTCCTCTTCATTAGATTTCATGCATAGTTTTCCTAGTACCTATCTCCACAAGTATAAATGTAAATATGTTAATGTATTACAATTCATATGCTTATGTCATGATAACATTTGAGTATCATTTCTTACGGTATATCGGATGGAAACCCAGATGTAAATTCCGTAGCCGATTCCGAATGGACGGTAGTGTGGTCTGTACTTGGGATACAATTCCACGTACCGCTTGGAAAAGTGCCCATATGTGTGCTTGTATGGTTAATATGTGTGCTTATGTTTTCCTGAATGTGATATGCAAATAAAGTTATATGTTCGTTGCTATCTTGATATATGTTAAGCATGCAATTTTAAATGTCAGATATATGTGAAATGCGTACATAAGTTTTATTTTGCATATGAGAATTTAGAAGCATGATACTCTTGGAAATAAGTGTTACTTAAGCTTGATTAAATTATTACATAAATCCTTTCATTACAAGTGACATAAGTAAGGGACCATTCCGAACCCAACGGTTTGAGGTCTTCCCTTGCGAGGGGTGAGTGCGGCCTTAAATCTTTGTCCCGGTTCACACCGGGTGGCGACTCCATGTTATTTAGTACTTCCCAACTAGGTCGCGAGCCTAGGAACGGCGTCGCCCAGGTTCTGTTGTCCACACCGCGCTTTCGCTGTGCCCTACGCCCAAAACCTCAACATCTACAACATTTCATCTAGGAGAAATCAAGATTGGATCTTGGAGTGAAGTTTGCTAGCATTGGAATTAAGATTGGATTTTGGAGTCAAGCTTATTAAACCTTGGAAGTTATCCAACTATTTCAACAAAGAGAAGGAGATTGGATCTTTGCATCAAGCTTGCTAGGTAAGTTTGAACTTCCCTTAAGCTATGTTCTTTTATGTATTGGATGAATGATTACATAGCTTAATGTTGAAATAAGGCTAATAAATTGTGTTAGGATGCTTTAAAAGTAAAAACACAATATGCTTATAATTAGGTCAAAATATTTATGTTAGACATAGACATAAAATTAGAGTTTGGAACTCTAGCTTAAAGCTTAGAGCTATGACTACCATTCTAAAATCACTTGACCATCTTTGGGTGACCTAGAATTGTTCATGAGTCATTTCAAAGAAAATTATTCATTGTGGGATTCTATTTTGGGTTGTATTTTGATTCAAAGAAATGCATATATATATTTAGAATATGCAACAACGTTGCTGCAGCATGCAGCGTGCGCTGCCAGCGCACTAGGTGCGCGCGGGTCCAAAATTATTTTCTTCAATTTTTATCCCGATTAGATTTTTTCAGACTCAGATTTATCTCTAGTTTTTCCCTAAACACCGGAAATGGAATATCGTATTTCATTAAATAATTTAAAAATACACTCATACTAGAAATCCATGAGTTAGACTCACTTTCACTAGGCGGGACACCGATCCGACCCTAGGGGTTCCACATCTACCCCAAATAATTTGTCTCTTCATTGGTCCAAATCCGACTCAGGAGCCGATTTGTAAATTTCTAAAACTTTTAGGGCTAAAATATTAATTTTAGAGACTTTAGGGGGCATAGTGAAATTTACTAGGTACGCTAACACGTGGCTGCAGACATGACAAAGTGGGACCGAAATGCTAACATGGCTGACACGTGTCTGACACATGGTAGATGACGTGGCTGACACATGGCGGATGACATCACTGACATGTGGCTGCTCACTGGACGATGACGTGTGCTGACATGGCACTGACGTGGTCTTCTTCAACCTTCAGCTGGTGCATGTGCGTGCAAGGGCGCGTGCGTTGGCTACTAGACGACGCCTGCGGTGAGTGAGGACGTCTTCGATCTCCGTTTGATCACTGGAAAATACCACCGTACTCGTCTCGACATGAATAGGCTAATGGTATGATCAAAATTGATTTTTGACAACTTTCCCAAAACTAGAATTTTTCGAACTAAGTTCCGTTCTTCGGTTTTACGACCCCAATATATAAACAAAGCTACTGATACCACTTATTGTGATTCTCTGATCACTGAAGAATATTTATGTGGAAAAATCAAATTCTATTACTACAAGAACAAAATTTACAAGTGGTGAAACCTTACAAAAAAATCTCACTCTCTTTACACTCTCTGAGCTTTCTTTACATGAACCTTAATTGTTGTGATGCTTTGAGCTTTTAAATGAGCTCCCTATTTATAGAAAAATTATGGCTCAAATTGTCAACAGAAGAATAATTCCCACCTAGAATTATTTTGTTCATTTTTAGTGATTGCACCAAACCTTTGAAAATGATGGTAATGGTGGGGATCAATCTTTGATAATGAAACTCCAAAATCACGATATTCTGACTCACAACTGGATTTGGAGACTAAGGGTTGTTTCTTTGCACTCCACGAAATCATATTATCACCGAGGTATATTGCATAGCCAGAGGTAGAGCGTCCTGTTTCCGGACACCCATCCCAGTTAGCGTCAGAGTTTGCGACGAGATTTATTATGGTTGATAGGGTGAAATACAAGCCATATAGGAGAGTCCCTTTGATGTATCACATAATGCATTTAACAGCCTGGTAGTGGAGCATGGTAAGTGAGTACATGCATTGACTGACAGAGTTTAAGGAATGAGTAATGCCGGGTCTTGTGATTGTAAGGTATTGTATAGCAGCGACCAGAGACCGATAGTGATGAGGATAATGAAATGATAGACCATCAGTGGAAAGGTGTTGAGACACGATCATGAGAGAGTTGATAGGCTTACAGTTGATGAGATTGGCACATTGGATAATTGCTCGTGCATACTTCACTTGTGATAAAAATAATCCCTCTGATGTCCTATGAGCTTCCAGACCTAGAAAATAATTCAGAGACCCTAGATCTTTGGTGGCGAATTCTTTACGCAAGCAGGCAATAAACCTTTAAAGAAGAGCATCATTATTAGGATTGGGCTATCATCCTTTTACATTTATATCTTTTATCTCCTTTTAAAGGTTATGATTTAATGAAGATAAATCTAAGGGTCAAAATCTTGACAACACATTAATGAATTTGATCCAAAAGTTGGCTTGACTTTTGTATTGGCAAAATAATGGCCATTAGATTTATTTTGACTAAATCATAACCATTAAAAGGAGATAAATGAGATAATGCAAAAGGATAATAGCCCATCCCTCATTATTAGAAGTAACCACGATGTCATCAACATAAAGGAGAAGATAGATAATGCCACGAGAGCGGGAATAGACAAAGAGATAAGAGTATGCGCGACTGCATAAAAACCCAATACGCTGTAAGAATGAGCTGAAACGATGGAACCAAATCCTCAGAGGTTGCTTAATTCCGTAAATAGCCCAGCGAATTCTGCATACATATGAGGGTTTTTTAGGGTCAACATACCCTGGGGGTTGATCCATATAAACTTCTTCATGTATGAGACCATTCAGAAATGTGTTTTTAATGTCAAGTTGGTGAAATGGCTAGTTTTGAGTGATTGCTAATGACAGGACCACCCGAACCATTGTTGCTTTTATGACAGGACTAAATGTGTCAAACCAGGAAGCTGAGTGTAACCCTTGGCAACTAGGCGAGCCTTAAGCCTATTGACAGTACATCGGCTAGATATTTGGTGTGGTAAACCCAATTGGAACCCACCACATTGGCTTGAGAAGGCTTGGGTACTAATTCCCAGGTGTGGTTTTTTCTGAGGGCCCAAATTTTTTCATCCATAGCATTGACCCATGCAGAGTGTTTGACAACTGACTTAAAGCTGCGAGGCTCCTTGATCGTGAGAAGAGCCTGAGTAAGACCGGTTGATGGAACTGCACTGATGTAGGCAGAATGTTTGGGCTTGAAAATACCGGCCTTTGCTCAAGCCACCATAGGATAAGTGGACTGAATTGGAGGATCCGAGTCTTGTGGATTAGACGTATCTGTGTGCTAAGACTGTTGGTGATGCTGGGGTGGATAGTGCTTCAGCGGTAGTGGATGCCAAGGGAGATACCTGCATAGGATGTGTAACATGTACAAAACCAGAAGAGTCAGTAGCACGAGGTACACATATATTATTATTAGATTGGGGTACTGTAGGAATGGCAGCCTAAAGTGTCGGGTTGATCAAGGGTAAGGCAACATAATTGTCCAAAAATGAAGCTAACGGCAGATTGGTTAGAGGTGAGTATGGTGTGGTATCGTGGTACAGATATATGGATTCATCAAGTAAACGAAAACCATGGTGAGACATTTTGTATCCTAAAAAAAATACAAGGGGCACTCCTCGGTGATAATTTATGTGTAGAATAGTCTCGTAGATAAGAAAGAGTAAACAAGGCAACCAAATGGATGAAAAGTGTTATAAGGAGAGATATTGGATAAAACCACGGTGAATGTGGCTGTGATGAAAGCTTCAACCCAATAATGAAAAGGCTATGTGAGAGTAGAATAATATGGCAAGTCATGTCTCAGTTATATAGCGATGTTTTTGTTCGGCATGGCCATTCTGGGGTGGTGTGTATTGTCACGACCCCCTCCCTAGAGCGGGCCCAACTCTAGAAAGAGGTTCACAGACTTCATTAGCTCGAGCATTCTATATGACAATCAACCACTCAAATGCACACAAATATTACATCACTTATTACAAATCCAAACAGTTTACACGACTGTTGTGGTTTTGAACATAATACAAGGAAATAAAAACAAAAGATGACACAAATGTCTGGTCCAACCCGAATGTACAACTGTGGCACGTGGATCAAATCTGGTACTGCTACAACTGTGCAGACGGACTACCTGAAATGTTAGGGAAGAGGGGAGTGAGTTTAAAAAGCTCAGCAAGTAAGCACTCATTCTCTCAACATGACCTCACCAACAAAATAGGTTTATATATATAAGTGTATATATATAAATATATGAAAAAACATATATATTATAATTTCATCACAACAATCATCCCACAAACATACAAACATCCATCAAACATGGTTGCTAATCCGGGCTCAGTATAATAGTGGATTGAAACCAATGAGAGAGTACCTCATCACAACTCTCATGGCTTCCCACCATATCAAACCAGTGGAAGTGTACCTCATCACAACTCCCAAGGTTTACCATCAAATCAAAAACCAATGGGAGAGTATCTCATCACAACTCCCAAGGTTTTCCATAATCTCATACCACCTGATGTATCATCACATCTCATCTCCGACCACTATCATACAAAACCCGGCTGCATAACACAACAACACACATCATCCAATACAATCACATCTCACATCCAATCCATCAATCTCATCTCAATAATCATGATTTCATGTTTATCATGCTTTCAATATCTCTATATTATATCTCAACATAATGTCTCACAAATATGTAAATATATATAAACAAAATATATATATATAATTATACCAATATATATATATATATATATCGACTCTCACAACAACCATCAATCATCAAACAATTATGTTAAGAGAATCACCACAGAGTGTACTTACCTCAATTCACGCAAAAGTCAATAACGATTATCAGCTCGAAATTCCAAACGACTAAGCTGAGAAGAAAAACAGCAATAAACGGCTCCGGAACTAATAAGAACGCTCAGCGGAGCAAGCGGGCCCTACAACGAAGATCGGGCCCCACCACCAAAAAGCGGACCCCACAAATCAAATATTTTCTACGGTGAATATATATACCAAAACACTCGTAATATCAAGAACAACAATCTGGTGTGATCGGATCGCCGATCCAACGGTCGGATCTCCAATTCCGGTAATACCCCCGAATCGTCGGTAACTCCAAAACGGAAAACAACCCAAACGATGTCGGATCAGGAAGCGACCACTGGCGTTGGAAAGGTTTCGGCCTGAAAAGTGCTAACTCGCCGGAGGTGACCGTCAAAAGTGACCGGAGACGGCCGGAAATTACAGAAGAACTCGGGCGTAGCGTCCTCCTCTGGCGGCGCGTCCTGCGTCCGTTGGACTCGATCTCGGTGGCGCTGGAAAGCGGACGGCGACAGCTACACAGTGGTCCAGTGCGTGGATGAAGGTGGTCGACGGTGACATGGCGGCGACGCTTCAAAGTTGGCGAGGAAGAAGAAAGGAATAGGAGAGAGAAAATAAAATTATTGCTTTGCTTTTATATATTTTTTCGTAAGTCCCCTCTGCTGTCTCTCTCTCTCTCTCTTAAAATGTTAAAAAAAAAAAAAGCAAAACTCAATTATTATTATTATTTTGTGCCTGCCAGCTAATCATGACACGATTCTCACAATCTACCCACCTTACAAAAATTTCGTCCCCGAAATTTCTAAATCCTCAAATAGTTCTGGATATTTCTCCTTCATATCCTTTTCCAATTCCCAAGTTGCCTCTCGAATATGATGATTAGTCCACAAGACCTTTACAAGGGGAATCTGTCTGGATCTCAACTCTTGGACCTTTCGTTCTATAATCTTCACAGGCTTTTCTTCATAAGTCATATTCTCACACAACTCGACCGGTCGGTTCACCAGGATGTGAGTAGGATCTGGTACGTACTTTTTCAGCATCGACACATGAAATACATTATGAATCCTTTCTAACTCCGGTGGTAATGTCAGACGATAAGCCACCTTGCCCACCCTCTCCAATATCTCGTAAGGACCAATATAACGGGGTGCTAATTTTCCCTTTCGACCAAATCGCAAAATTCCCTTCCAAGGAGAGACTTTCAAAAAGACTCTATCCCCCACTTGGAACTCAAGGTCTTTCCTCCTACGATCGGCATAACTCTTCTGTCGACTCTGCACCTCTAACAGCCTAGATCGAATCAGCCTGATTCTTTCTGATGTCATATCAATCAATTCTGAGCCATGAACCTGTCTATCTCCAACTTCCCCCCAACAAACAGGGGTTCTGCACCTTCTCCCATACAATGCCTCAAATGGAGCCATACCGATACTTGCTTGAAAGCTGTTGTTGTAGGCAAACTCTATCAAATGAAGGTGACCATCCCATCCTCCAGCAAAAGTCAAAACACATGATCTCAGTAGGTCCTCTAATGTCTGAATAGTTCGCTCTGACTGTCCATCAGTCTGAGGGTGGAATGCTGTGCTCAAAGTAATCTTCGATCCCATCGACTTCTGGAAACTCTGCCAAAAACGAGAAGTAAATCTGGCATCTCTGTCTGATATAATCGTTGTTGGTACTCCATGTATCCGCACAATCTGCTCCACATACAGTTCTGCTAGTCTCTCTGGTCCCCACGTAACTCGAATCGGTAGAAAATGAGCAGACTTAGATAATCGGTCCACTATCACCCAAATTACATCGAAACCCTTCCGTGTCCTCGGTAATCCAACTACAAAATCCATTGCAATATTCTCCCATGGCCACTCAGGTATAGGTAGAGGCTGGAGTAACCCGGCTGGATGTTGGTGTTCTGCTTTGACCTGCTGACAAATCAAACACCGAGATACAAACTCCGCAATATCTCTCTTCATTCCTGGCCACCAATAATTCTTCTTCAGATTTTGATACATCTTGGTGCTCCCAGGATGCATATTATAAGGAGCATCGTGGGCCTCATCCAAGATTTCCCGTTTGAGCGATCCCGAATGTGGTACCACAACTCTATCACCCAAAAGTAATACATCATCTGAACTCATCCTGAAGTTAGAAGTTTCCCCCTTAGGAATCTCCGCCCTCCATTTCCCACACTGATCATCCTCGCTCTGGGCTGTTTTAAGTCTATCCAATAATGTAGGTCGGACCTTTATATGAGCAAGAAGGCCTGCTCCGACAGATATTCCAAAGTTCAATCGTAACTCCGCTAGCTCCTCAAACATCTTCTGTCTGACTCTTAGAAACTGTAATTCACCCACATATTTTCTACTTAGGGCATCAGCAACAACATTGGCCTTCCCTGGATGATAATTAATAGTGCAATCGTAGTCACTAAGGAATTCCATCCATCGTCTCTGTCTCAAATTCAACTCATTTTGAGTGGGAAGGTATTTCAAACTCTTATGATCCGTAAAAATCTCACACTTGGCACCATATAAGTAGTGCCTCCAAATCTTTAAAGCATGAAAAATTGCTGCCATTTCCAAATCGTGAGTAGGATAATTCTTCTCATGGGTTTTCAATTGTCTCGAGGCATAAGCGATCACCCTTCCATGTTGCATCAGTACACATCCTAACCCCTGATGTGATGCATCAGTATAAACCACATATCCATCAAGTCCGGAAGGTAAAGTAAGTACTGGTGCAGTAGTTAATTTCTCTTTCAGAGTTTGGAAGCTCCTCTCACAATCATCAGTCCACACGAACGGTATCTTCTTCCTTGTCAGCTGAGTCATTGGAGCAGCAATAGTAGAGAAATCTTGTATAAATCGACGATAGTAGCCTGCTAACCCCAGGAAACTTCGAATCTCTGTCACTGTTCTCGGTCTCTCCCATCTCAGAATTGCTTCAACCTTTTGTGGATCAACATAAATACCTTCTCCGGAGATGATATGTCCCAGAAATACCACTCTATCCAGCCAAAATTCACATTTAGAGAACTTGGCATAAAGTTGTTCTCTCCTCAAAATCTCAAGTACCAATCGAAGATGTTGCTCATGGTCGATCTGAGAAGACGAATACACAAGGATGTCATCAATAAAGACTACAACAAATTTATCTAGGTACGGTTGGAACACTCTATTCATCAAATCCATGAATGCTGCAGGGGCATTAGTAAGTCCAAACGGCATGACTAAAAATTCATAGTGTCCGTATCTCGTTCGAAATGCCGTCTTGGGAATATCTGTATCCCGAATCCCATCTGATGATACCCCGATCGAAGATCAATTTTTGAAAACACCGAAGCTCCCTGAAGTTGATCAAATAAATCGTCAATTCGGGGTAACGGATACCGATTCTTGATAGTCACCTTATTAAGCTGACGATAATCTATACACAATCGTAAGGTGCCATCCTTCTTCTTCACAAACAACACTGGTGCTCCCCAGGGTGAAACACTAGGCCGAATAAATCCTCGATCCAACAGCTCTTGCAACTGTTCCTTCAGCTCCTTCATTTCTGCTGGGGCCAACGATATGGTGATACGGAAATAGGAGTAGTACCTGGAATTAGATCTATAGTAAATTCTAGATCTCTACAGGGCGGCAAACCTGGTAACTCATCAGGAAAAACATCCTAATATTCATTCACAATCGGAATATTAGCTATTTCTCTCGATTCCTATTTTTCCACCGTAGTGATACTTGCTAAAAAGCCCTTACACCCATGTCTAATCATCTTACAAGCAGACATGGCAGAAATGATGGGTACCACAACCTGATTACAATCACTGACCACCTTAAACTCTCCACTATTTGACTTAAACCTTACTTCTTTTTTGCTGCAATCAATAACTGCTCCATGGGTGGTCAACCAATCCATTCCTAAAATCAAACCAAAGTCCTCCATTTCTAACGGGTAAAGTATAACTGGTAGTTGTCTAGCCTCAATCTCAATACTTAATCCCCTAAATACCGCATCTATTCTAATGTCCTTCCCCGAAGGAAGACTCACAATCAAAGGAAACTTATTGGTTTCCGGTACACTATCCAGACAAGGAATACAACTAGCAGCAATGAATGAATGCGTAGAACCCGTATCAAATAAAGCTCGAACGAATATACCTGATATCCGCACCATACCTGATACAGTACCACCATCTTGTTCCTCATGCTCTGTCATAGCGAAGACTCGTCCCCTATCAACACCAGGTGCAGTATGAGCCTGAGATGTCTGTCCTCTACCGCCATCCAATCCACTCAACGTTCCCCTGCCCTTGTTCTGTGTGAAACCCGAACCTCGTCCACGACTACCATAGGAACTTGTCCCTTACCACGTCCTACAGTCGGCTCAGCTCCCCGAGATCCACTACCGATACGACAATCTCTAGCAAAATGTCCAGGCTGCTGACATATAAAGCACTTCTGCTCTTTGGTACATTGCATACTAATATGACCTTCCTGACCACAGTTATAACATCGACGAGGGCCAGTAGGCCGAGACGCCACACTCACAGCACTCTGATCAACAGATGGCACTGGGCCTCTGCTCTGAACCTGCTCAGTCTGACCCATGCGAAACTATCCTCTGAAAGGTGCACTCTGTGTGCCTCTAGGTGGTAACCCACTGTGACCCGACTGTGGAGGATATTGTCTACTGTTAGATCTACCATGTCCTCCCTCAGAAACCTCATTTCGCCCCATCTTCCTACTTTCCTGAAAAGCAGCTCTATTCTCTTTCTCAACCTTGATGTCGCTTTCCGCAATCATGGCTCTGTCAACCAATTCTGTGTATGGCAGTTTCCCCAAAATTGAAATTCTCGATCTGATCTGCTGTCTCAATCCACTCTTGAATTTCTCACACTTGTCGTCTTCACGTCGTACCAATTCTGGATAGTAACGAGATAATGAAATCATCCGTCTCTCGTACTTCATCACTGTCTCCGTCGGTCCCTGAACCATGTGTTCGAACAGACGACGCTGCTCAATACGATAAGCATACGGAAAGTACTTCTCATTGAAGGCTTCCTCGAACATATCCCATGTGATAAACTGAGGTCTTTCAGGTCCATCAGTTCTCCAAAAGTCAGGGGATCTCAATCTGTCTATCAGTACGGTCTCAGTATGCTTCCACCACCTCTCTGCTTCTCCTCTCATCAAAAAATGGCAAATCTAACCTTCTCTTGATCAGTCAAATCCAACACTCTGAATATATGTTGAATGTCATCTTTCCATTTTTCTGCAACTAGGGGATCAGCCGTATCCTGAAACTGTGGAGGCCTCAAATTAAGAAATTGATCCAGTTTGCTCGTGTTACCACTGCTGCTCGCAGGTACATTACTTGTTGGCCCTCTGGTAGCCATCTGTGCAACTACATCGATTAATCTTCCCAATACATTTTCTAAATGTGAGGCTGTCGGGGGAACTGAATGAGCGGCAGAGGTCACATTAGGTACAACTGCAGGAACATCATCAGGTGCAGCTACAGGAATAGCAGTGGGAACAGCTACCGAAACTACTGGAGGTCTAGAACCTTCACCAATCTCAAAAACAGGTGGAATACCAGATGAAGCTACATCTGATACATGATCTACAGGCAGAATCTGGGGTCTCTCAATACCTATACTCGACATCCTCACAAATCGTCGAGCTCTCCCTCTCCCGCGTTGAGTACCAGTTCCACGGCCACGACCAGACATTTTCCTACAAACAAAAAGCTACACCGTTAATACCCCCTCAAATGCAATATGTCTACAGAACCTATAAACCTAGGCTCTGATACCAAATCTGTCACGACCCCCTCCCTAGAGCGGGCCCAACTCTAGAAAGAGGTTCGCAGACTTCATTAGCTCGAGCATTCTATATGAAAATCAACCACTCAAATGCACACAAATATTACATCACTTATTACAAATCCAAATAGTTTACACGACTGTTGTGGTTTTGAACATAATACAAGGAAATAAAAACAAAAGATGACACAAATGTCTGGTCCAACCCGAATGTACAACTGTGGCACGTGGATCAAATCTGGTACTGCTACAACTGTGCAGACGGACTACCTGAAATGTTAGGGAAGAGGGGAGTGAGCTTAAAAAGCTCAGCAAGTAAGCACTCATTCTCTCAACATGACCTCACCAACAAAATAGGTTTATATATATAAGTGTATATATATAAATATATGAAAATAACATATATATTATAATTTCATCACAACAATCATCCCACAACAATACAAACATCCATCAAACATGGTTGCTAATCCGGGCTCAGTATAATAGTGGATTGAAACCAATGAGAGAGTACCTCATCACAACTCTCATGGCTTCCCACCATATCAAACCAGTGGAAGTGTACCTCATCACAACTCCCAAGGTTTACCATCAAATCAAAAACCACAGAGTGTACTTACCTCGATTCACGCAAATTCAATAACGATTATCAGCTCGAAATTCCAAACGACTAAGCTGAGAAGAAAAACAGCAATAAACGGCTCCGAACTAATAAGAAAGCTCAGCGGAGCAAGCGGGCCCCACAACGAAGATCGGGCCCCATCACCAAAAAGCGGACCCCACAAATCAAATATTTTCTACGGTGAATATATATACCAAAACACTCGTAATATCGAGAACAACAATCTGGTGCGATCGGATCGCCGATCCAACGGTCGGATCTCCAATTCCGGTAATACCCCCGAATCGTCGGTAACTCCAAAACGGAAAACAACCCAAACGATGTCGGATCAGGAAGCGACCACTGGCGTTGGAAAGGTTTCGGCCTGAAAAGTGCTAACTCGCCGGAGGTGACCGTCAAAAGTGACCGGAGACGGCCGGAAATTGCTGAAGAACTCGCGGCGTAGCGTCCTCCTCTGGCGGCGCGTGGAGGCGCGTCCTGCGTCTGTTGGACTCGATCTCGGTGGCGCTGGAAAGCGGACGGCGGCAGCTACACGGTGGTCCGGCGCGTGGATGAAGGTGGTCGACGGTGACACGGCGGCGACGCTTCAAAGTTGGCGAGGAAGAAGAAAGGAATAGGAGAGAGAAAATAAAATTATTGCTTCTGCTTTCTATATATTTTTTCGTAAGTCCCCTCTGCTGTCTCTCTCTCTCTCTCTCTCTTATAATGTTAAAAAAAAAAAAGCAAAACTCAATTATTATTATTATTTTGTGCCTGCCAGCTAATCATGACACGATTCTCACATGTATGGGCAGGACATGTGGTGTTGAATGCCACACGTAAGAAGTTAGTTTTGAAAATTAGTACTTGTAAATTCCAAACCGCCATCAATTTGAAAAATTCATATTTATGTTTTAACGGATAAAACCATATAAAGCCAGAGTGATCAATCGATAAAAATAGCAAAATATTTGTAGCTAGAATTTGAGGGTACTGGAGTTGGTCCCCATTAGTCAAAGTGGATTAGCCCTAAAATTTGTGAAGAACGCTGAACATTTTCAAAAAAAGGCCTTTTGCCTTTTTACAACTGGAACAAAGTTGCGAGTTTGGTAACAATGATGTAACAGATAAATGTCCTTTATTATTTAATAAAGAGATAACTGGATGGGCTACATGTCCTAAGCGTGTATGTCAAACATCATAGGAAGCATGTAACGACTTTTTTTTAACAGAAGTAAAGATGCCTTGGGTCCACGTTCCAGCACATATAAGTCATCCTCACATCGATCGGTTACCACAGAGAAAATCTATAATACAACGGAGGTATCATGTCATCCGTGTAACAAATCAATCAATCATTGTCACGCGTGTTAAAATATTAAAAAACAACTAAAAAAATGGATTTTAAATCTTACATGTCATTTATTAATTGGTTGGTGATACCACATCACCCATACCTAAAAAATTAATCGTTACCACCACCTTGCATGTGTTTTGGTTCTGAATATAAAAGTAGTTATTAATAAAAGTAACAGACAAGGGATAATAACTTGTTAATTTACTAATGGATAACAAATTTTTAGTAATAGCGGGAACAAGTAATACATTTTGAAGCTTGAGATTTGGGCAAGGGAAAACACTACCAGTGTGAGAAATTGGAAGGCATGCGCCATTTCCAACATTAACGCAATCCTTACCAAAATAAGAAGATATATTTTCCAACTGAGAGGCATCTGGGGTCATGTGGGCAGAGGCACCAGTGTCCGTAAATCAATCGGAGGAAGAGTCATCGGTAATATTGCAATTGGAGAAAGTCTTGGCGATGTGAGTGGTGTCGCCATTCCTGGAGTATCTAGGCAGAGGCATAATAGCCCTCAGTACGGCATATCTGACATCGAGGAACACGAGTGAAGGGACGGCCACCACGGTTACCCCGACCGCGTCCATTAGGCCCTCAGCCACGAGAAACCCCATCGCGTCCACGGCCACGACCTGATAGGGAAGGCACGACATGGGCTGTGAAGGCAAAAACAGCACCAGTGGATGGCTCAAGAGATTTCAGAAATATCTCAAAACTCTCAGCTTTGGAGACCAGGTTAGGGAAGCTCGGTAGTGGATATAAGGAGAACTGAGTCTTAGAAAACGTGGAGAAGTCATAACCGAGTCCATGAAAGTACCAATGGACCTTTTCGGTGTCATCAACAGGACGCTCCATGGCAGCAAGCTGATCATATAATTATTTGAAGGCTCGAGAGTAGTCGGTGACAAATCAGGAACCCTTCTTAAACATCTAAAGATCATCCTTGAGACGTATTTCTCAGGATTTAGATCGGTTACTGAAAATGGCAGCGAGGGTGGTCCATACAGCATGAGCAGAGGAGAGGCCAATGTTGTATATTATGTGTTATAAACCAAAATTAACATGCATCAATCAACTTAATCATTCACTAACACGCCAATATCAGAACATGAATAAGAAAATTAGGAAAACCTGGAAAATGTTGAAGAATATTAAAAACTTGGTCCAAGTCGAGTTGTTTCTGTCCTTAAGAACTTATTAGCCCCGCCTCGGTGCTCTACGGATGTCTTGTGGCTAACGTTCTCCCAGGATTACTTGGATACTTCTTGTAGAAGGGACACTCATTTCACAAAGACTTGAACAATGACAAAATTGTGGAAACTCTCTCTTTTAACTTGACTGACTTAGACTAAATGAATGACTTATTAATTTCTTTATCCTTAGAATAAACCCAAGGCCCCTTTATATAGGCATGGAAAGGTGCCTTTGAGGACACCCTTTGGCTTGGGCTGTAACTCTCCTAAAGGTTATACCCCTTCCCTTATGCCCTTTAAAGCCTATAGACTTATCCTTCCAATATATAGGACATGTCCCTTCATCAATGTGTCTTTCCCATAAGGCACTACTTAATGGATATATCTCTCCTACTTATACTATATAAATATTAGAGAATTTACAACAATCCCCCAAAATTCTCTAATATTAATGCAGACACTTGAGAGAGTTTCCGTGAAATAAATATACTGCGTCGAAATAGGTAGCTTTCGCTTGAACCTTCACTAGTGAATGACAATCGAATTTACTTGGCAAACCAAATGTTCCGCCGTTGGTGTAAACCAAGACAAGTGTCAACACACAGCTTTACTTCGACCATTTCTCGTTATATGGTTGTGTTCATTTCGGCCATGAACATGTCCTAGATTCATCAAGTACTTTACGGAATTCAGCCTTTAAAACTCCCATGGAAGCAGCCTCCCTTCTTACTTGAAATAGGTGATCAACTATAAAGAGGTAATTTGCCTTAACCCCCATTAGGACTCTTCTTCTAATATAATGATCATTAAAAGCCTTAGCATATCCTAACTTCGACAGACAGCACTCTGCGTCATTACAGGAATGAGAAAGGGTATAAAACTCTACAATGCTTATTTTGAATTGCACAAAGTTTCAGTTGTCCCTTTGGAACCTAGATCTTGGGATCTCTAGTCACCTAAGTTGGGTTTCCACAGTGACAATTCTTCATTTATAGCCTTCAAGCCTATTCCCCTCGATTACTTCTCAACTTGCTCTCTAGGTAAACCTTTAGTAAGTAGATCCGCTAGGTTTTCCTTTGATTTGACATAATCTATCAAAATTATGCCACTTGAGAGCAGTTGTCGTACGGTATTATGTCTGAGACGTATGTGTCGAGACTTACCATTATACATTGTATTCTGGGCTCTCCCAATAGCCGATTGACTATCACAATGTATGTTTATCGCTAGCACTGGTTTGGGCCAATTTGGAATATCCTCTACGAAATTTCGAAGTCATTCTGCTTCTTCCGTTGTTTTATCTAATGTTATGAACTCTGATTCCATAGTAGATCGAGCAATACATGTTTGCCTCGAGTATTTCCATGACACGGCTGCACCACCAAGTGTGAAAATAAATCCACACGTAGATTTGGAATCCATTGTATCAGATATCCAGTTAGCATCGTTGTATCCCTCTAGAACAGCAGGATATCTCATATAATGGGGACCATATTTTGAAGTTACTCTCAGATACCTCAAAACTCTTACAATGGTTTTCCAGTGGTTATGTCATGGATTGCTCGTATATCTGGTAAGCCTGTTTACAGCTTAAGCGATATCAGATCATGTGCAATTTAAGAGATACATCAGACTTCCGATGATTCTCGAATACTCTAATTGTGATATGCTTGAGCCAGTATTCTTTGATAAATGAAGAGTTAGGCCCACAAGAAGTCTAGCCATATTTAGATCTCTTTTATTATATTTCTCAAGTATCTTCTCAACATAATGAGTCTGAGATAATATATACCCCTCTAATGTTCTGGAAATCTTAATTCCTAAGATCACATCAGCTACTCATAAATCTTTCATATCAAATTTGCTAGTCAATACTTTCTTGGTAGACTAAATCATCTCATGATTACTACCAATTATCAGCATATCGCCTACGTAGAGACACACAATGACATATCTTTTTTGAGTTGATTTGGTGTATACACACTTATCACACTCATTGATTTTGAATCCACTTGACAACATTTCCTTGTCAAATTTTTCATGTCATTGTTTAGGTGCTTATTTTAATCCGTATAAGGATTTTACAAGTTTGCACACCTTCTGTTCTTATCCAGGAACATTGAAACCTTCTAGTTGTTCCATGTAAATCTCTTCATCTAGTTCACCATTTAAGAATGTCGTCTTCACATCCATTTGATGTATTTCAAGACCAAATATAGCTTCTATGGTTATGAGCATTCTTATTGACATGATACGGGTCACTGGTGAATATGTATCAAAATAGTCAAGGTCTTATTTTTGTCTATAACCTTTTATGACAAGTCTAGTCTTGTACTTATTTATTGATCCATCCGGTTTCATCTTTCGTTTGGAAATCCATTTGTAGCCCAGTGGCTTACAACCTAGAGGAAGATCAAAACCTCCCAAGTATGATTTTGTAGGATGGAATCAATCTCACTATTGATAGCCTCTTTCCAAAAAGATGCATCCGACGAAGACATTGCTTCTTTATAGCTTTGAGGCTCATTTTCTAACAAGTATGTCGAAAAATCAGGTCCAAATGACTTAGACATTCTAGCTCTTTTGCTACGTCTATGTTCATTTTCCATAATATTTTCATGTTGATCTGATTCTTGGTTAACTTGATCACTGCCTTTAACAGTATCAATAGTTCTTTTGAGAGACTATGTTCTTTGTCTTTCCTTACCAGGAAATATCTATTCAAAGAATGTCGATTTCCTTGACTCAATTATCATATTTGGATTAATGTCATAAATTTCAGACTTATGTATCAAGAATCGATACGCAATACTGTTGTAAGCATATCCAATGAATATACAATCAACAGTCTTGGGTCATATTCTAACCTTCTTAGGTTTAGGAACCACCACTTTGGCGAGACACCCCCCATACTTTCATATATTTGTAGGAAGGTACGTGAACTTTCCACAATTCATATGGTGTCTTGTCCAATCTTCTGTGAGGCAGCTTTTTCAGAATGTAGTTGGCGGAAAACAAGGTTTCCCCCACAAGTTCTGGGATAAACCAGAGCTTGTCAACATGGCATTCATCATTTCCTTCAACGTTTAGTTTTTACGTTCAGCAATCCCGTTTTGTTGAGGCGAATAAGGAACAATAGTTTCGTGAATAATTTCATGATTTGAACAATATTCACCAAATGGTGACACATATTCACCTCCTCTATCACTCCTGATTCTTTTGATTTTCTTGTCAAGTTGATTTTCAACTTCGTTCTTATAGTGCATAAAGCTCTCAATAGCTTCATCTTTGCTCCTCAGTAAAGACACATAACAGAATCTTGTGCTAACATTGATAAAAGTGACAAAGTATTTTTTACCGTCTCTTGTTTGTACAATATTCATATCACACACATCGAATTGTACAAATTCCAATAGTTCAGACTTCATTCTATGGAATGAAATGATACTCTGTTCATTTTTGCTTCAACACGTGTCTCACATTTATGTTGGTTATCAATTGTAAATTTAGGTATAAGGTCTATATTAATTAATTAACGCATTGTATCATAATTAACATGTCCTAACTTTCCATGCCATACATTTTGTGACTCAATAATATAAGCGGAAGATGTAGCTTTATTATTAGCATTGTGTCGATTGACAGCCATTATATTGAACTTGAAAAGGACCTCAGTGAGGTATCATTTTCCTACAAAGACATCATTCTTGGACAGTACAAACTTATCAGAAATAAATACAAGCTTGAAACCATTTTTATTACGGAGTGAACCCGAAACCAAGTTCTTCCAAATATCAGAAACATGCAATACATTCTTCAATGTAAGATCTTTCCCAGATATCATCTTCAGAACCACTGTACCTTGTCCAACCACTCTAGAGGTAGAAGAGTTTCCCATTGTCAGATGATCGCCACCATCGACCTTCTAATACGAGGAAAACATCTTGCTATCAGCACAGATATGACGAGTAGCCCTAGTGTCTACCCACCATTCTCTCGGATTCCCAACCAAGTTGGCTTCTATTACAGCTGCTGAGAGGTTCATCTCTGAGATCTCATCAGTTAAATGCTCATCCTCATTGACATGGGCATCATTTTTCTTTTTCTTGACTTCCTCCTGAGACTTCTTGTTTCTACAATCCTTTGTCATGTGACCATTTTTTCCACTGATGTAGCACTTTCCCTTGAACTTCTTGTTTGCTTGGGAAGAATCATCTCCACTGTTCTTTCTCTTTTTGCTATCCTTTCCACCCTCAACGATGTTGGCCTGAGACTCCATAGTCTTGTAGCTGGCCTTCTCGGACTTCCTGTTGTCTGTAAGTGTTCCTAGAATATGCCAAGATCGTCTAAGAGTGATTTGTGTGTGAATAAATCAAAGAGAGTTGCGGAAATTACTTACTTTGATTGGTTGAATTTCAAGACTTTTCTTTGTTGAAGATTAAGCTCCAAACATGGAATAGAGTCCTAAACCCTTCGGTGAGTTTCCCTATCACCTTGATTCACTCATTTATGTGCTAGCATGAACAAATTTTGAAAGAAAAATTGCCCCTCCATGAGTGCAAAGTTTCGGCCAAGAGGTAGAGAGGAGAAGAGAGAGTTTTTCCTTTGCTGTGAATAGTAACTAGTGCTCACTTCCAAAGTTGACCAATTAATTTATACTTAGTTTTTGTGTTGGAATTAGCTTGAGTGTGTCAAAAGTAATATAAGCTTTTTCTCAACTAATAACAACTTCCATCACTTGTGTAGACATTTGATGTAAGTTGGTGGGCCCCACTTTAAATTCAAAATTTAAGTCGGACAATCCAACACGCAACTTCGCTCGGGCCCGGGTTCGTTTAATTCCGAATTAAACGAATTGTCGTTGCGACTTAATTAAATCCAATTTAATTAAATAATAATGTCTCGCAATATTATTACTAAAGTCGCTTACGAATTAATTCTAAATTAATTTGTTCGCTTGAATTAAAATCCAATTTTAATTCCGCGTTGAAATCTAATTTCAATTAATATATCCAATATATTATTTTAGCCCAAATAAATAAATTAAATAGAAAAATCCAATTTAACTATTAAATTTATTTTACCGATTAATTCCAAATTAATCGCGTTCTCTCTTCTCGACGAATTTAATCCCAGATAAATTCTCGACGCAATTAATACCAGATTAATTCTTTCTCTGATAATTAATACCAGATTAATTCTTGCTGTAATTAATCCCGGATTAATTTTCTCTCTCATAATTAATCCCAGATTAATTCTGTTCGAGTCAAATCTCAACGGTGAATCTTCGGGAAGCGACCCAAGAGATCCCTGGATATGTTGGCAGTAAATACTGTCATCAGACTATCTGAACACGTGCGTACCCGGTGCCACGTTCCTACCGATTTACAAGACATGGTTGGCTTCTAGCAAAGCATCGTGTCTACCCAATTCTCCAGAAATATTCTTCTGCGGAATACAAGATCTTTGTCAGGCGTAGTATATGTAATATTACGTATTACGATCCAGTATTGGATATCACATGCTAGGCCTAGGGTTGGAATCGTGTCCGCCCCGTACGAAGTATATATCGAATCTCTGGTAACTAGTATCTATAATCGGATAATCATGACCTAGTCATATTATCCCGATGACTGCAGTACTTAAGAGTACCAATTCCGTATCCCTGTGTGAACATCATCTCCATATGACTGAAATGATACTTCCATCTTGACATCACACCCAATACACTACGATTCTCAGTATACCCAGAAGAGGCGTACACAGAACCAGTTAAAGCCCCGGACGACCAAAACCAAAGTATACTGATTGTCGCAACTATTAGCGATGCAAGTCTCAGGTTAAGACCAAATACACCTACCCTGATTCGGATTCCCATAGACACATAGGCATAATACCAATGGGATTCCGAGGGGTCTATCCAGAGCGAAGCTGTTTCCGTACCATCTGTAAACAGAACCTCCTATTACACTTGCATGAGTATCCAATACCCAAATATATGGGAACTATGTTGTTACGCTTCCATAACACGCACAAGTGTAATACTAGCATATTCTGCATTATCGATGTCCAGTCTCAATAATACTACGACTATGGATATTTAATGATTAAACCTTACGTGGATTAATATTGTCTCATATCTTATTAATCTGGTACTAATAATATGGACTTTTATCGTTTATATATCCCGGTAATCCAATTACAAATGATAAAAGAGCAATTTCCTTTGTCACATAGTTTATTTGTACAACAACACCACATATTTTGTACAAATAGTGATGCTATGGGTCATAATTGTCCAACAATCTCCCACTTGGTCTATAGCCAATCACTCAAGTGTCCTACACTTGAACTATATACGGGTCGCTCAAACTTCTACTGAGAAATAGCTTTCGTAAGCGAATTTTCAATGTTATCATCTGATGAGTTTTATTCGATCATCACATCACCACGATGTATGATCTGACGAATCAGATGAAATAGTCAAAGTATATACTTGGATCATTGATGAGACCGTGGTTCCTTAGCTTGTGCTATAGTCCAGCTCCATTGATAACAGAACTTCACCTAATCCAATTAAGATTATATAGATCCAAAATGCTTCTTTTGCTGCCTCAGCTGCAGGAATGTTCCGCTTTTGTTATTTATTCGGCAACAATATCTTTCTTGGAAGATTTCCAGCTCATTGTTCTGTTATTCAAATTAAATATGTACCCTTATTGTGACTTAAAGTCGTCTTTGTCGGTTTGGAAACTTACAGCGGTGAACCTAGTCACCTCAAGTTCTCCTTTCCCTATATTTCCAGAAAGCATCCATAGTTCATCCAAGATACTCAAGGATGTTCTTTACATCAATCCAGTGACCATCACCTGGATTGGTCTTATAGCGTCTACATATGCTCAAAGCATATGAGACATCAGGTCACATACATTTCAAAAATGCACGAGCTCTGGGAGGGTTGTCAGCAGCTTTCTAGATCTATCCCAGTAGATCTTTATTCCTAGAATAAAGCATGCTTCTCCCAGGTATTTCATGGAGAATTTTAATGAAAGCCAAGCTTTCACCGATTATATTATGGGAATGTTATTGCTAAGAAGCAATACATCATCAACTTATAGGATATTCATTGTCAGTGCACTCCCACTAACCTTCTTATATACATAAGAATCATATTCGTTTTGAATGAAATCATATACCATTATAATCTCATCAAAACGTTGGTTCCAAGAACACAATGCTTGCTTCAATCCATAAATGGATCGATTTAACTTGCAAACCTTGTTTGCATGTTTTGGTATGACAAAACCGTCATGACGTTGTATAAAACATCCTCCAAAAGGTTTCCGTTAAGGAAAGCGATTTTGACGTTCATCTGTCATATTTCATAAATGAAATATGCAGCACTAGCAAGCATTATCCGAATGGATTTAATCATGGAAATAGGTAAAATGTTTCGTCATAATCGACACCATGTTGATGACGATACCATTTGTACGTTTGTATGTTGCCATCCATGTTTGTCTTCACCATGAAGACCCATTTGCTACCAATAGGCACAATGCCTTCTGGTACATCAACCAGTATCCAAACTTGGTTGTATACATGGAATCCATTTCGGACTTCATGGCACTTTGCCATAAAAGGAGTCGATACCTTGTATCATTTCCTTATATGTAGTCTGTTCGTCTTCCTCAATAAGATTGATATCTACATGAGGTGAGATCAGAAACCCATACCTCCCAGGTTATTTTCTGACTCTCTCCGACCTATGCGGTTCTTTTGTATTCGAAGATTATTGGAACAGTTTCATCCCTGATGAACTGTTGGTGTTCCGTGAGGACTCGGTACCTGGAACAGTATTACTCTGATTTTCATCGAGTTTTACTTTCCTCCCACTTATCACTGCATATAGGAATTCCTCTTAGGAAAGCCGCATGGAGAGCAACAATTACATTGTTCTCTTGTGAGTTGTATAAGTACTATAATTTGGTTTCCCTGGGACAACCTACAAATAGGCACTTATCCGATTTGGGTTCTAGTTTGGTATTATCCAAACGTTTAGAGTATGCCCATCATTCCCAAATCTTCAGGAATGAGAAACCCGGTTTCTTTCCTGTTCATATCTAATATGTAGTCTGTCTAACATATTTTCATGGAACCTTATTCAAAATAAGTATTGCATAGTTTAATGCGTATTCTCAGAAGGAAATCGGTAGCTCAGAGCGACTCATCATTGACCTTACCATGTCCAACAAAGTTTGGTTTCTCTGTTTGTACACACCGTCAAATTGAGGTGTCCCGGGAGGAGTCCACTGTGAAAGAATACCATACTCTTTCAAGTAATCTTGAAACTCATATGTTTAAGTATTTTACACTATGGTCCGACCGTAATGTTTTTAATACTTTTACCAGTCTGTTTTCTTACTTCGTGTCGAAACTCTTTGAATTACTCAAAAGTTCATGACTTGTGTTTCATAAGATACACATAACCGTAACGCGATGCCACATCCACAAAGGTTACAAAGTATTTATATCCACCTCTAGCCTAGCTAGACATGGGCCCACTTACGTCACTATGAACGAGGGCTAACAGATCGGTGGCACGTACATCATTTACCGCTAAAAGTCGTTTTAGGCACTTTACCTAATAAACAAGATTCGCAGACATTATTTAAATAAGATCAAATCTGTCCAAGTATCCATTCTTCAAAAGAGTGGATATACGAGTCTTGTTTAATGTGTCCCAGACAACAATGCCACAAATAAGTCTCATCTGATTAATTCATTTTGAGCCATTTGTTTGTCATGTTATATGTTTGAGATTTGTTTATATTCAAAATATAAGTACTGTTATTCACATCTAATGTGTATATCTCAATATCATCTTTATAAGAAAACACCTAGTGTACTGGAACATAAAGGTATACCCACAATGGGTTAAACTAGATATAGAGATAATATTTCTAGTCAAACTAGGTACATTATAACAGTTTCCTAATTTAAGTACATGCCCAAAGGGCAGTTCCAAAACTTAGGTTCCCACAACCAAAACAGTGACTCTCGTCCCGTTTCTGAATCACAATTAGATCTCATCTGAAGACAGTCTCCTGCTAATCAGCAGATCCCGCACATTAGTACATATATATGTACCACATCCAGTATTAAAAATCCAATTTTAAAACCAGTAGTGGACATGTTTATAACAAACATACCTGAAGCTGGAGCCTTGCCCGTCTTCACTTCCTTCATGTCTTCCTTGTCCATACGGTAGTTACGCTTCCAGTGACCCCGTTTGCCACAGTTTAGGCAGACATCTTGGGATATGTCCATTGTCTTCCTAGAAGACTGTGATGATTTTGCCTTTGTCTCTTTTCTTCACACCTTTAGAAGTCTTCGGCCAAGCCTTGGCCTTCTGAGATGTCGAGGTAAGATGCGCCTTGCGCTTCTTCCCCTTTTAGAAGCTCTGGCTCTGCTTCCTTGAGCATAGCCATTAACTCTCCAAGAGTTTTCTCTTGGTTCAAGATGAACCCGACCCAGCTTTCGGGCTGAGACTATAAGATCAAATCTATGGAAGTCTCGACCTCGTAGGTAATGCCCAGCTAACCTAGTTGTTTGATGTCAGCAATCATCTACGACACCTAATGCTCGAAAGATGTACCCTCTGACATACGTGAGCGTATGAGCTTTTTTTGTACTTTTAATATCTAAGGTTAGATCTATAAAGATCCTTTAATTTCATCATCATGGTATAAAGATCTAATCCTTAGTTCTGACGACGAAATTTAGGAGTCTTTGCGGGAAGCATAACGGATTGAGCACTAAAGTTATCATCACGATGAGTCTTCCAAAGCTTATGCTCTACTATTTGCTCAACTACGGGCTTAGGCCCGAGAGGTCGCTCTATCAAATAGAGTAACTATAAGTCATCTTGATGGCTATAGTCCAACTATCCAATCAACGATTTCAGGTATAATCTAATGTAATGATTACTATAGTCTAACTATATAATTAAATACAATTTGATTGGTTACTTTCAAATGTATTGATTACTATAGTCCAACTATAAAACCAACTAAAATGAAGTAGTTTGAATACAGTCTAACTGTTCAATTAAAACAACAATTGAATATTAGTCCAACTAATATATTTATAAATATTAATGACAAAAAATGAAATGAGCGCGTATTGGCAAGTATCTAAACGAAATTGCAAATTTAATACTTGCCTCCCACTATTTTTCGGTGAGCCTCTAACCCTCTGTGGAGTACTCGGGGAAACCTAGTTTCCTAGAGGGCTAGGATCCCGTTAAATAACACACAACCTTGACTTTGGCCAACAAGTTGTATGAAACTTAACTAGGTAGATCTCTAAGATCAATTGGATCACATCCAATTCCTAGATCCAGTAGGTGGACCTCCAAGTCCGAAACATATATCCAATATATGCCAATATATCCAATATATTCCCTAACCTTTTTCCTCTGAATCAACTAAGCCTTGGCTTTGGCTCAACAAGCTTAATGAAACAAGTTAAGCGTGACCCATTGACAGTGGGAAAGCTTCGTAATCGAGGTCGATGAACAAGAAGTGACCTTGACTTTGGCCAACAAATCACAACTTACCCAAGACGTACGATATGGAACAAAGCTTTCGTGATTCAAACACATCCGCGATGGACAAAGGTCTTGACTTTGGCCAACAAACCAATGCCAATCTTGGATCTTGAGAAAGAATCACTCAATGGAAGGAAAAACGCTTAATATAAAATGAGGGTTTTTGTCGCGATTTGGCAACCAATTTATTATCTTTAATTAGGTCTCATCATACACCCTTAAGCATGCATTCTAAAAGCATAATAAGGCGCGAATAAAATAATAATAATATTCTGATGGATATATAACAAACTTTGTTCCTAGAACAAATCTCTCCATCTCTTCTCTCCTACTAGCACTATTCATACTTCTACCCAATTACATAATACTTCTAAAGAAACCTCATTTACATTGAGGGGAATTGGTGAGAAGAGAAATACAATGAGATAAGGAGATAATAGGCTAGACACGCAGGTCCAATTTAATAAATTCTAAATTTATTACAATATTTTCCAAAATTACCCTCACCCTTCTAATATCCATCTGATATACATTATTCATCCATACATCCAAGTATTCACACAAAGCATGTTATTCAATCAATCGAATCCAATTAATTAATCTTTGAATTTATGACCATCCAATGTTCAAACAACGATTTGATTTGCGCGAGTCCAACTCGTTTAAGAATAAATACTCAAAGTATGTATTCTTGAATTATATAGAACTACAATTTTAAATCCAATTTAAATTATATTCAATACTAATTCATATTTAATTCTAAATTAAATAATTACACTTTTAAAAGTGCCTTTTAGTCTTGGATTCCAAATCCAATCTACATGGGTCTCAAAGGCCCAATTAGTATCCAATACTTTTAATTAAAGTCCAATGGGCTTCTAATTAATTCTTTAGGCATGGGCTTTGGCCATTATGGATCAAACCCAAGATGCCAAGGCCCAATAAGGAATCACCCTTGACTGACGCGTAATCACACACGTATAACGCAAGCGCATGTATCGTTCAAGTAGTATAAAAGTATCGATCCCACGAGGACTTAAAACCTTTTGTTATTAATTTATGAAGTTAAATATTTACAAGTATCTAATGGATTGGTTGTTTGATTGGGTGGTCAGTTTAAAACTTAAAACAAGTAAATAAAATTGTTTGAAAGTAGATTGAAGAAATTTCAAATTTATAAAACTATACAGGGTTGTGAATCCTTCCAATATCTTTTTAAAAGATGAAGTGGTTATTTTACATTTGTGCAATATATTGGTTTATTAACCTGGAACACGAAATTATGTAAAAGCCTCTTCCGATGGTCAAATACAAATACCCAGTATAACCTAATTAATCATTGTAGACAACAGAACCTGGGCGACGCTGTTCTAGGCTCGCGGCACTAGTGGGAGTACGAAATAACATGGAGTCACCACCCGGTGTGAACCGGGACAAAGATTTAAGGCCGCACTCACCCCTTGCAAGGGAAGACCTCAAACCGTTGGGTTCAGAATGGTCCCTTACTTATGTCACTTGTGATGATATGATTTGTGCAATAAACTAACCGAATTTACTCAATAATCATGCTCAAGGGTACTTAGATCTAACATGCTTTCATCCAAATAACTCCACGCAATGTAACACAACGAGCATATTGAACCATTAAACCGAAATAAATGAATAACTAATTAAACATAAACATAAACTAAACGAAACATCATGCATAAAGAATGAAGAAACAACATGCCTAAATAACACAATCATTCTTTGAAAATTAAATAACAGGACTAAATTAACTCATGCTTAAAATAATAAATAAACGGCCTAGAACTATGACATGCTCAAATACAAATTTGGATGAGACGAGATACGTGCATCTTAAGTGGTACGTGGCGTTGTATCCCGAGTGCAGACCGCAATACCGTCCATTCGGAATCGGCTACGGAATTTACGTCCGGGTTTCCATCCGATATACCACAAAAGGGAACACACATCCCGCTCATCCAACAATCATATCATGCCTCAAACGACTCTCATGCGATAATATTTCTAAAATAAATAAAATAAACGAAAGATAATAAATAAAAGGGTTCCCTCAGGTCTAACCTCTTTTGTCGTCTCACGAAAGGGCGTTACACATCCGTTGGAAGGGTGAATGATCCGCAACTCTTTCGGTTCACCAAAAGTGATATGGTATCTTGTTATCTTGTTACGTCCTTGATTCGCGATGTGGTAGACTGGTCGCCCCCAGTCTTTGATTTAGCTTTCTGCTTTCCGCTGCTTACACTTGGTCAAGATGAACCACATGGTGGGGCCTTCCATATCATCATACTATATTACACGCTACGAAATAGTCCCAATAGTTATACATATCATTGTCCTCAAAGAATGCTCAGTAATGAAACCAGAGAACCTTCAAAACATTCAACACAACTCAAATCCAAGTCTTTGAATAAATGATCTAAGTCAGACTCAAAGTGTGTGTGTGCAAAGGTTCCTTTGCGGATTCATCCCCAGGTAAGCTAACTCAATGATTTCGTTTCAAAAATCGGGATTGATGGGTCAAACCAACCTAGATGTCTCAATTATGCCTGCGATTGCTTTTCTGTGCTAAATGTGGTATGGTTTTCTTTCTCTTTTGTCTCTTCTTTTTTTTTCTTTTCATTTTGAACTTCTTTTTTTCTTTTCTTTCTTTTTTTCTCTTTTTTTTTCTCTTTCTTTTTTTTTTCAACACATCTACCCTTTAAGGTAGCATTTCTCCTCATGGTGGTCCTAATACTCGCCTATGGGTAGCTTCACGCTTATCGGTTATAGGTGGTTCAATTCTTTTCTTTAGAGACTTTTCTTTCATTTTCAACCATACCACACATCATAACATAAGCAAATCAAGATATACATCTAAGCAAACGGTCATTCACCGACCTACAATTTCTTCAGCTAGTCACCTTGCCAACTACTCAGCTTTTCACCGCTAAGAACCTATAGTGAAGTGCTTACGAGTCTAACATAGATCAATCACTCAAAGTATCAGATAAAAGCACATCAAGAGTTTATCGTTTCTAAGATTTCATCCTAAAGCAAACGATTTCATCATTGGACTTATGTCTAACTATAAGGACTAAGAACAAACAATTCTTTTCTTTTCTTTTCTTTTTTCTCTTTTTCTTTCTTTCTTTTTTTTTTTCTTTTTTTTTCTTTTCTTTTTTTTTCCTTTTTTCTCTTTTTTTCTTTTTTTTTTCTTTTTTTTTTGAAGGCCCCCAATGGTCTTTCTATCCTTGCAGTAAAGTTCTCTGTTTCTCGATTTCCTTTTTCCCGATGTCAATGTTTGCTAAACTCTCCTTTGACAAGTCTTTCTTTTTTCTAACCCAACGGATATCTATGATGGCTTTTAAGACACGAGGTTTAACATGATGCATGTATGCATGAGATGCATGGGATGTATGAGACATAATATGCATGGGGTTATCAAAAGCATAAAGGGTGGCCCCAATAGGTCATACAACTATGGTTCACATGTGGGTTTACGGGAGTGTGGACAAAGGCTCTCGTTTGACGAAGGATTACCCACAACTAGGACTCCCCACTCAAGGGTTCAAGCGACCAAGTGAGTGCACCTTTTTTATACCTTACGGTACGTGCCAACGAGTTACGGTGTGTGACTAACTGTCGAATGGATTTCTCGTTGTAGATTCCCCAGAGGGAGGGTGGAGCGAGGCTCTCTTAAGTACCCAAGCCCCTTAGGCTCTTATCGCTTGGCGTCAGGAATAAACAACGAGTCCTCCAAACTAGTCTGTCACAAGGAGCTACAAGTAATGATTATCTCGGTGTCTTCACAGCTTTTCTTATGAAAAGGTAGTGAGTGAAGGAAGACACCCAACCATCACCTATCTCCAACAAAGCCTTTGATTAACCCCTTTCAACCTACCACAGAAATGATTAACTGAAGCACAAATCATAAACATCACAAGACATGATTTCGGGGCTGATTCAAAATATCCCCAGTGGAGTCGCCAGACTGTAGACAACAGAACCTCGGCGACGCTATTCTAGGCTCGCGGCACTAGTGGGAGTAAGAAATAACATGGAGTCGCCACCCGGTGTGAACCGGGACAAAGATTTAAGGCCGCACTCACCCCTTGCAAGGGAAGACCTCAAACCGTTGGGTTCGGAATGGTCCCTTACTTATGTCACTTGTGATGATATGATTTGTGCAATAAACTAACCGAATTTACTCAATAATCATGCTCAAGGGTACTTAGATCTAACATGCTTTCATCCAAATAACTCCACGCAATGTAACACAACGAGCATATTGAACCATTAAAAACCGAAATAAACGAATAACTAATTAAAATAAACATAAACTAAACGAATCATCATGCATAAAGAATGAAGAAACAACATGCCTAAATAACACAATCATGCTTTGAAAATTAAATAACAAGACTAAATTAACTCATGCTTAAAATAATAAATAAACGGCCTAGAACTATGACATGCTCAAATACAAATTTGGATGAGACGAGATACGTGCATCTTAAGTGGTACGTGGCGTTGTATCCCGAGTGCAGACCGCAATACCGTCCATTCGGAATCGGCTACGGAATTTACGTCCGGGTTTCCATCCGATATACCACAAAAGGGAACACACATCCCGCTCATCCAACAATCATATCATGCCTCAAACGACTCTCAGCGATAATATTTCTAAAATAAATAAAATAAACGAAAGATAATAAATAAAAGGGTGCCCTCAGGTCTAACCTCTTTTGTCGTCTCACGAAAGGGCTTTACACATCCGTTGGAAGGGTGAATGATCCGCAACTCTTTCGGTTCACCAAAAGTGGAGAAGGGTTATTTTTATAAGCAAATGGGTGAGGACTTTCCTTATTTGAGAAGGAGAAAGAGTGTGTATTGATGGGGAATATCTTTAATTAAAATGTGATAAGAGAAATCTTTTAATTAAGGGAAGTGATTTGATTTATTCTTTTTAGTTAATGATATGATTTATTTTAATTAGGCAAGGGATCCATGAAATTTATTTAAATTGGTAGGTGATTTAATTAAATTAGGAATGTGTTTTATTTAAATTAGGAATTTAAGTTAATTAGATTTAATTTAATTTCAAGTTAATTTAATTGGTGAATGTGATTTAATTTAATTTAATTTAAGTTTAATTTAATTGTTTTAATTTAATTAGTGACCTAATTTTAAATGTTTTAATTATTTATTTGTGATTTAATGGGTTTGGTTGTGTTTAAAACAGAGGTCCAACAAGCGAACCCGAAGCGAAACAAGCGAGTTAAATCTGACAAAATGCTAATTTCCAACTTTACCCTTCCAACGTCCGTTTCTCGCGGTTTTCACAACTAAAGAGGTAGTGTCTCCATACGAGACTCATCATCGGGCTAATATGCAAAAATTCAATGCCTACAATCATATTCATATGTTAACCAAGTTATCTAAATTCATTAAGATTGAGTTCCAATTATGGCTACCCCTGCCCAACAGGTATATTCCTATCCTGTAAGGAAATCTATTAAAGGGTTATCTATCATCAAGGAAGATCGTGGGCTATTAAGTCTAAGGTCTTAAACCTAAAATCCATTTTCCAAGTTCATTTAAGTTTACCGAAACAATATTATTAATGTTCAGTTAACAAGATGCATTAAGACTAAGGCTCAATAAATAAATCTTTATATTACCCAAATCGTAATTTAACCCCTTATAAACCGGTGATATTGGACTTCATAACAACCCCAGATAACTGGCTTAGTTACGACACATATTTACGGGTAGTAAAAACTTAATTAAAATAAACTACATAAAGTAAAATGCTGAAAAGAAAATTGTTGAAAAGTAAATGACGAAAGTAAATGCTGAAATTAAATACTGAAAATTAAATGCTGAAAAGTAAATGCTGAAAGTAAATTGCTGAAAAGTAAATGCTGAAGTAATTGCTGAAAAGTAAATTGCTGAAATTAAATGCTGAAAGTAAATTGCTGAAAAGTAAATATAGTAAAAGTACAATAAAATAAAATGCTGAGGTAAAATGATCCACTTTTATTACTTCTATTTTAGATATCTCCCTTAATATAATATATTAACTTTGCATGATAATTATCAACCAGCCATATAGGCGGTATCCAGATTAAGTCAAATTAATAATTAATTACCACCGACCAATCAGGCGGTATCCAATTTAGTCAAGTTAAAACCAATTTAAATAATTACCAACCGACCAATATGACGGTATTTTCGTTAAATCAGGTTTTAACTAGTTTATATATTATAATTAAGGGAGATTAATCTAAATATTAGTAATAAAAGTTTTACCTTTTACCCCAGCAATGGGGAGTTACCTCCTCATTACTGAAAAGTAAAAACTGAAAATTAAAGAAAGAAAAATTTGTGCGTAAAAGTAAATTGTAGAAAGTAAAGAAAATAAAGTGGGAAAGCTGAAATTAATTACTGAAAGCTGTAAATAAACAAACAAGATACAATATTTTTAGTATTCTTAAGGAATTCCTTAAAAGAAAATATGAATTTACAAATTAAATGACTTGGTATTTATAGGTAAAATTTTGCCTCCATCAAATCATCCACCAAATCCATTATTAATTGCTCTATTAATTGCTCCACCAAATCCATTATTAATTTATATCATGTTTGGTGGGAGCTTGACTATTTTTATTTTTTATTTATTTATTTATTTATTTGCTTTGAAAATGACTTTAATAATTACACATAACACACGTTCAGATGTTTCATCAGATTCGATCATGAAATCTTCCGAATTCAAAATTATTTTGTTCTTGAAAGTTGTAGAGCTTTGAGTCTTCTTTAATCTGGAACCTAAATCAGCTCAATCTGATATCGGAGTAAAAATATTATGTCCAAAATACGACAGTTACACAAAACTGGAATTTCCGAAACTGCACTTCGTTAGAACGCCCTTTCAAGTTTCCAATCTCCAAAATTAATATGTCAAGTCCAAATTTTTGCCCTTATTTGACCCACATTTCGTCCTAAATTATTTCATTGAGTCCCAATATTATTTTATCTGCAAAATAAACTAAAACACATCAATCGTTCATTAAACCCGAGAAACTAAACAAAATATTAAGTAAAAGGAGCGATAAATATTGATATATTTTCCGCTCATCACACCCCCAAACCTAAAATTTTGCTAGTCCTCGAGCAAAACAATAAAATAAAATACAAGAAACAATTAAAATTAAACTAAGCCAATTTCGTAGGGATCACGGTTGCATTTAGCATATCCAACAAGCCTTTAAACCCCTAAGTGTCCCTAGTGAACGAGTTGTAGTCTCATGAGGGTTTACAGCAACGATACCCACAAACGTTTTACAAAAGTAAAAATATAATAAAACTAATGCACACGAAAGCAAAAAGACAAGAGAAAAGAGAATAAAGAAGTTAGTGACTAAACAGATGAAACTTCTAATCCAAGTCAATAGTTGTTTTGTTTCTTTTTAAATTACCGAATAAGTAAATTCTCCGATTATTTTTACCATTCTCCATATACACAGTCAACAAAATATTAATCAACTCATTTTGCCCACAATAGTCATGAGTGTAGTTGAGAAGAGAGTAATATTTTTGTCCTAAAGTTTTATCAGAATTCACACCTTTTTTAAGCAATGGAATATTTTTGTTTTTGATTTTTTTTTGATTTTTTATTTATTTATATACAATATCTTACATCTATGTAACGAGCTTTGGGCCAGTGACTCCCAAACCAGTTGGTTTTAGGGCACTAGGTGTTAAGATACCCCTACAAACTTAATTACTCAGACTTCAGATATATATATATATTTTTGCAACATCTTTGATCCATGTAGCGAGCTTTGGGCCAGTGACTCCCAAACCAGTTGGTTTTAGGGCACTAAGTGTTAAAACACCCTTACAGACTTAATAACTTAGATCTCAGACTTTTTTTTTTACTCCATCACTTTTTATAGATGCTTCCTCCAATTAAACTAGAGCACTGAATATTACAAACTTTTCAATTACAGTTCATGTCTGTATGTTACCATGTATGCTGATAATATCTGTCAACTGAGCATATGAAGATTCATTTTAGTCAGTATTATGGAGAATTCACAAATTAAATAATTTAAAAGGAAATAAACAAAAATTAACTTGTTCCGAAATAGGTTGAGATACGTCTCAGGAATGGAAATTCCTTGCACAGCTATCTCACACCAATTTCACCTGATAAATCAAATAAAAACACAAAAATACAAAATATTTTTTTGATTTTTGTAAAAATTTTCAATTTTTTTTGGTTTTTTCGAAAAATTTTGACTAAAAATAAAATAATAAAAACAAGATACAATTTAACTATTCTCCTCCCCCAAACCTAAATGAGACATTGTCCCCAATGTCTTAAACAGTAGAAGAATAGCTTAGAAAACTGTACCTGGTTAGCTGAAATTTTACATCTAAATGAAAAGTTAAAGGTTAAGATCCAAATTTATCCGACGCCTCTTACCACGATCATTATCGGACCAGTTTATCTTGGAAATAATTGGGTCAATTTGAGGTTCAAAAGCTAAGATTTCGTCAATTAAATATGTGGGAGTTCTGGCAGTAAAGATGAGTTCTTTTACAGGCTTTGACACAAACTCATTTCTCCGGGCATCATCAAGAAACACACAAAGAAAATCATAAAATACATCAACATTGTACATTTCAAGCGGTTTCTGGTGTATGTTCAAGTTTGCCCAAGATAGTACTGTAAAAATTTCCTCCATCGTGCCCAAGCCTCCTGGCATAGCAATAAAAGCATCAGCACGGTTAATCATCTCTATCAGTCGTTCAGACATACCTGGCACGATTAGTTCCTCGCTATTTGATGATCTAATAAGATTCGCCTCCGCCAATGGTTTTGGGATGATTCCCAATACTTGACTACCTCCATCATGTACAGCCTTTGAAACGATCCCCATTAGTCCAAGATTGCCACTGCCATATACTAAGTGCATATTCCTTGCAGCAATGACTCGACCCAATTCATGTGCCGTTGTTACGTATTCTGGTTTAACACTAACGCTGGTACCACAAAACACACAGATGTTTTCAACACGTCTTCTTGAAGTAGCTTCCATTTTTATCTGGATGCCTTCAAAGGTGCAACGATGAGTTGAATTTATAGAACCTGAAAAGGGTGAGTAATAATAGCACAAGTATCTTCCAAATGACGATTAGTAGCAAAATAGTAAATCGTGAAAGGTCAAAAAGTAACCTGGATCCTGTCGGAGAAAATAACAAAAAAATCATAATTATTAGGAAAAGACAAAGAGATATAATATTTAAAATAATTTACAGCTTGATTGATGTCTATGCGTCAGGGACAAGCTTCCCATCCAATTTTCTTATAAATTGGCAAACAGGGTCTTTTGAGTCAGATTCCCGAGACTTAATTGTTGTCTTTCTTTTTGGAATTGTGTATGTAATTGCGGATGGCTATATGAACAAATCCATTGGGATGCATCTCAAGAGTCGAAGATATATCATCTAAAGACTCCTTACTCAAGCCATCTCTAATGAATTTAATTTTATCTTGGCGATTATCAGACACCATTCATAAAAAATGACAAAGAGTATTGAAATTACAGCGTGCACATTTGTAACAAACACCCATTTGCTTAGCTCTACGTTTCTTTGCATAGGTTCTTCTTCCAAAACCAGGCAAATAAGAATTATAAGAATCAGAATACTCACATGCTAATCGGACTCGTGCTTTGATTACCCAATGAATGTCATTAGGAATACCTTTGATCATCAGAAGTCTCATCCGTTCCAAGCGAGTTTTGTAGAATTTCATCAGAGAATTTTGAGGGAGAAAAGGAAATTGCTTGTGAAGATTTGTGAGAGCTTCTTCCATCTTGAAATGACTTCACCTGCAAAAACTAACACATAAAATAAAACACACCAAATCACAATATATACACAAATTGCATGGGTTGCCTCCCAGCTAGCGCTAAGTTTAACGTCGTCAGCTAGACGTGACTGCCCGAACATTAGGCTGGATCTGAAAATGTGACACTTTTCTTTTTGTTGCTCAATTGATTCTCCCCAGTAGTGCTTGACACGCTAGCTGTTAACTTTGAATGTGTTGCTCGACTTGGGATTGTATATCTCAACAACTCCGTAGGGTAACACCTAAGTAATCACAAATGGACCTGACCATTTTGATTTTAGCTTTCCAGGAAAAAGTTTCAACCGTGAATCGTACAACAACATTTGCTGCCCTGTTTCTAATTGTCTGCGCACTATTTTTCGGTCATGTCATTTCTTGGTATTCGCTTTGTATAGTTTGGCATTCTCATAAGCCTGTAGGTAAAATTTCTCCAACTCATTGAGTTAGTGAAGTCTTTTCTCTCATGCATCTTATGGATCAAGATTCAACTTCTTCAGTGCCCAGTACGCCTTGTGTTCAAGCTCAACTGGCAGATGACATGCTTTCCCAAACACCATTCGATATGGGGACATACCAATGGGTGTCTTGTAAGCTGTCCGGTAGGCCCATAATGCATCATCCAGTTTTTCAGACCAATCCTTCCTTGTTGATCCAACGGTTCTCACCAAGATTTTTTTGATCTCCCTTTTTGAAACTTCAACTTGCCCGTTTGACTGTGGATGGTAAGTTGTGGCAACTTTATGAGTAACTTTGTATTTGGATAGGAGTGCATCGAAGTATCTGTTACAGAAATATGTGCCACCATCACTGATAATCACCCGAGGTGTTCCGAAGCGAGTGAAAATATTCTTTTTAAGGAACTTGATCACCACCTTTAAATCATTGGATGGCAGTGAAATTGCTTCAACCTATTTGGAGACGTAATCTACGACAACCAGTATGTACAGGTTTCCAAATGATGGAATAAAGGGTCCCATAAAATCAATACCCCACATATCGAATATCTCCACTTCAAGAATATTTCGAAGAGGTCTTTCATTTCTCCTGGAAATATTTCCCGTTCTCTGGCACCTGTCACATTGAAGAGCAAATAGATAAGCATCTTTAAAAAGGGTGGGTCAAAACAAACCTGATTGTATGACTTTGGCTGCAGTTTTATTCCCGCTAAAGTGTCCACCATATGGTGATGAATGGCAATGCTGCAAGACACTGTTGACTTCCTCATGTGGAACACACCGTCTCAGTAATTGATCAGCACAGCGTTTGAACAGGTACGGTTCATCCCATACATAGTGCTTGACTTATTTGAAGAACTTCTTTCGTTGCTGAGTTGTCCATTCCAACAGCCATTTTCCTGACACTATGTAGTTTACATAGTCAGCATACCAAGGGACATCGTGTTGTTTCATGGCAAATAACTGTTCATCTGGAAAAGTTTCTTTGATTATCAGTTCTTTGCCAGCTGTTTCTTCATTCTCGAGCCTCGATAAATGATCTGCCACTTGGTTTTCTGTCTCTTTCATGTCTCTGATCTCCACATCGAATTCTTATAGAAGAAGTATCCAACGGATCAATCTGGGCTTGGCATATTTCTTCGCGATCAAATATTTGATTGTTGAATGATCTGTGTAGACCACCACCTTGGGACCCAACAGATAAGATCAGAATTTGTCAAAAGTGAACACAACTGCAAGCAACTCCTTTTCAGTGGTTGTGTAGTTGAGTTGAGCTTCATTCAGATTTCTGTTGGAATAGTAAATGTCATGGAAGATCTTTGATTTGCGTTGTCCCAAAACTACACCTATAGTAAAATCACTAGCATCGCACATCACTTCAAATGGAAGGGTCCAGTCCGGTGCTACTATGATGGGGGCAGAGACCAGATTCTGTTTTAGGATCTCAAAGGCTTCCTGGCATTCTTTGGTGAAGTTGAAAGGCATATTTTTCTCTAGAAGATTGCAAAGAGGTTTTGTAATTTTTGAGAAGTCTTTGATAAATCTCCTGTAAAAGCCAGCATGTCCGAGAAAACTCCGATCCCTTTAACAGATGTGGGTGGAGGTAGTTTTTCAATTGTTTTGATATTTTCTCTTGTCTACCTCAATTCCCTTTTGTGAGATCTGATGTCCCAAACGATGTCTTCATGTACCATGTAAATGTGGTTTTCTCCTGATCTTCTAGGGCGATGGAAATCTGATTGTACCCCGAGTATCAATCTAGAAAGTAATAGAACTCATGTCCCGCCAGTCTGTCTAGCATCTGATCAATGAATGGCAGCGGAAAATGGTCTTTCCTCGTTGCTTTGTTCAGTTTTCGGTAGTACATGCATACTCTCCATCCAGTAACCGTTCTTGTTGGAATCAGCTCGTTTTTTTCATTTATGACAACAGTAATTCCTATATTCTTTGGTACACACTGCATAGGACTCACCCAACTGCTGTCTGAGATGGGGTAAATGATGCCAGCATCCAACCATTTGATTATTTCTTTCTTCACGACTTCCTTCATGATTGGATTGAGTCTCCGTTGATGCTCCACTGTGGGTTTGTACTTGTCGTTCATCAGAATTTTGTGCATGCAAAATGATGGACTAATGCCTTGAATGTCTGCTATAGTCCTGCCAATGGCTCTTTTGTGTTCTCGTAACACTCTCAGCAACTTTCCTGCTCCAATATTAGCGAAGAAGAAATAATAACAAGTAATTCAGAAGAGTTTCCAAGAAATACACACCTGAGATGACTCGGCAATAGCTTCAGCTCCAGCTGCGGTGGTTCTTCAATTGAGGGCTTGATTCGATCTTTCTTCGAAGTTCCAGACTTTCCACTGGTGGTGTCGATTTAAATCGGAATGGCTTGTCAAGATAGTTTATACATTCTATAATTTCAGTAGCTCGTTGTCAGTCATGTTGGTGATGCAAGCTTCAAGTTTGTCTGTGGGAACTGTATTAGTATCCTGAATGATACTATCAACAACATCTATTCTGAAACATTCTTCCTCATTTTTCATCACTCGGGAATTTCATGGCTTTGAAAACATTAAAGGTAACTTCTTGGTCCTGCACTTTCATGGTCAGTTCTCCTTTTTGTACATCAATTACAGTTCGACCTGTAGCCAAGAATGGTCTCCCAAGGATGATGAGAGCATCTTTGTCTTCTTCCATGTCAAGGATAATGAAATCTGCTGGGAGAATGAGTTTGTCAACTTTGACCAGCACATCTTCAACTACACCTCTCGGAAATACGAGCGTTCGATCAGCAAGTTGCAGAGAGACTGAGGTATGCATTGCTTCTCCAATTTGCAGTTTCCTGTAAATAGAAAAAGGCATCAAATTAACACTTGCACCTAAATCACATAAAGCTTTACCGATATAATGTTCTCCAATGGTGCAACGAACTGTGAAACTGCCAGGATCTTTCAACTTCGGGGGAAGTTTCCTCTGAATGATGGCGTTGCATTCCTCTGTCAATGCTACTGTCTCGTAATCTCCCAATCTCCATTTTCGTGAGATATCTTTCATGAATTTGACATAGCTAGGCATTTATTCCAAGGCTTCTGCAAATGGAATGTTGATATGCAGATTTTTGAACACCTCTAAGAATCGAGCAAATTGTTTATCCAATTTGTTTTTCTGGAGTCGTTGAGGAAAATGTGGAGGTAAAGTGATTCTTTCTTGATCTTTTTCCTTTGCTTCTTTTTCCTCCATCTGTGGAACTGCATCTTTTGGAACTTCTTCAATGGTTGCCTTGATTCCAACATCTTTGTTGATTTCAGTGCCACTTTTCAAGGTAATGGCTTGACATTGCTCCTTCCCTCGGTTTCTTGGATTTGGTTCTGTGTTACTGGGAAGATTTCCTGGTGGTCTGTAACTCTGAGCATTGGCCAATTGTCCAATTTGATTCTCCAGTGCTTTGATAGAAGCATATTGGCTCTAATCATATCATCGTATTTTTTTAACTGAGCCAGTACTTCTGCAATTCCTGGTTCTTTTTCATGCTCCTGGCCTTTGTTCTGTTGTTGTTGGAATCCGGGTGGTGGATAGTTCATTGGCCCTGAATTGTTGCTCCATGAAAAATTAGGATGATTCCTCCACCCTGGGTTGTATGTGTTGGAATATGGGTTGTTCCCCTGTCTGTTGAAATTATTGACATAATTCACCATTTTTCAAGTTCGTTTGTCTCTGGTGCTCCTCCATATGGTGAACTTGTGGATCCAGTGTTACCTTGCATGCTGAGAGTTTCCATGAATTTGCATATCTGATCCAGCTTGGCATTCACTGCAGTGTTGGCTCCAACTTCATAAATTCCAGCAATTCGTTGAATCAAGCTCCTTTCTGTTGGCCACAGAGAGTTGTTGTTGGCCATTTCTTCAATTAAGTCCAGGCTTGATCTTCTCTTTTTTCCATTAAAGCTCCTCCAGCAACATCATCAATTATGATTCTCATTATTCCAGAAAGTCCATTGTAGAAGGTTTGGACTTGTAGCCATTTTGCAATCTCATTGTGAGGACATTTCCGGAGTAAATATTTGAATCTTTCCCAAGCTTCACAGAGGGATTCTGAATCTTGTTGCACGAAATATGTAATGTCATTCCTCAACTTTGCAGTTCTGGCTGGTGAAAAGTACTTTGCAAGGAATTTTGTGGTTAGAGTGTTCCAAGTTATGATGGAACCTGCTGGTAGTGAATGTAACCAAGCTTTGGCTCTGTCTTTCAAGGAATATGGAAAAACTCGCAGTCTCATTGCTTCTTCAGCTGCTCTATTGTAGTTGAAAGTGCCGCAAACTTCCAGGAAGTTGCTGATGTGGGCATTAGGATCTTCGGTTGTATTTCCCCCAAACTGAACTGACTGTTGAATCATCTGAATGCATGTTTTGATGTCACACTCATTTTCTGGTAAAGGAGGAAGTACAATACATGAAATAAGTCCATCAACCACAGGAATGGTTCTGTCTCGAATGGGAATTGGTGGTGCAACATCCAAAGGTTCAAGTTCCATATTGATCAGTGCTTCTTGGCCTTCTCGCCTTTCCCTTCTCAACTGTCTGATGGTTCTTTCAATCTCTGGGTCAAACGGTCGTAGTTCAAAGCTTCTGGTTCATCTCATGTAGTGTCTGAGAACCTGAAACAACTGAAAACAAAAACAATAAGTAAAAAGAAAATTAGATACAAGTAAAGGTATCTAACCTCAAAACTAATAGTGAAAGATAAATAAGTCCTCGGCAACGGCGCCAAAAACTTGACCGGCACATAATCACACACGTATAACCCAAGCTTACGTATCGTTCAAGTAGTATAAAAGCATCGATCCCACGAGGACTTAAAACCTTTTGTTATTAATTTATGAAGTTAAATGTTTACAAGTATCTAATTGATTGGTTGTTTGATTGGATGGTGACTTTAAAACCTAAAACAAGTAAATAAAATTGCTTGAAAGTAGATTGAAGAAAATTCAAATTTATAAAACTATCCAAGGTTGTGAATCTTTCCAATATCTTTTTAAAAGATGAAGTGGTTATTTTACATTTGTGTAATATATTGGTTTATTAACCTGGAACACGAAATTATGTAAAAGCCTCTTACGATGGTCAAATACAAATACCCAGTATAACCCAATTAATAATATTCCTATGTTAACCAAGTTATCTGAATTCATTAAGATTAAGTTCCAATTATGGCTACCCCTGCCCAACAGGTATATTCCTATCCTGTAAGGAAATCTATTAAAGGGTTATCTATCCTCAAGAAAGATCGTGGACTATTAAGTCTAAGGTCTTTAACCTAAAATCCATTTTCCAAGTTCATTTTAAGTTTACCGAATCAATCATATTAATGTCCAGTTAACAAGATACATTAAGACTAAGGCTCAATAAATAAACCTTTATATTACCCAACCGTAATTTAACCCCTTATAAACTGGTGATATTGGACTTCATCACAACCCCAGATAACTGGCTTAGTTACGACACATATTTACGGGTAGTAAAAACTTAAATAAAATAAAAGACATAAAGTAAAATGTTGAAAAGTAAATTGTTGGAAAGTAAATGACGGAAAGTAAATGCTGAAATTAAATACTGAAAAATAAATGCTGAAAGTAAATGCTGAAAGTAAATTGCTGAAAAGTAAATGCTGAAAGTAAATTGCTGAAAAGTAAATACTGAAAGTAATTGCTGAAAAGTAATAAAGTAAAATACAATAAAAGAAAATGATTGGTAAAATGATCCACTTTTATTACTTCTATTTTAGATATCTCCCTTAATATAATATATTAACTTTGCATGATAATTACAAACAGCCATATAGGCGGTATCCAGATTAAGTCAAATTAAAATTAATTACCAACCGACCAATCAGACGGTATCCAGTTTAGTCAGGTTAAAGCCAATTTAAATCATTACCAACCGACCAATATGGCGGTATCCTCGTTAAGTCAGGTTTTAACTAGTTTATATATTATAATTAAGGGAGATTAATCTAAATATTAGTAATAAATATTTTACCTTTTACTCCAGCAATGGGGACTTACCTCCTCATTTCTGAAAAGTAAAAACTGAAAATTAAAGGAAGACAAGTATTGTGCGTAAAAGTAAATTGCAGAAAGTAAAAACTGAAAAGTAAAGAAAAGAAAGTACGAAAGCAGAAATTAATTACTGAAAGCTGTAAATAAACAAACAAGATACAATCTTCTTAGTATTCTTAAGGAATTCCTTAAAAGAAAGTATGAATTTACAAATGAAATGGCTTGGTATTTATAGACAAAATTTTACCTCCATCAAATCATCCACCAAATCCATTATTAATTACTCCACTAATTGCTCCACCAAATCCATTATTAATTTCTATCATGTTTGGTGGGAGCTTGACTATTTTTATTTTTTATTTATTTATTTATTTATTTGATTTGAAAATGACTTTAATAATTACACATAACACACATTCAGATGTTTCATCAGATTCGGTCATGAAATCTTTTGAATTCGAAATTATTTTATTCTTCAAAGTTGTAAATCTTTGAGTCTTCTTTAATCTGGAACCTGAATCAGTTCAATCCGATATCGGAGTAAAACGTTATGCCTAAAATACGACAGTTGCGTAAAATTGGAATTTCTGAAACTGCACTTCGTTAGAACGCCCTTTCAAGTTTCCAATCTCCAAAATTAATATGTCAAGTCCAATTTTTTACCCTTATTTGACCCACATTTCATCCTAAATGATTTCATTGAGTCCCAATATTATTTTATCTGCAAAATAAAATAAAACACATCAAAACGTTCATCAAACCCGAGAAACTAAACAAAATATTAAGTAAAAAATGCGATAAATATTGATATATTTTCCGCTCATCAACCCTTATGCCATAAAATCAATTTTGGCCCATTAGGCCCAATTAAATTTTTAAAGGCCCAAATGTCATATTTGGACTTTATGGAAATGGTTTTAGGCCCAATTGGATCCAACCCAATTGTCCAAAACCAAACTTGGCCCAACCAAGCCCATTAAGCCCAATTAGAACAATTAAATTAATACATCATTCCAAATTACATATTAATTTAATTAAAGTGTAATTAACATAATTAATCAATTAATCTAATGTTTCAAAAACACTAATTAATCCAATTTAATCATGCTCAACATTTCCAATTCATGTCCAACACAAATTGAAGCAAAATCAATCTATTACATGCTATATAGCTAACGGCAAAGGCAAGAATTCATCATGCAATTTGATTTCAATCTAATTAAATCAACATTTAACATACAATTCATGCCATCAACACATCCAATTGTTAATTTTTCAAAAAATCATCATGAGCAACCTAGGGGATACATTCGGCCAAGCATGGATTTTGGGGATTTTTGATCTAATCAATTTATCACAAATCCATTGATATACGAATCCAATTCAACATCATATAAACTCAACCAACTTATCAATTTAGGCAAAACAAGCTCCAAGCCAAAAAACCCAAATTAAAGTGTATGAACCATAGATTTTCAAATCAAACTTAGGTGGCTCTGATACCATTGTAAGTGTTCCTAGAACATGCCAATATCGTCTAAGAGTGATTTGTGTGTGAATAAATCAAAGAGAGTTGCGGAAATTACTTACTTTGATTGGATGAATTTCAAGACTTTTCTTTGTTGAAGATGAAGCTCCAAGCATGGAATAGAGTCCTAAACCCTTGGGTGAGTTTCCCTATCACCTTGATTCACTCCTTTATGTGCTAGCATGAACAAATTTTGAAAGAAAAATTTCCCTTCCATGAGTGCAAAGTTTCGGCCAAGAGGTAGAGAGGAGAAGAAATAGTTTTTCCTTTGCTGTGAATAGTAACTAGTGCTCACTTCCAAAGTTGACCAATTAATTTATACTTAGTTTGTGTGTTGGAATTAGCTTCAGTGTGTCAAAAGCAATCTAAGCTTTTTCTCAACTAATAACAACTTCCATCACTTGTGTAGACATTTGATGTAAGTTGGTGGGCCCTACTTTAAATTCCAAATTTAAGTCAGACAATCCAACACGCAACTTCGCTCGGGCCCGGGTTCGTTTAATTCCGAATTAAACGAATTGTCGTTGCTACTTAATTAAATCCAATTTAATTAAATAATAATGCCTCACAATATTGTTACTAAAGTCGCTTACGAATTAATTCTAAATTAATTCATTCGCTTGAATTAAAATCCAATTTTAATTCCGCGTTGAAATCTAAATTCAATTAATATATCCAATATATTATTTTAGCCCAAATAAATAAATTAAATAGAAAAATCCAATTTAACTATTAAATTTATTTTACCGATTAATTCCAATTAATCGCTTTCTCTCTTCTCGACGAATTTAATCCTAGATAAATTATCGATGCAATTAAGATTAATTCTTTCTCTGATAATTAATCCCAAATTAATTCTTGCCGTAATTAATCCCAGATTAATTTTCTCTCTCATAATTAATCCCATATTAATTATGTTCGAGTCAAATCTCAACGGTGAATCTTCGGGAAGCGACCCAAGAGATCCCTGGATATGTTTGCAGTAAATACGGTCATCAGACTATCCGAACACGTGCATACCTGTTACCACGTTCCTACCGATTTACAAGACATGGTTGGCTTCTAGCAAAACATTGTTCCTACCCAATTCTCTAGAATTATTCTTCCGCGGAATACAAGATCTTTGTCAGGCGTAGTAAAGGTAGTATTGCGTATTATGATCCAGTATCGGATATCACATGCTAGGCCTAGGGCTGGAATTGTGTCCGCCCCGTACGAAGCATATATTGGATCTCTGGTAACTAGTCTCTATAATCGGATAATCATGACCTAGTCATATGATCCTGATGACTGCAGTTTTTAAGAGTATCAGTTTCGTATCCCTGCGTGATCATCATCTCCATATGACTGAAGTGATACTTCCATCTTGACATCACACCCAATACACTACGATTCTCAGTATACCCAGAAGAGGCGTACACAGAACCTGTTAAAGCCCCGGACGACCAAAACCAAAGTATACTGATTGTCGCAAGTATTAGCGATGCAAGTCTCAGGTTAAGACCAAATACATTTACCCTGATTCGGATTCCCATAGACACATAGTCATACTACCAATGGGATTCCGAGGGGTATATCCAGAGCGAAGCTGTTTCCGTACCATCGGTAAACAGAACCTTCTATTACACTTGCATGAGTATCCAATACCTAAATATATTGGAACTATGCTGTTATGCTTCCATAACACGCACAAGTGTAATACTAGCCTATTCCGTATTATCGATGTCCAGTCTCGATAATACTACGACTAGGGATATTTAATGATTAAACCTTACGTGGATTAATATTGTCTCATATCTTATTAATCTGGTACTAATCATATGGACTTTTATCATTTATATATCTCGGTAATCCAATTACAAATGATAAAAGAGCAATTTCATTTGTCACATAGTTTATTTGTACAACAACATCATGTTATGTACAAATAGTGATGCTATGGGTCATAATTGTCCAACATTGTCCTCTTCGATCCTCAATCAAACTCCAAGGTCTTAAAGACTCATCTGTTTCTTTTTGTGATTCAGATAGCTCCTGAAGTCCTTCCATAATGGAGGCAACTTTTCATTGATTGTGGAAACTTGAAACGTCTCGCAGAGTTTCATTCCCTCATCCAATATTTCATGAATGATTAACTGAAGTTCACCTAACTAAGACATCAGCGTCTTTAAATCTACCATCTTGTAGTCCAGGAACCTACCCACGATAAATTTCTTATGTCTTGAATCATCGGTTTTTTATTTCTTTTCGAGAGATTCCCAGAGAATCTTCGCAGAAGTCATGCCTTGGTACACATTATACATGGTATTGCCAAGTCCTCCCAAAAGGTAATTCTTGCACAAGAAGTCACCTGACGACCATGTCTCTTCTCACAGTTGCTTGGCTATTTCTGTTTCTCCATCCACATGACGCGAAGGATCTTTGAGATACCTAGCCAACTGCAGTGTTGTCATGTAGAACAACATTTTAATCTGCCATTGTTTGAAGTTTGCTCCACCAAACTATCTGGTTTCTCTCCATGAGCGACCGGTACTGTGATATTTCCACTGGTCATATATAACCGAAAAACCAACAGTAATCAATAAGTCTACAAAAGACAAATCACGCAACGATCAATCGTATGATCTTGTTTAAGTGATAAACTAAGAATCCACTTGTTGTTATGTTGGACAGTAGTACTAAATAACACAAGTCCTTGAATTTATGACTAAGGTTTCTTATGATAAATGAATATAGGAAATTCCCAGAGAACGAGGGGGGTCCGGTGTAACCACTTAAATCTCTGCCCACTTAGGCTTTTATCGTCTTTTTCACAGAATTTCCTTAAACATTTTCTTAATAGAATATCTTAGACGTTCAATCTTAGTGTACACTTCAATTCATAAATACAACAATAAATTTGTATAAATTTGTATGTTTATATACGTTCAATCAAGCTTAGATTGAATTAATTGTGTAAAAATACACTTTTAATTCTTAGCCAAGTTTACAATTTCATTATATGATTTTCCTAAGTTAATTAAATAGATTCTAAAACCATGTGTGTTGGATGTTATTGTACTTAAATAATTTTAGGTACTTATACAACGCATAAATAAATATAAAAAAAAAATACATAAATCGATTCAATATTATTAGAAAATTAATAAGATATGATCATCACATGTAAAATTTAGCAAACAATCAATTGGACTTTGTGATCAAGCATGCCACACATGTAGCATGATCCGTACATGCATGGATGAAGACCAATAATCACTAGCAAACGTTATTTTATTTGTGGAGTAACTGTCCATAATTACTAATGAAAGCTCAATGCTCGTTTTTTTAATTTTCACAGCCAAGTTAAAATTTCCCTCTAAGTCATGAAAAAATGCCACGTTCAGCAAACATATATGTTACTTCGATTTATCATCACAAAATTATTTTATATTCCCTGACAACTTTCCACTTATTTTTCCCTCAATTATCTTTAACTCTCTCTCCTTCTTGTCAACTTTATTCAGATTTCAAGTTGTAGAGAAAATAAATTTAGTTTAATATAAGAAGAAACCAATTTGATCAAGTGGACGGTGTTTTTTACTGGAATTTTTTTTTAAAATTTTTTAAGAGACTAACAGTCATTTATGCGTAAATGATGCACGAAACTAGATTTGATAACACAAAAAAATTTAATAAGTTCTTAAGATTGTTGTATATGATGTGTTATAAACCAAAATTAACATGCATCAATCAACTTAATCATTCACTAACATGCCAATATCAGAACATGAATAAGAATGTTAGGAAAACCTGGAAAATGTTGAAGAAGATTAAGAACTTGGTCCAAGTCGAGTTGTCTCTATCCTTAAGAACTTATTAGTCTCGCCTCGGTGCTCTACGGATGTCTTGTGGGAAACATTCTCCTAGGATTAATTGGATACTTCTTGTAGAATGGGCACTCCTTTCACAAGGACTTGAACAAGGTAAAATAGTGGAAACTCTCTCTTTTAACTTGACTTACTTAGACTAAATGAATGACTTATTAATTTCTTGATCATTAGAATAAACCCAAGGCCCCTTTATATAGGCATGGAAGGGTGCCTTTGAGGACACCCTTATACCCCTTCCCTTATGCCCTTTAAAGCCTAGAGACTCATTCTTCCAATATAGAAGACATGTCCCTTCATCATTGTGTCTTTCCCATAAGGCACTACTTAAGGGACATGTCTCTCCTACTTATACTTTATAAATATTAGAGAATTTACAACAGCCAACGATGACAGATAAAGCTTCTTCAGATAAGGAGAAAAGATGAAGGATGTGAACCAGTCAATCCATGCGCAGCCAGTCACCAAGGGAATGATCAGAAGAAAATGAAGACACATGCTTTGGAAAGGTACCATCAACATAACCTAACAAATTCTTTGATTACAGAAAAGGTAGCAACTGAGCGCGTTATAGCAGAAAATTGGTGGAGTTGATTTTGATGGTGTTGACGGTTGTTTTTTATTCCATGGGTAATTCTGGAAATCTACTCCTCGAACAAACCTCCTCCCAGCTGTGAATTTGTTTGGTTAGTTAGGAACTAACGCAAACTTGGAAAGCAAACAGAAAAATCACAGAGAAAATAAAGGTTTAATGTGGTTCGCCGAAGAGTGGCTCTAACATACGCCCATAGGAACAAAGAAATAAAATTTTATTAGGAGCTCGGTTCGGGTCAAGACTGACCAGCTTTCTCTCTATCACTAAGCTTTTTAGAGCTCTTTTACAAGTTGTGGAATGTAAAAAATACTAACCCTCAAATATGAGCCTTTATCTCTCTTTTTATAGGCTCTCAAATCTATTATTACACTAACTCGTGATGTGAGCTCATGTCAGCATGTCATTGTCGCCCATGCTCTTTTTTCCCAAATGCTCTGTAAACAGTAGCTCTGGCCTTCTGACTCAACCACCCTCTGTTAGAGAAAGTCATCATTTATCCTCTGCTACACATTTTGTCCATTTGACAGCCTGTAATTCAACCACTTCCACGTTGTTCCGTGTGTCAGAAGGGAAATCCATGACCAACTCCCGTTATATCAGCCTTCTAGAGGCTTAAGCTCTCATGTAGGGCTTACGTCATTCATATATAAGTACAAGATACTACAACCCCGACCTAGGTCCCCGGGTCGGTATACCAATTGGAACAGCGATGAATACTCTTAATTACTTCTTTACCAGGTCGGGTCAGTAGTCATGAACCACATTGGGTCAGCCTTCACAGATGCTCAAGTTTAACCGATTCTGATACCTTCTCACCACTTCAGGTCGATATCATATCTTATCATCTTTAATTAGCTCTTCCTTAAGGCGTCCATCTATACCTCGGGCTCGGGCATTTAGTCCGACCTCTCATCTTCATAAGGGTCGTGGACCATATGTTTTGCAAACTCTATTATACCCCTCTTCGGGCTTCAGAGTTCCTCAGAGCTGAAAATCACCATCAACATATGTCCTCTAGTTCTTAGTATCAACAAGTTGGTGAGTTGATGTCGCAAACTAAATAAAGGTGTAGATTTCGCCTATGTCTTCGGGTCGTAACTCGTGAATATCCACACTGCCACGTCCTTCGGGTCATAAAAATACATGTATCGTCAAAAGATTCATTTTTTCTGTGATGATTATTTTTTCACCGCTAGTTGAAAGGTCTCTTTAGGGCTTATAAACCATCTCTAGGAAGTTGTGAAGCCTTAATGGCCTTCCTTTAATGCATGTCACATCTCTCCAGGGCTTATTTTCGTTTTGTCTCCATGAGTACGAGGTGTTTTTCTTTCATGGCTTGCGCGCCAAAATCAATGACAGTTGTGTCCCAACCAAATAGTAGCTTCAATTGTGGCCTTCCATTTGAATTCAATGGCCGAGAACTTCATCACACGTGGCACTAATCATGTGCATTCATTCCAATTTGACGGTCATAACCAACCTGAGCTGCCAATTTAAAGGTCACTCCAGTCCAAGCCCCTCTTTTACCACTTTTCTCTTCTTTAAAGAATCTTCATAACTTTTCTATTCTCTACAACTTCGAGCTCTCAACATCTTAAAACATTTCCCAACATCACTCCAAGCTTCACAAGTAAGTCCCTTACTGACTCCTCTCTTTGTTTATGTCTTCTATTTGCAATAATGGTGATAGTTCACATTTATTGACTATTCGTGTTCGTGTTGCTTGTTCTGGGTTTACTTTTGTGTTAAGGGAAGTATGAATGGTGGGTTTATTTATGTGGGAATATTTTCAGCTTTTGAATGCATGTTTGGGTGTGTCTTTCTGGGTTTTTGGTAGAGATAGAGGAGCATGTATTTATGGGTTCTTTGTGAGTGTGTTTGCTTTGATTGTGTTCTGTGAATTTACCGTTTTCCATTACTATGGTGCTTAGAGCCTTTTTAGGATTGTCCATTTAGTATGGATGACGACACAGTAACGCTATTTTTAGTGTAAACTCCACTAATCATAGAATTAATTTTGTGAACTAACTTTCCACCTCGGGTCATATTATGGCAGGAATGTATGACTTAGGGTCTTCTTCATATATTCCCCTCAACACCTTGCCTCCCAACATGCCACCCCCGCGTGCGACCGTCCACAACTCGGGATCAGAAAGTCACGATGACTATAACACCATACCGGCCATGTCCGAAGTGGAGAGTCAAACATACTATAAAAGGGTTTCCCGACCCGAGCCCAGTCACCTCAAACTCGACTTCGCGAATCTTGACATGGATCAAGCCTCATCAATAACCGAAACTGATCTACAAAAACTAACGACAAGGTTCGACATCCCCAAGGCCATCATCCTATAAGTCCCCGAGGAAGATAATCTGGCGAGCCGCCCTAGTGTCGACCTAGTCGCCTTGTGCACGTCATTATTCAACATGAGGTTACCATTTCCTATGCAGATATACTTTGTGAAGATGTTGTCATCCATTAATCTAGTTCGATGCCAACTTAATTTAAACGGATAGAGGTTACTGGCTGGCCTTTACATAATTTGGGGCCAAGCTGAGCTGGGAGAACCGACCTTCTTCGAACTGAAAAGGCTATGTTGAATGAATTCCAATCGGCCTCTTTGTTCCATTCAACACTTAGCCATGAGGGAGAAACTCAAACCCCATGCCAACAAACATAATAAGGCCTCGGTGGGACGTAACCCGACCCCGAGCCGATATTATCACTTGGCCACAAGGGAATGTTCCCTTCTTGTGCCATTCAATACTTGGCCATGGGAGAGATTCTCCAACTTCATGCCAACAAACATAATAAAGCATCGGTGGGATATAAATCACTTGGCCACAAGGGAATATTTCATCATTGTTCCATTCAACAGTTGTCCATATGGGAGAAACCTCAATCCCATGCCAACAAACATAATAAGGCCTCGAAGGGGCATAATCTGATCCCGAGCCGATATAATCACTTGTCTAAAAGGGAATATTCCCTCATTGTGCCATTCAACACTTGGCCATGGAGTAGAAACTCCAACCCTATGCCAACAAACATAATAAGGCCTCGGTGGAATATAACCCAACCCCGAGTCGATATAATCACTTGGCCACAAGAGAATGTTCCCTCCTTGTGCCATTTAACACTTGGTCATGGGGGAGAAACTCCAACCCCATGAAACAAACATAATAAGGCCTCGGTGGGACACAACCCGACCCCGAGCCAATATTATCAGTTGGCCATAAGGGAATGTTCCCTTTTTGTGTCATTCAACACTGGGCCATGGGGGAGAAATTACAACCACATACCAACAAATATAATAAGGCCTCAGTGGGATATAACCCGACCCTGAACCGATATTATCACTTGGCCATAAGGGAATGTTCCCTCCTTGTGCCATTCAACAATTGGTCATGGGAGAAACTCCATCCATATGCCAACAAATATAATAATGCTTCGGTGGAACATAACCTGATCCAAAACCGATATTATCATTTGGTCACAACTGAATGTTCCCTCATTGTGTCATTCAACACTTCGCCATGGGGGAGAAACTTCACACCCATGCCAACAAACACAATAAGGCCTCGATAAGACATAACGCGACCTCAAGCCGATATAATCACTTAGCCACAATGGAATGTTCCCTTCTTGTTCCATTCAATACTTGGCCATGGGGGAGAAACTTCAACCCCATGCCAACGAACATAATAAGGACTCAGTGGGACATACCCGACCCTGAGCCAATATTATCACTTGGCCACAAGAGAACGTTCCTTCATTGTGACATTCAACACTTGGCCATGGGGGAGAAACTCCAACCCCATGCCAACGAATATAATAAGGCCTCAGTGGGACATATCTGACCCTGAGCCAATATTTTCACTTGGCCATAAGGGAACGTTCCCTCATTATGCCATTCAACACTTGGCCATGGGGGAGAAACTCCAACCCTATGCCAACGAACATAATAAGGCCTCGATGGGACATACCCGACCCCAAGCCAATATTATCACTTGGATACAAGGGAATGTTCCATTCTTATGTCATTCAAAACTTGGCTATGGGGGAGAAACTCCAACCTCATGCCAAAAAATATAATAAGACCTCGGTAGAACATACCCTTATTGGTTATTATCTAGGTCCCAAGATCAAACAAGACATGAAATACAATGTGTGAACACACCAACGGAGATAGCGGAATACTCACATCGATCGGTTGAGTCGATTTGGAAACGAATCAAGGCCAAATAGCCACTGCCAAGGACGCCAAACTGCTGCAGTTCACTGCCTCCATTTTCAGAATTTTGAGTGATGAAACGGAGCTCCAAGCCTCATCCGACGGATCCCGGCTCATGGTCGAACCTCCCTACCACCTTCGCAAGACTCGTAGTGTGCTAGCACTTGCGGTTTTTGCCACAAAAACCCAACTCTTGGCTTCCCTTTGCTCACGTTTTGGCTTCAAAAACCAGTCCACATTTTCTGTTTTGGGCGTGAGGAGAAGAGAGAAAAAGAGAGAGAAGAAAGTTGTGTAATGTGTTAATGAAAAACTTTTCCAAAAAGCTTTATATATTTTCCAAGAAAAAATAATAAAACCAATTACTTAATTGATTTAAATAAAACCAAAAGTAAATGATTTTCCCTCCAAACACTATTACACATCAACTATTCACATGTCACTTTAATAAAGTGATGTGATGCAAGTCAATCCATCAATCCATCAATCAATCAATCAATCAATCACTCAAAGTGACTTTTGATTTGACGCTTGATGTGACGATTGATTTGACGCTTGATGCGACTTCGATGCCGCACTTGAATTCGAAATACGAATGCGCTCGCAATCACACTCGGGCTCGGGTTCGCTAATTCCAAATTAACGATTTTTCCGTCGCGTCGTAATTAAATGATTACGCCTAGCGAATTCACTATTCACGTCACTAACGAATTAATTCTAAATTAATTCGTTCGCCCGAATTAAAATCTAACTTTAATTCCGCGTCGAAATCTAATTTCGTTTAATATATCGAATATATTAATTTACCGATTAATTCCAAATTATCGTTATCTCTCTCTAGACGATATTTTATCCTAGATAAAATATCTCCGTAATTAATCCTAGATTAATTTTCTCTCTCTTCTATATAATCCCAGATTATTCAAGAGTGCGAGTTGTGCGTCATTGGTGGATTATCGGGAAGCGACCCATGAGATCCCCGGATAAGTTGGCAGTAAAACGGTCGTCGGAGTATCCGAATCACGTACGTACCAAGTACTACGTTCTACCGATTTACGAGACAAGGTCGACTCCTAGCAAAGCACCAAGTCTTCCCAATTCTCCGGACATATCCATTTAAGAATATTAAGATCTGTATCAAGCGTAGTATACCATTGTATTGTGCATATCGGCCCAGTATCGGATAGTCACGTGCTAGGGCTGGGGCTGGATAAGTGTCTGCCCCGTCCGAATACATATCGGATGTCTGGTAACATAGTCTCTATAATCGGATATTCATGACCTGGTCACAATATCCCGATTGGATGCGCATCACTCAAGAGCACTAGTACCGTATCCTGCGTGAAATCATCTCCACTATGACTGAAGTGATACTTCCGTCTCGACATCACACCCAATACACTACGACTCTTTGATAAACCCAGAAGTGGTGTACGCAGAACCGGTTAAAGCCCTGTACCACCAAGACCAAAGTCTATCGATTATCGTAAGTATTAGTGATGTAAGTCTCAGGTTAAGACTATACACACCTACCTTGATTTCGGCCTCCCATAGACACATAGTCATAATACCAATGAGATTCCGAGGGGTCTATCCAGAGCGAAGCTGTTTCCCGTACTATCGGTGTGAAACACGACCTCCTATCGCACTTGCATAAGTATCCGATACTTATATATATGAGAACTATGCCGTTGTGCCCTCACAACGCACACAAGTGCAATACTAGCCTATTCTGCATTATCGATGTCCAGTCTCGATAATACTCCGGCTAGGGATATTTAATGATTAATCCTTCGGGGACTGATACTGTCTCATATCATTCTTAATCTAGGAACTAATCATAGGGACCTCTCTTCATTTATATATCTATGGTGATCTAATCACAAATGATGAGAGTGCCAATTTCCTTGTCACATAGTTAATTTGCTACAACAACACAATGATCTGTGCAAATAGTGACGCTATTGGTCATTTTGTCCAAACACTCCCCACTTGGCACATAGCCAGTCACTCAAGTGTCCCACACCCGAACTATGTACGGTTCGCTCAAATTGTTGAGGAAAGGTTTTCGTCAGCGGATTTGTTTGATCATCGTTTGACGCGATTTATACGATCATCACATCGCCACGATGTATGATCCGAACGAATCAGATGATATTGAAGTATATATCTGGCTCGTCGATGAGACCTTTAATTCCTTAGCATGTGCTGACGCCTAGCTCAGCTGCTAACAAAACTATATCTAATCTAATTAGATTTGTTTTCGATCCAAATGGCTTCTTTTGCTGCCTCAGCTACAGCAATAATCCGCATTTGTTGTTTATTCGGCAACGGTTATCTTGCTCGGAATATTTCCAGCTCACTGTCCCGTTATTCAAACTTTATAGTACCATAATATTTAATTGTTTGGAAACTTGCAGCGGTGATCCCAGTCACTTCAAGTTCTCCTTCTCCATAGTTTAAGATAACATCTTTAGTTCTCTCAGATACTAACAGATGTTCTTAATCTTTAATCCAGTGACTATCACTTGGATTGACCTGATCGTGACTCCATATGCTCGAAGCGTATGAGACACCCTATCAATTACATTTTAAATGTACAATTTCCCAGAGAGTGTTAACAACTCCAAATCTATCCCAGTATTCTTTATTCATTGAATAAAGGTTGTTACTCCCCAGAATTCTACGGAGAATTCTATTGAAAGCCAAGCTTTCAACAATAGCTTTATGGGAATTTCACTGTCAGTGCGCTCTCCCACTAACCTCCTTATATACACAAGAATTATTTCGTTTTGAATTAAATCATAAACCATTATGATTACATCAAAACGTCAGTTCCAAGAACCTTATGCTTGCTTCAATCCAAACATGGATCGAATAACCCGCAAACCTTGTTTGTCGGTTGTACAAAATCGTCAGGATGTTGTAAGAATCCTCCAAGAGGTTTCCTTTTCAGGAAAGCGATTTTGATCTATAACTGACACATTTCATAAATGAAATACGCAGGTATCAACAAGCATCTTCAAAATGGATTTACCATGGCAACAGGTAAAAGGTTGAACCGTTATTAACACAATGTTGATAACGATACCTTTCCGTCAAAAGCCTAGCTTTGTACGTTGGTATGTTGCCTCCATGTATGTCTTCCTTGAAGACGTTTAATGTACCATAGGCACAATGCCTTGTGGTACAAAACAACTATATCCAAAATAGTTTGTTATACATGGAATCCATTTCGGACTCATGGCACTTTGCCATAACAGGGAGTCGATACCTCGTATCACTTCCTCAAAACGTAGTCGGTGGATATACCTTCATAAGATTAACATCTTTATGAGGTTAGATCAGAAACCCATACCCTATGTTGTTTTCTGACTCTATCTGATCTACTCAGTTCTTGTGTATTTGAAGATTAATGGTACAGATTCATTATAGATGAACTGTTTGTGTTCCATTAAGGACTTCGTGCCTTGAACAGTATTACTACTCCGATTTTCATCGAGTATCACTATCCTCCCACTGACCACTGCATATCGGTATTCCTCTCAGGAAAACCGCATGGTGAGAAACAATCACATTGTTCTCATGTGGGATTTATAAGTACTATACTTATGGTTTCCCTTAGGATAACCTATATTGGCACTTATCCAATTTGGGTCCTTAGTTTGGTATCATCCAAACGTTATGCCTGGCATACCCAAATTATCAGGAATGAGAAACCTCGTTTCTTCCTGTTCATATCTTATATACATCTGTCAAACAGATTTATATGGAACCTTATTCTAAATAAGTTTTGCACTGTTAATACATATATTGAAGGAAACAGTAGCTCAGAGCGACTCGTGATAAACCTTATCATGTCAACAAATTCGGTTTAGTTCGGACACACCGTCTAACTGACGTGTCTCGGGAGGAGTCCTCATATTAAAGAATACCGTACTCTTTCATGTACATATGAAACTTACTGCTTAAGTATTTTCCAATATGGTCTTACCGGGCGGCATAATACTATAGCCGATCTGTTTTTCTATTTCGTGTCGAAACTCTAAAGTTTCTGATTTGTGTTCTTCAAAAGAAACACATAACCATAACGTGATGCCACATCCGTTTAAGGTCACGAAATATTCATGTTCACATCTAGCCTAGCTAGATATGGGCCCACTTATTTCACCATGATAGGGCTAACAGGTCGGTGGCCCTATACTATTACCAAGTAAATAGTATTTTAGGTATTTTACCTAATAAACTAGATTCGCAGACCTTATTTGAATAGTCAAATCAGTCCTAGTACCCACTCTTCAAAAGTGTGGATATATGAGGTCTTGTTCAATTGTGTCCCAGACAACAATGCCACAAATAAGTCTCTCTATTGATCAAATCAATTTGAGCTATTTATTTGTCATTTTTATATGTTTGAGATTTTATTATATTCAAAATATAAATTCTGTTTTTCACATCTAATGTGTTTATCTCAGTATCATCTTTATATAATGAAACACTTAGTGTTCTAGAATATAAAGTTTTATCCGCATCAGATTAAACACTGATAAGAGATAATGTCTCTAGTCAAACTAGTTACATCATAACATTTCCTAATTTAAGTACATACCCAAAGGGTAGTTCCTAAACTTAGGTATCTACTCGAAACAGCGACTTTCGTCCCGTTTCCGATTCGCAGAGATCTCGGCTTGAAGTCAGTATCCAGCTCATAGCGGATTCTGAACATCAATACATATAGTTTATGTACCACACTAAGTATTTAAAATCCAATTTCAATACTAGTAGTGAACATAACTTTGACAAATATTTTAAAGTCAGAGCCTCGCCCTTTCTTTAATTCCTTCGTGTCTGCCATATCCAAATGGTAGTCACTTTGGGATATGTCAATATCTTTTTTCAATATTTCACAAACCTTTGGGCAAGCCTTGGGTTTCGGAATATCGCAATGATGTGCACCTTGTGCAACTTGCCCAATTGCAAACTTTGACTTTTCTCCACTAGAATAGTCAATTAATTCTCGAGGATTATTAATTGCAACTTAATACTTTAAAATAGACTTATTGTCAAGTATATTAAATTAAGCACTAAAGTCATCATCACATAATCTTCTAAAGATTTTATGCTCTACTTATTTGCTTAATTATGGGCCTAGATATAACAAGTTATTTTATCCAATAAAGTAACCTATTATTAATTCCCAATTTGAAAATTAAATCATTTAAAACATTTAATCCCAGATTATATTTTAAATATCCAACTTTTCAATTCTTTCTTGATTTCAATAGTCCAACTATTTAATCAATTATTAGTGGTACTATATATTATAATGATATAATAGTCCAACTATATAATCAAATATAATCAAATTAATTAACCTCAATTAATTGATTACTATAATCCAATTATAAAATCACTGTAAAATGATTAATTAATTCAAATATATTGATTAATATAATCCAATTATATATAATCAACTATAATACAGTCCAACTGTTTATTAAAACAACATTAAATATTAGTCCAACTAATACTTTTATTAATATGACAGTAAAATATAGATGAGCGCGTTTAGCGAGTATTCGAACGAATGTTGCAATTCAATACTTGCCTCCCACTATTTTTCGTCGAGCCTCTAACCCTCTGTAAGTACTCGGGAAACCGTGTTTCCTAGTGGGCTAGGATCCCGTTAAATATCACACAATCTGACTTTGGCCAACAAATTGTATGATAATTAACTAGGTAGATCTCGAAGATCAATTGGATCTCATCAACTCCTAGATCCAGTAGGTGGACATCCAAGTCCCAAACATATATCTAATATGCCTATATATCGAATATATACCCTAACATTTTTCCTCTGAATCAACTAGGCCTTGGCTTTGGCACAACAACCTAGTGATCCCAGTCAAGCGCAGACCCATTGACATGGAAGCTTCGTATCAATGTCAATGGACAAGAAGTGGTCTTGACTTTGGCCAACAAACCACAACTTGGACACGACACTGATATGGAACAAAGCCTCGTGATTAAAACACATCTTTGACGGACAAGGGCTTGACTTTGGCCAACAACCCCTGCCAATCTCGGATCTTGAGCAAGAATCACTCAATGGAAGGAAAATAAACGCTTGATATTAACGATGGTTTTTCGCGTGCAAATGTGCTACCATTTAATTATCTTTGTTAAGGTCTCATCATCATACAACACCTTAAACATGCATTCTAAATACATAATAAAGCGAGTATGAAAATAAATAATAATGACATGCGGATGGATACTTAACATTGATCCTAGATCAAATCTCTCACTTTCTCACTCAAGCTAGCACTTGTATTACTTCTACCCGTTACACTACACTTCTAAAGAAACCTCATTTACATGGGGGGAATAGGTGAGAAGAGAATACAAAGAGAATGAAGGTGATAAGGCTGGACACGCAGGTCCAATTTAATAAATCGAAATTTATTACAACAATTCTTCTAAAATTGCCCACCCATCTAATATCCATCCGATATACATTATACATACAACACAACCACGTATTCACACACATAAGCATGCTATCAATCAATCTAATCAAATTAATTAATCTGATAATTAAGTGATCATCCAATGTTCAAACAACGATTTGATTTTGTTCGAGTCAAACTCGTTTTTGCAAATAAGTACTCAAAGTACGAATTCTTGAATTAAATTAAACTACATCATTAAATCCAATATAACATGTATTTAATACTAATTCACTATTCAATTCCAATTAAATATTACACTTTTATTTAATAAACCTTTTACGATTTAAATTCCAAATTTAATCTAACGCGTCTCAAAGACCGATTAACGTCCAACGTCAATTCAATTAAAGTCCAATGGGCTTTTAATTGATTTCTTAAGGCGTGGACTTTTGGTCAACTCGGGTCAAACCGATAACCAAAGTCCAATCCGGGATTTACCCCATAAGCCCATAAATCAATCTTGGCCCATTAGCCCAATTGAACTTTAAAGGTTCATTAAGTTGCATTTGGGCTTAACGGAAGTGGTTTTGGGCCCAATTGGATCCAATCCATTTGGCCTAAACCCAACTTGATAAAATCAAGCCCAATAAGCCCAATTACAACATTAAAGTCCAATTTCCAAAATTAGGCCCAATTAATTAAATATACAAAAAATCCAATTTTCCCAATTTAATTACCAAAGTGTATTACATGATCAATTACCCAATCATCAACATTTCTAAACATGAATTTACATAATTAATCATGGTCATTTTCATCAATTGGTGTCCAACACCATTAATCAAAAATCAAACCCATTTACATGCTTAAAGGTCTCGGCCAAGGGAGGGATTTTTATCCGATTCGAATTCAATCCAATTAATTTCACAATCGATATTAAATCCTTATCCCGAATGATTTCCAATACATCCAATGTTCAAAAATCAAAGATACAAGACATTAGGGCATAATTCCATTCGGCCAAGGTGATCAATTTTGGGGATTTTATGTTCAATTCAAAATCCAATCCAATTAGTTTCAAATTAACATTATCCTAAATGATTCCAACTCATCAAATGAATCAAAAACAAAAATTCCAAGAATTCCAAAATGATCATCATATTCGGCCAACATGATATTTTTGGGGAAAATTATTCCAAATCAATTTTCAACAAATTGGTCCAACCAAAATGAAATTAAACATGTTATAAGCATACTTAAACAATAAATTTATTCAAATCATGCTCACAAACATTTACCCAAATTTTAAGCCCTACATTTTTCATGCTTGAACCTAGGCTCTTGATGCCATTGTTGGTTATTATCTAGGTCCCAAGATCAAACAAGACATGAAATACAATTTGTGAACACACCAACGAGATAGCAGAATACTCACATCGATCGGTTGAGTCGATTTGGAGACGAATCAAGGCCAAATAGCCACTGCCAAGGACGCCAAACTGCTGCAGTTCACTGCCTCCATTTTCAGAATTTTGAGTGACGAAACGGAGCTCCAAGCCTCGTCCGACGGATCCCGGCTCATGGTCGAACCTCCCTACCACCTTCGCAAGACTCGTAGTGTGCTAGCACTTGCGGTTTTTGCCAAAACAAACCCCACTCTTGGCTTCCCTTTGCTCACGTTTTGGCTTCAAAAACCAGTCCATATTTTCTGTTTTGGGCGTGAGGAGAAGAAGAGAAAAAAAGAGAGAAGAAAGTTGTGTAATGTGTTAATAAAAAACTTTTCCAAAAAGCTTTATATATTTTCCAAGAAAAAATAATAAAACCAATTACTTAATTGATTTAAATAAAACCAAAAGTAAATGATTTTCCCTCCAAACACTATTACACATCAACTATTCACATGTCACTTTAATAAAGTGATGTGATGCAAGTCAATCCATCAATCCATCAATCAATCAATCAATCAATCAATCAATCAATCACTCAAAGTGACTTTTGATTTGACGCTTGATGTGACGATTGATTTGACGCTTGATGCGACTTGCGATGCCGCACTTGAATTCGAAATACGAATGCGCTCGCAATCACACTCGGGCTCGGGTTCGCTAATTCCAAATTAACGATTTTTCCGTCGCGTCGTAATTAAATGATTACGCCTAGCGAATTCACTATTCACGTTGCTAACGAATTAATTCTAAATTAATTCGTTCGCCCGAATTAAAATCTAACTTTAATTCCGCGTCGAAATCTAATTTCGTTTAATATATCGAATATATTAATTTACCGATTAATTCCAAATTAATCGTTATCTCTCTCTAGACGATATTTTATCCTAGATAAAATATCTCCGTAATTAATCCTAGATTAATTTTCTCTTTCTTCTATATAATCCCAGATTATTCAAGAGTGCGAGTTGTGCGTCATCGGTGGATTATCGGGAAGCGACCCATGAGATCCCCGGATAAGTTGGCAGTAAATACGGTCGTCGGAGTATCCGAATCACGTACGTACCAAGTACTACGTTCTACCGATTTACGAGACAAGGTCGACTCCTAGCAAAGCACCAAGTCTTCCTAATTCTCCGGACATATCCATTTAAGAATATTAAGATCTGTATCAAGCGTAGTATACCATTGTATTGTGCATATCGACCCAGTATCGGATAGTCACGTGCTAGGGCTGGGGCTGGATACGTGTCTGCCCCGTCTGAAACACATATCGGATGTCTGGTAACATAGTCTCTATAATCGGATATTCATGACCTGGTCACAATATCCCGATTGGATGCGCATCACTCAAGAGCACTAGTACCGTATCCTGCGTGACATCATCTCCACTATTACTGAAGTGATACTTCTGTCTCGACATCACACCCAATACACTACGACTCTCTGATAAACCCAGAAGTGGTGTACGCAGAACCGGTTAAAGCCCTATACCACCAAGACCAAAGTCTATCGATTATCGTAAGTATTAGCGATGTAAGTCTCAGGTTAAGACTATACACACCTACCTTGATTTCGGCCTCCCATAGACACATAGTCATAATACCAATGGGATTCCGAGGGGTCTATCCAGAGCGAAGCTGTTTCCCGTACTATCGGTGAAACACGACCTCCTATCGCACTTGCATAAGTATCCGATACTTATATTATGAGAACTATGTCGTTGTGCCCTCACAACGCACACAAGTGCAATACTAGCCTATTCTGCATTATCGATGTCCAGTCTCGATAATACTCCGGCTAGGGATATTTAATGATTAATCCTTCGGGGACTGATACTGTCTCATATCATTCTCAATCTAGGAACTAATCATAGGGACCTCTCTTCATTTATATATCTATGGTGATCTAATCACAAATGATGAGAGTGCAATTTCCTTGTCACATAGTTAATTTGCTACAACAACACAATGATCTGTGCAAATAGTGACGATATGGGTCATTTTGTCCAACAATCTCCCACTTGGCACATAGCCAGTCACTCAAGTGTCCCACACCCGAACTATGTACGGTTCGCTCAAATTGCTGAGGAAAGGTTTTCGTCAGCGCATTTTTGCATATAAGCCCGATGATGAGTCTCGTATGGAGACACTACCTCTTTAGTTGTGAAAGCCGCGGAAACAGACGTTGGAAGGGTTAAGTTGGGAATTAGCATTTTGTCAGAGTTAACTCGCTTGTTTCGCTTCGGGTTTGCTTGTTGGACCTCTGTTTTAAAACACACCAAACCCATTGAAACACATCTCACAAATTAAATAATTAAAACATTTAAAATACATGTCACAAATTTAATTAAAATCAATTAAATTAAACTTAAATTAAATTAAATTAAATCACATTCACCAATTAAATTAAACTTGAAATTAAATTAAATTAAATTCTAATTAAATTAAATTCTTAATTTAAATAAAGCACATTCCTAATTTAATTAAATCACCTTCCTAAATTAAATTAAATCCCTTTCCTAAAATACATAAATCAATTCCCCTAATTAAAAGTTTTCCGTATCATATACTAAATTAAAAGATATCCCCAATTAATACACAAATCATATTCCTTCCCCAATATGGTAAAACTCATCCCCTTGCCTATAAAAATAACCCCTCTCCACACATTCAAAACCCTGGCTGGCAGATTCACACAAAAAATACAAAAATAATAACCCTAAACCTGCCTTCAGCACATAGCCATCACGCCACCAGCACACACTACACAACCGCCAAACGAACAGCCCTTACCTCTTCAATCAACTGCCCCTAACGCACCTACCACGACCCATTCAGCCCTCACGTGAAGCCCACAACGCCACCTAGCCTTTACTACCTTCACGCATAGCCTCTTCACACCTAGCCACGTAACAACCCCTTGCTTCACGACTCACATCACAAAACAACAGCTAGCCTCACTCCCATTCACGCCACAAAGCCTCTCCACAACAGCCCAATTCTCGTCCATAAACTGCCTTCCTTCACGCACGTAAACTACCCTCCATTCACGTCCTCAACACAGCCCAAATATTGCCCTCTTTCACAGCCCATATACTGCACGCATAAATACCTCTTAAACCACGCCAAAACAGCCCAAAACACCCTCAAATAAACCTTATTCACAACATTAAAGTCGTGCAAAATATCCCCCAAAAGCAGCCCCAATTGTGCGCCCAAGTTAGCCCTGAAAACGGCTTCACTGCACTAGTGAACTGCCGAGTTTAGCTTACTGTTCTGATCAGTATTTGCTGCGACTTTAGCCCATAAAACAACCCTAAAATCACCTAGAAAACCCCCCCAAAAACCTCCATAAAGTTTTCCTAAAAAACCCTCAAAACCGCAGCTCCATTAACCTTCAAAATCACTCAAAACAGTCCACTAAATCACCAAGACAGTGACCTGAAACGTAGCAGCGAAACAGCAGTGAAACGGACTTGAAACAGCAGCCCGAGCATCAAAGCAGCAAGGAAAGACATTGAGTAGACAAATCGGAAAAGCATCGGATCAATCTCCCTTCCAACGGACGTGTAACGCCCTTTCTTAGACGACAAAAGAGGTTAGACCTGAGGGCACCCTTTTTACTTATCTTCTTTATTTTTGTTTATTTATCTTGATATATAATTGCATGAGAGTTGTTTGAGGCATGATGTGATTGTTGGATGAGCGGGATATGTGTTCCCTTTTGTGGTATATCGGATGGAAACCCGACATAAATTCCATAGCCGATTCCGAATGGATGGTAATATGGTCTGCACTCGGGATGCAATGCCATGTACCACTTAAGATACACATATCTCGTCTCATCCAAATTTGTATTTGATCATGTTATAGTCTTTAGGTTATATGTTTATTATTTAAAGCATGGTTTAATTTAGTTTGTTATTTATTTGTTAAGCATGTTTAGGTTGTTCATTATGCATGTTCTTAGTTTATGATGCGTTTGGGTAATGATTTATACATGTTGATTTAATGGTTCAATATGCTTGTTGTGTTACATTGCGTGAAATTATTTGGATGAAAGCATGTTAGATCTAAGTACCTTGAGCATGAATGATGAATAGATTCGGTTAGTTTATTGCACAAATTATATCATCACAAGTGACATAAGTAAGGGATCATTCTGAACCCAACGGTTTGAGGTCTTCCCTTGCGAGGGGTGAGTGCGGCCTTAAATCTTTGTCCCGGTTCACACAGGGTGGCGACTCCATGTTATTTCGTACTTCCCAACTAGGCCGCGAGCCTAGAACAGCGTCATCCAGTTTCCGTGTCCTACAGTCTGGCGACTCCACTGGGGATTTAAAGAATTGGCCTCGAAATCATGTATTGTGATGTTTATGATTTGTGCTTCAGTTAATCGTTTCTATGGTAGGTTGAAAGGGGTTAATCAAAGGCTTTGTTGGAGCTAGGTGATGGTTGGGTGTCTTCCTTCACTCACTACCTTTTCATAAGGAAAAGCTGTGAAGACACCGAGATAACCATTACTTGTAGCTCGTTGTGACAGACTAGTTTGGAGGACTCGTTGTTTATTCCTGACACCAAGCGATAAGAGCCTAAAGGGGCTTGGGTACTTAAGAGAGCCTCGCTCCACCCTCCCTCTGGGGAATCTACAACGAGAAATCCATTCGACAGTTAGTTACACAGCGTAACTCGTTGGCACGTACCGTAAGGTATAAAAAGGTGCACTCACTTGGTCGATTGAACCCTTGAGTGGGGAGTCCTAGTTGTGGGTAATCCTTCGTCAATGAGAGCCTTTGTCCGCAATCCCGTAAACCCACATGTGAACCATAGTTGTATGACCTATTGGGGCCACCCTTTATGCTTTTGATAACCCCATGCATATTATGTCTCATACATCCCATGCATCTCATGCATACATGCATCATGTTAAACCTCGTGTCTTAAAATCCATCATAGATATCCGTTGGTTTAGGAAAAAAAAGACCTGTCAAAGAAGAGTTTAGCAAACATGGATATCGTGGAAAAGGAAACTGAGGAACAGATAACTTTACTGCAATGATAGAAAGACCATTGGGGGGGGCCTTCAAACAAAAGAAAAAAAATTGTTGTTTGTTTTTAGTCTTTGATAGTTAGACATAAGTCCGATAATGAAATTGATTGCTTTAAGGTGAAACCTTAGAAACGATAAACCCTTGATGTACTTTTATCTGATACTTTGAGTGATTGATCTATGATAGACTCGTAAGCACTTCACTATAGGTTCTTAGCGGTGAAAACCTGAGTAGTTGGCAAAGTGACTAGTTGAAGAAATTGTAGGTCGGTGAATGACCGTTTGCTTAGATGTCTATCTTGATTTTCTTATGTTGTGATGTGTGGTATGGTTGAAAATGAAAGAAAAGTCTCTAAAGAAAAGAATTAAACACCTATAACCAATAAGCGTGAAGCTACCCATGGGCGAGTATTAGGACCACCATGAGGAGAAATGCTACCTTAAAGGGTAGGTGTGTTGAAAAAAAAAGAGAAAAGGAAAAAAAAAAAGAAAAAAGAAGTTCAAAATAAAAAGAAAAAAAGAAAGAGATAAAAGAGAAAGAAAACCATACCACATTGAGCACACAAAAAGCAATTGCAGGCATAATTGAGACATCTAGGTTGGTTTGACCCATTGATCCCAATTATTGACGAAATCATTGAGTTAGCTTACCTGGGGATGAATCTGCGAAGGAACCTTTGCACACACACACTTTGAGTCTGGCATAGATCATTTATTCAAAGACTTGGATTTGAGTTGCATTGAGTGTTTTGAAGGTTCTCTGGTTTCATTACTGATCATTCTTTGAGGACAATGATATGTATAACTATTGGGACCATTTCGTAGAATGTGATATAGCATGATGATATGGAAGGCCCCACCATGTGGTTCATCTTGATCAAGCATAAAACAGCAGAGAGCAGAAAGCTAAATCAAGACTGGGGGCGACCAATCTACTACATCGTGAATCAGGGACATAACCAGATATTGGGTCATGAGACTAGAGAGAAGGCCGAGCAATCACCTGGAGAACTGGCGGAAAACCTAACCCAGCGGGATAGGAAAATCATTCATGCATGCATGCATACACGTAACATATTTTGCATCATTTTTTGTGTTTGTTTTGTTTTTCACAGGTTTCAAAGAAGAAAAAGAGAAAGCGGCAAAGACAAGCCAACCAGAATCAGCAACATACGAGTAGTAGTTTAGGGGATGAGTCCCAGGGCTGAGGCCCATATCAGTATCAGCATGGGGGCGAGGCCCACATCAGTATCCGTTTGGGGCGAGGCCCATATCAGTATCAGTATGGGGCGAGGCCCACATTAGAGTCAGCATGAGGGCAAGGCCCACATCAATATTCGTTTGGGGATGAGTCCCGAGGTTGAGGCCCACATCAATATCCGTTTGGGGCGAGGCCCACGTCAGTATCAGTTTTGGGGCAAGGCCCACATCAGTTTCAGTTTTGAGACGAAGCCCACATCAGTATCAACTCAAGGCTGAGGCCCACATCATCGGAATTTTGGAATGAATCCCAGGGCCGAGGCCCACGTCTTCAGAATTTGGAATGAATCCAGGGAATGAACCCCAGGGCCAAGGCCCACGTCATCAGAATTTGGAATGAATCCCAAGGCCGAGGCCCACGTCGTCAAAATTTGGAATGAATCCCAGGGCCGAGCCCACGTCTTCAGAATTTGGAATGAATCACAGGGCCGAGGCCCACCTTATCAGAATTTGGAATGAACCCAGGGAATGAATCCCAGGACCGAGGCCCACGTCGTCAGAATTTGGAATGAATCTCAGGGCCGAGGCCCACATCTTCAGAATTTGGAATGAATCCCAGGACCGAGGCCCACGTCTTCAAAATTTGGAATGAATCCCAGGGCCGAGGCCCATGTCGTCAGAATTTGGAATGAATCCCAGGGCCGAGCCCACATCAGCATCATTTTAGGGCGAGACCCACATCAACATCAGTTTAGGGCGAGGCCCGTATTAGCATCGGTATCAGTCTTACCGGGTATGGCACTCTAGGGGCGAGGCCCACATCTTTATCAGTATCAGTCTTGTCGGGTATGGCATTCTGGGGGCGAGGCCCATATTACATCAGTATCAGTCTTGCCGGGTATGGCATTCTGGGGGGAGGCCCATATTACATCAGTATCAGCATTGCCGGGTATGGCATTCTGGGGGCGAGGCCCACATTACATCAGATCAGTTTAGTCCGGGAATGGACACGCCGAGAATGGCACGCCGGGAATGGCACTCCGAGAAGGGAGATATAGTCCGGGAATGGACAAGTCCGGGAATGGACACGCCGAGAATGGCACGCTGGGAATGGAGATATAGTCCGGGAATGGACAGCTCGGGAATGAGCACGTCGAGAATGGCACTCCGGGAATGGAGATCGGATCAGGAATGGACCACAACACGGTGACGGTTCGAGAATGGACCTCATCACACCTCATCACAGTAACACTCCGGGAATGGAGATCGGTTCGGGAATGGACCACAACACGGTGACGGTTCGGGAATGGACCTCATCACACCACATCACAGTAACACTCCGAAAATGGAGCACGGTTCGGAAATGGACCATCATCACATCAGCGATGCCTCGGAAATGGGGTTTAGCATGCCGAAAATGGCACTCCGGAAATGGAGCACGGTTCGGAAATGAACCATCATCGCATCAGCGATGCCTCGGAAATGGGGTTTAGCATGCCGAAAATGGCACTCCGAAAATGGAGCACGGTTCGGAAATGGACCATCATCATATCAGCGATGCCTCGGAAATGGAGTTTAGCATGCCGAAAATGGCACTCCGGAAATGGAGCATGGTTCGAAAATGGACCATCATCATATCAGCGATGCCTCGAAAATGGGGTTTAGCATGCCGGAAATGGCACTCCGGAAATGGAGCACGGTTCGAAAATGGACCATCATCTCATCACTCGCCGAAAATGGCACTCTGAAAATGGAGCACGGTTCGGAAATGGACCATCATCATATCAGCGACACCCTAGGTACGGGGTTAGCATTCAGACCACAGCGACGCCCTAGGTACGGGGTTAGCACGCCAGGTACGGCATGTGGACTATTCAGACTATTGTGGCTCTCTCGGTACGGAGACGTCACCGCGACACCCTAGGTACGGGGTTAGCACTCAGACATTTTGTGGCTCTCTAGGTACGGAGACGTCACTGCGACACCCTAGGTACGGGGTTAGCATTCAGACATTTGTGGCACTCTAGGTATGGAGACGTCACTGCGACACCCTAGGTACGGGGTTAGCATTCAGACATTTGTGGAACTCTAGGTACGGAGGCGTCAACGCGACACCCTAGGTACGGGGTTAGCACTCAGACATTTGTGGCTCTCTAGGTACAGAGACGTCACCGTGACACCCTAGGTACGGAGTTAGCATTCAGTCATTTGTGGCACTCTAGGTACGGAGGCGTCACCGCGACACCCTAGGTACGGGGTTAGCACTCAGACATTTGTGGCTCTCTAGGTACGGAGATGTCACCGTGACACCCCAGGTACGGGGTTAGCATGCCGAGAATGGTACAACTGCGACACCCTAGGTACGGGGTTAGCACGTCGGGAATGGCACAACTGCGACGCCCTAGGTACGGGGTTTAGCACGCCAGGAATGGCACATCATCAAATCAGTTAGGGAACAAAGCCCACAGATGGTTCGGGAACAAAGCCTAGAGGTCGAGGCACCTCGCCATCATACTCAACACAACGGGAACAAAGCCCAGGGAACAAAGCCCACTCTCTACACAGTTCGGGAACAAAGCCCACAGATGGTTCGGGAACAAAGCCTAGGGGTCGAAGCACCTCGCCATCACATCAGTTCAGTTCGGTAGTGATTCCTAGAGATCGCAACATCTAGCAGGGATGAACCTCAGGGGTCGCAGCACCTCACCACCAGATCAACTCAGTTCGAAGCAACAGGCAAGTCAAGCGGCAGCTGGCGAGCTAGGTAAGTAAAAATGCATTGAACGTACTTTGATAGGATTGTCATTGTCACACACTGCACAAGTCCCTTTAAAGTGGGGGCGACTGTAGGCACTGCATTTTTGCATATCAGCCCGATGATGAGTCTCGTATGGAGACACTATCTCTTTAGTTGTGAAAGCCGCGGGAAACAGACGTTGGAAGGGTAAAGTTGGGAATTAGCATTTTGTCATAGTTAACTCGCTTGTTTCGCTTCGGGTTTGCTTGTTGGACCTCTGTTTTAAAACACACCAAACCCATTAAAACACATCTCACAAATTAAATAATTAAAACATTTAAAATACATGTCACAAATTTAATTAAAATCAATTAAATTAAACTTAAATTAAATTAAATTAAATCACATTCACCAATTAAATTAAACTTGAAATTAAATTAAATTAAATTCTAATTAAATTAATTTCTTAATTTAAATAAAGCACATTCCTAATTTAATTAAATCACCTTCCTAAATTAAATTAAATCCATTTCCTAAAATACATAAATCAATTCCCCTAATTAAAAGATTTCCTTATCATATACTAAATTAAAAGATATCCCCAATTAATACACAAATCATATTCCTTCCCCAATAAGGTAAAACCCATCCCCTTGCCTATAAAAATAACTACTCTCCACACATTCAAAACCCTGGCTGGCAGATTCACACAAAAAATACAAAAATAATAACCCTAAACCTGCCTTGCACATAGCCATCACGCCACCAGCACACACTACACAACCGCCAAATGAACAGCCCTCACCTCTTCAATCAACTGCCCCTAACGCACCTACCATGACCCATTCAGCCCTCACGTGAAGCCCACAACGCCACCTAGCCTTTACTACCTTCACGCATAGCCTCGTCACACCTAGCCACGTAACAACCCCTTGCTTCACGCCTCACCTCACAAAACAACAGCTAGCCTCACGCCCATTCACGCCACAAAGCCTCTCCACAACAGCCCAATTCTCGCCCATAAACTGCCTTCCTTCACGCACGTAAACTACCCTCCATTCACGTCCTCAACACAGCCCAAATATTGCCCTCTTTCACACAGCCCATATACTGCACGCATAAATACCTCTTAAACCACGCCAAAACAGCCCAAAACACCCTCAAATAAACCTTATTCACAACCTTAAAGTCGTGCAAAATATCCCCCAAACGCAGCCCCAATTGTGCGCCCAAGTCAGCCCTGAAAACGGCTTCACTGCACTAGTGAACTGCCGAGTTTAGCTTACTGTTCTGGTCAGTATTTGCTGCGACTTTAGCCCATAAAACACCCTAAAATCACCTAGAAAACCCCCCCAAAAACCTCCATAAAGTTTCCCTAAAAAACCCTCAAAACCGCAGCTCCATTAGCCTTCAAAATCACTCAAAACAGTCCACTAAATCACCAAGACAGTGACCTGAAACGTAGCAGCGAAACAGCAGTGAAACGGACTTGAAACAGCAGCCCGAGCATCAAAGCAGCAAGGAAAGACATTGAGTAGACAAATCGGAAAAGCATCGGATCAATCTCCCTTCCAACGGACGTGTAACGCCCTTTCTTAGACGACTAAAGAGGTTAGACCTGAGGGCACCCTTTTTACTTATCTTCTTTATTTATTTTTTTTTATCTTGATATATAATTGCATGAGAGTCGTTTGAGGCATGATGTGATTGTTGGATGAGCGGGATATGTGTTCCCTTTTGTGGTATATCGGATGGAAACCCGGACATAAATTCCATAGCCGATTCCGAATGGACGGTAATATGGTCTGCACTCGGGATACAATGCCACGTACCACTTAAGATACACATATCTCGTCTCATCCAAATTTATATTTGAGCATGTTATAGTCTTTAGGTTATATGTTTATTATTTAAAGCATGGTTTAATTTAGTTTGTTATTTATTTGTTAAAGCATGTTTAGGTTGTTCATTATGCATGTTCTTAGTTTATGATGCGTTTGGGTAATGATTTATACATGTTGATTTAATGGTTCAATATGCTTATTGTGTTACATTGCGTGAAATTATTTGGATGAAAGCATGTTAGATCTAAGTACCCTTGAGCATGAATGATGAATAGATTCGGTTAGTTTATTGCACAAATTATATCATCACAAGTGACATAAGTAAGGGATCATTCCGAATCCAACGGTTTGAGGTCTTCCCTTGCGAGGGGTGAGTGCGGCCTTAAATCTTTGTCCCGATTCACACCGGGTGGTGACTCCATGTTATTTCGTACTTCCCAACTAGGCCGCGAGCCTAGAACAGCGTCGTCCAGTTTCCGTGTCCTACACTTCCCCATGCTATAAACCTCCAACACTGAACGGCAAACGTCGTGGGGGAATTATCCATCCCCATGATATGTAAACCTAGAGGTACCATAATACCACAGTTGTCTTCAATCCATACGTGCTATGATTACCTTGGGCACCAAATGCTTTGCGCCGACTCTTTCACTAAGCGTGCTATGGATACCCGAGGTGCCAAATACCATACAGGTCTTCACACTGTATCCCTCAAATGTGCAAGTCATTAGCTAATAACGCTCCAGCCCGGTTTGATAATGACACTATGGATTTGTGTGCCACGGGGGGCCGCACTTTCCCCACCCTCTTACCCCTTATTGTATCCCAATCGCAAATACTTCACAAGAATATTAAACATGTCTTTCCCATCCAAATAACAAACAAACCTATGGCGAATAAGTTTTTATTTAAAATGGGATAGCCTTATTTATATTCTTGTGATCTATTGTTCATCTTACAACTCTTTGAGAGTCATTCTAAGAGAGGCTTTATTGGTAATATCTATTTAGGATCTCTTTGTTCTAAGGCTTCTTAAGCCGGGTACCATCCAACAGCTCCAAGTGATAGGTACATGACTTGATGATTTCAGCAACTCTGTACGGCCCCTCTCAGTTCCCACTTGGCTCTCAATGAGCCATGTTTGGGCCTTCTCGTATTCAGGGTCACCCTTTCTTAAGACCAAGTCTCCGGGGCAAAAAGCTCACACTCATACCCTCTTATTGTAGAAGCGAGCCATCCTTTGCTGATACACTACCATCTTGAGCGTCAACCTCTCTCTTTTTTCCTCTATCAGGTCAAGGTGATTTCTGACAGGTTCTTCATTCTACCCTCTTTAAAGTGTTGCACCCGGTGCATTGTCATCCCGATCTCTGCAAGGATGAGTGTTTCACACCCATAAGCCAAAGAAAATGGGGTTTCTCTCGTAGAGTCCTTATAGGTCGTCCGGTGTGCTCATAAAATCTATGGCAGCTCCTCAACCCACAAACCTTTACATAACCTGAGCCTTACCTTCAAATTATTCTTTATGGCCTTGTTCGCTGCCTCTACTTATAAGTTTGACTTTGGATGAGCAGATGAGGCAAATTTCAAGGCAATCTAGAGGTCCTCCCAGAGCTTTCTAAAGCCTTTACTATCAAACTACTGCTCGTTGTCCGTGATAATAGCCCAAGAATCTTGAATCGGCACATGATGTTCTTCTTGATGAATTTCATTGCTTTCTTCTTCGTTATCATGGATAATGGCTCAGCCTCTACCCATTTGGTGAAGTAATCAATTGCCACTATTGAAAATTTTGCTTGACCTCGACCTGTAGGGATAGGTCCAATGATATCCAGCCTCTATTGGGCAAACGCCTTAAGGCTTGATAAAATGGTCAGTTGCTCGGGTGGCTGATGAGGTATATTGGCATTTCTCTGACACCCATCACATGCCCTGGCAACTCTGACCCCATCTTGATGCATTGTTGGCCAGAAGAAACCTTGTCTAAATGTCTTGTGGGTGATTGAACGACCTTCATAGTGTCGTCCACATATCCCCTCGTGAATTTCTCTGAGCACATAATCGGCCTCTCCGGGCCCCATACACCTCAAGTACGGCATCGTGTACCCTCTCTAGTACAATACTTCATCTATCAAGCAAAATTTGACACTTCGATACTTCAGTTTCCTCGCCTCTTTCTTGTCCTCAGGCAAATCCCCCGACTCCAAGTATTTCTTGATATGGTCTATCCAGGTCGGCCCACCTTCGGCTTATACTTCCATAATGCTCAGCGCTCCAACATATTTTGGCTGTAAAATCTCCAATGGTATGACTCAGGAATTTTAGATTTGATGAAGGATGCAAGGCGATCTAACGAGTCTGCCTGCTGGTTGTTCTCGTGTCCGATTTGCTCAAATGTCATATTCCTCATTCCTTCGACAAGTTTCTTCACTTCTGAGAGATAAGCTATCATGTTTGGCTCCCTCGTCTAGAACTCATCATTCAGTTGCGGAACGGCCAACTGGGAGTCATTTTTCACCACCACATCTCTTACCCCGACCACTTCATAAAGCCTCAGCCCGGCCAGAATGGCTTCATATTCTGCCTCGTTGTTTGTCAATTCGAAGGAAATTCTCAATGTATAGCTCAACTTTTCACCTCCATCACTTCTGAGGATTACTCCAGTGCCACATCCTTGGGTACTGACCGACCCGACCATAAACAGCTCCCATTTTTCCTACCAAACTATCATAACTTGGGGACTGGTGAACTCTGTGACAAAATCTGCTAATATTTGCCATTGATTGACACCTTGGGCAGATAAGATATGTCGTACTCACTGAACTCTACAGACCATTTCACAATACGAACCGATATTTCAGGTTTATGCAATATCTGCCTCAACGGATGGTCGATGTACGCCCAATGGGGTGAGCCTAGAAATAGATACGTAATTTCACTTTCCGCAATGACCAAGGATAGAGTCATCATCTCGTGGGTCGGTATCGGGTTTCCGTATCTAGCAATGTCTTGATAGTGTTGTACACCGGTCTCTGGTTTGTCTACTTCCTATACTAATACTGAGCTTACAGTATATTCAGAAACAACTAGGTACAAGTATAACATCTCACCCGGAATTGGCTTAGCCGGAAGTGAAAGTCAGGTAAAATATTCTTTGAGCTGCTGGAATGCTTCCTCGCACTCGCTCATCCAGTTGACTTCTTTTTTAGCCTGCTTGATTAATTGGAAGTAGGCATACCATTTGCCGGTGGACTTAGAAATGAACCGGTTGAACGCTGCCACCCGACCAATTAAGCTTTGTACCTCTTTAACCGTCCTATGAGGTTTGAGATCTAGTACTGCCTTGATTTTCTGAGGATTTGCTTCGATGCCTCTTATGCTGACCATGTATCCCAAGAATTTTCCCAAAGACATTCTGAAGACACATTTCTTTCGATTCAACCTCAAATTGTGCTTTCTCAGGAGCTCAAACGTCCCTCTGAGATCGCCCAGATGGTCCTCGGGTTTGACAGTCATTGTGATCACGTCATCAACATATACATGCATTGTCTTGCCAATAAGTGGTTTGAAAACCTTGTTCACCAACCTTTGATATATGGCCCCGGCATTCTTCAGTCCAAAGGGCATTACCTTATAACAGTACAACCTTTTGTCGGTGATAAATATTGTCTTCTCCTCATCATCGGGATGCATTCTTACTTGATTGTACCCCGAGAATGCGTCCTTGAAGGAAATATTGGAAGAATAATTATTAATTAATTATTAATAATGATAAATGGAAGAATATTCTTGGAATCTTTTTCCATAATTTTATTTTGTCTTTTTGTTAATAAGATTAAATAAATTAATTAATTTGTTAATTTATTTATTTCTGAATAAGAATATTAGTTGGAATATTCTTAATATATGGCCAATTTTAATTGGCTAAACCATGTATTTTTGACACATGGATTAATTAACAAAATATCAAAATAATTATGTCATTTGGATAAGATCAATTAGATGTCAAAATTTAAGCCAAAATAATTGTTATTTTTTGATAATAAAATTGCCTAATTTTCGGCAATTGTAAGGGAAATTATATAAATAGAATTTGTTCCATTTTGTTAGGCTTGGCTATTTCTCATGAGTTGAGAACAAAAATAAAAAAAGGGGTTATGGTTTAAAAAGGCTTCCAACACCAAGAAGGAAAAATTGAAGAAATTAGAATTATATTAAGGTAATTTTAAGTTCCTAATTTCTATTTTTCCTTGTTTTTGTTTCTTGAGCATCTAAATATGTATGGGATATATATATTACATTTTTTTAATTTTATATATATATATCTTGGATATATATTTGAATCAAAACACTTGGTGTTTGTTGTTTTGATTAACCTTGACTATTTTCTATTGTTAAGCATGTGTAAAGATTGATTAGTAAATTAATCTCAAAATTAAAATTGCTATTCTAGAGTGATTATTTACACTCAAATATTACCTAAAATTATTCTTGAAACTTTATATTATTGTGATTAATTTTGGTGTAAATTAATTGGATTAATTTTATGAATAAATTGAAATTTGGCATAAAGAATGGACAAATAATATTTCTGGATCAGATCTTATTTGGTGCCCTAAAACAGAATATTTTTCATGGAAAAATATGTTATTTGGATGATTTTGGATGTGAATTGAGTGGTGGATTAATTTCGGAAATTGTTCCGGGGTGAAAAACGCGTGAAAATGGTGAAATTCACGTCGAAACGAGCTCGCCATGTCACGGCTGTCCAAACAGTGAATTGGTCACTATTTGGGCAGCCCAAGGGCTGACCGGTCACTGCCTAAGTGACCAGGTTGGCCCGGATCGGCAATTAGTCAACCGGCTTGACCGTTTGCCCGTTACGCGCAGTATTTGTCGAAAAATATTTTCGTAAAATAATTTGTCGTGTTTCGAAATATATTATATTATTAATTGTTAATAAATAATATATTTAAACTTCTTTGGGTGAATTAAAAATATTTGATAGTAATTAATTCACTCGGAAAAATTTTTAAAATATTTAAAAACTTTTTTTGCCACTTTATCACGCCTCCGCTGCGCTTATCCTAATATTTTCAACAACGGTCTTGTATCCGAGGTCATCTAACTGTCTAATTGATAGAAGACTTTTCTTCATTCCCACAACATGTCGAACATCTTGTACAGGGTGAATAGTAACATTGTACATCTTTATCTTGATGGCTCTAATCCCAGTAATTTTCAAGGCATGATCATTGCCTACAAAAACCAATCCTCCAGAGACAAGTTTATAGTGACATAACCATTCTCTCCTAGAGGTCATGTGCCATGTTGCTGCAGAATCAACCAACCATGCATCACTTAGCTGTTTTATTCTATCATTCGATACCATTGCTACTTCACTGTAAAGTATGCCACCTTCTTCGGAAGTACCTTCAATGCATCCCTAAGATTTTGTTGCAACATGAGTTTTTTCTACACCTTTTTTCAGATTCCAATAATATTTCTTGACTTGCCATTTCTTGCCACAATTGTAGCATTTAACATTCTCATGTCATCGAAAATGCTTCTACTTATTGTGAACCATATAATTTGTCTTCCTTATTTTTGTGCCTAGACTAATCTTCCAGAGCAGCAGCTGCAACTTCATCAAAGACTAGATTACCAATGACAACATTACTTGTCAAGTTGATGATAAGTTGATCATACGAATCAAGTAGACTTTGAAATAGAATCTTCGCACGTTCATTTGTAGATATACTATAATCTGACACATGGAGTTGGGAAAATAGTATATTCATGTTGTTGATGTGATCCATCATAGATGTGGACTCACTCATTCAAATAGTGTAAAGTCTCCTCTTTAAGAATATCTTATTTGTAGTGACTTGATCTCGTACAATTTTGTAAATGCATTCCAAATCTAGTTTGTCGTCCTCTTCTCTGCAACGCTGGATAATACAGAATCTGCTAAGGCTAGATATAAGTTGCCCATAGCGTTGTCATCCATATCCTTTCATTTTTCATCAGTCATTTCATGTGGTCTCTCTTCAATTGCCGCTAAGAAATTGTCTTTTCTCAAGATTGCTTTTATTTTAAGTTTCCGTAGGGAAAAATTACTCTCATTGAACTTCTCAATTTCGAACTTTCCTGCCATGTTTCTGATGACGATCAGCTTCTCACTTGAGCTGGCTTGTACTATTTCACCATGAATAGCTCCGTATACAATACCGTATATGTGAATAGTATCATATATGTGAATAGTATTATATATGTGAATAGTACCGTATACGTGAATAATACATATACGTGAATAATATTATACCGTATATATGAACAGTCTCCATGAATAGTCTCCGTGAACAATAAGTCGGTACTGACTATATTAACAATCATATAGTAAATTAAGCACCTTTAATCATATAGTAAAAAAAATGTTTGATGAAATTAATTGTTTTCTTTGTTTATCATTGCATACAAAAATAAGTCCATCTCTAACAAATTAATAATTTATTATTTCGCTTCGCTTAAGAAAATTACTTAATTAATTCATATTTACATTTTCCTATTCTTTAATCATTTACACATAGTGGTACACAAAAACCAGCAACTTCTTATTTAGTTATTCTCTTCTTTTTTTAGCCTTAACGATGAATGATTAACAAATAATGTTCGAAGTATAGACAATTAATTTCAATACTTGAAATGAATCTCTAACATTAAGCAAACCATAGGGTTACCATGAAAATATCCCCAACTTTTGATTTTAGTTGTTTTTCTCTAATGTTTTTTAGGACATTATTTTAGAGGTTTTTTTTTAAAAAAAAAATGTGATTTACTCCATTATGTTTGCAATTTTTTTTTTTGGGAACGTTGGAAAACCTATTGTCAAACTAGCCGACCTGAGCTTAAGCATAGTAGGTAAAACCTTTGGCTGCCCCAGGCACTTACAAGAAACGCACCTTCTAGATTCGAACTCATGATCTGGAGACCACATCCTGAACATTACACCACCAAGCCAAGCCCCTTGGGGACCCTGTTTGTACTTTTCGTACATCCATTCTGTAACACCCCGCCAAAGGCAGGATGCTACCGGCAGGAGACATGATTAACTCATCTCCATAAGCTTCCAAATTTACAGAAAAAACAGACATAATGTATCCTAAAACTGGATAATCTGAATCACAATCCAGCATCAAAACGAAACTTGAAGAAGACATCAAATAAACAAAAGGACCTTAAGTCCACACAAAACACATCAAGCTCAAAATCAACACTTAATGGCTCTGTGCCCATAACATCATATGCAAATCAAAACTTTTACTTAATTAATACAAAACAGCATGCTCAGCAGGACAAATAACATAGTAATCATAGACCCTAAACCTCTAAGACCTTTCCCATGACACTTGCAATGGTGACTGCAACTTGGGTGATCTGCTTCTCAAGCATGACTTTCAAAGTTGAAGTGGTTGACCAGTCTGGAAGCCAACCTGCAAAACTAGCAAACTAGTTTGGTGTGAGTAATAAAACTCAGTAAGTAACCAAGCTTGTACTACAAATAAAACATACAAGTCAAGCATATCGGAAGCTTTTCAGAATTACCAAGTTGTTACGAGTTTAGATTTATCAATTTTTTACTATCTTTTATTCTTTACACATGTCAAATCCTCATATATATATATGTGTGTGCAAATCTAAAATCCAAACATCCAAAGCATACAAAGCGAAAATTTGAATATCACAGAGTATGTCATTTAATATCGAATCCATTTCAATCATGTGAAACATGAAATCATATTTCGTATACTTTTTTATGAATAAGCATCATTAAAATATCATCAAATCGATAATTCAAACAAACTTTCTTCAATTCAAAACAAACATTCTTCAATTCTGATAGCCTTACAATAGCTTAACATGCGTGACCTATACACATTCGCACATATCAGTTCAGAAACCATGGCTCACTTCTCTTACATTGAGACAAATCCAAATTTCAAAATTCTTAATTGGAGAGATGTCTAGTACTGAAAGCTTACAAACATATTCAGTTTTTTTCACAATATACGTACATACGATAACAAACTTAGGAAACACATTTTATAGCATCTTATACTCACAATGGTTTTCAAGTCATTCATTCATTCCACGTAAGCATACACAGTCCATACATATAATGGAATCTATCATACACACACATACACTCAGACATACATACAATCATCGTGCAACCGACAACAGAGTATATATAACAGTCAATACATCAAAGAATACATAACCCAAACAACACATACATATGCGCTGGTTTACACAAGTAATGTTGGTACATGACTCATTACCTATTTTAGAATAAGTATGATGAATGTCGTCTGAACGGATTCCTAACCAGCTCTGTTATAACACCACCAAATTATCAATCAATTAAACATACACACATGCACACATATCACGGAACACAAACTCATTGCATGATTTCTCATACACAAGCACATACATGACAACACTCATAGTCATCATCCAAATACTCATATACATACATATATTTCAAACATATGAATACACATTACTATGAATTCAAATGCTAAATCTTTAACAGTCCTTATATCTTTCACTTATCGATCAAACATACTCAGTTCCAGAATTTCTATATGGAAACATTTGATACAAAAACTTATCAATTAAACATATCCATTCATGAATAGCTTATCTTATACCCATTTCTTAGCACACTTAACCATCTCAATCTCTATACAGATAATTCGTATGTATGAGTTAATAACAAATTTATTCAAATAATGTTCACAAACAAATGTTAATACAAATTCAGGAATCATAACTTATTCCATTTACTGATCTCATATACTTCAAATTATACGTATCCGATCATCATGTACATATGTGAATACGTGTGCATATACTTATACATATACATATTCATACACTTACGAACATCAATACATACATATATAGATATTGATCTCATCAAACATCTCACTTCATATCATAGCATAAAATAAAAATCCATATCTGCGATGGTCGATTAACTTAACTATACATAACCTCGAAGTCTGTTCTCAAACCATCTCTTAATTATCCTCGTTTTATCCAAAATATTTCAATCATCTATATATATATATATATATATATATAACACGAATCAACAATTCAAGTACTCATCGCATAGATTACTTACCTGGCTACGCGAGCGCTCCAGATCCTAGTCAAATCTGTCAAAACAAAAATGCGATACACTATCAGAATCGCGACTTACGAAATTATCGACTTAACTATGATAAAATTTCGGATCTTTCCAGGACAACCAGATCAAGTTCGATATCAATGATTTCAGTTTCATTACTCTTAATTCATCATACAAACTAATCCAAACCACCAGTTAACTTAAATCATCTGTTTACGCGTTTTTGAAAAATCTTCCGAAAAAGTTTCCGCAAACGCTATGAAATGGTCCTGAACCCTCCAAACCTACCTGGATTTATCTAAAAATCATCGTATCATCATATATAACTCATATCTATCATTACACTTAGGAAAATATCAATATGCGTTAAACCCACTTTTACCGGAAACTTGCATAATCTATCGGATCGATCCAATTCATTCCGTTTTCACTCGGATTCTATCATATACACATATTCAATATACTAATGCTCAAACAATTCAATTTCTATCATTATGCAACTCTACGAAGCTACTGGATACATGCGAAAATATAACGACAAACTTGAAATTAGCAAGTGTTTTCCGGGAGGTCTTACCGAGATTTCGAGAACATATACATACTAACGATCCCACGCACGCGCTAGAATCAATGGAATTTCGATCGGAGCTACTGTTCATTCGGAGGTTACTATTCACTGTCACTTTCTCTCTCGATTCGCATGTAACCGCGCACATAACGAAAAAATCATCACTGCCAACTTGTAGTACCCTTCGAGAGCTTCAATTTGGTGGGTGGCTCAGGTCGTGAAATAAAGCGACGAGCCAGGATCGAAAAAACCACTTCACGAGAGTTTCCTTCTCTTTTCCGTCGTTTGCCGGCGTTCTGAGGCTGCTGCCGGCCACCCCGGAGGCCGGGGTGGCCGGCGCACCCTTATGTGATGTCGCGCCTGCAGGTGATGGCCGTATGACCACCTGCGCGACCAGGTCTCTTCAAAATCAGTTTTGGGGACAGGGGGTCGGGTGGAGGAACTTAGGGGATTATGCCATTTTTATAATTACTAGAAACTCCAAGGTATTTATAGAAATTTTTTTGAAAATTATTTTTTGACCACCGCGAAATTGCTGCTAGGTCCTATCATGGGCCTTTCTCAAAAATTTATATTTTAGAAGCCATTCTGATACAAATTTCAAAAGGTGATCAACCCAAAAGTTGTTCGTCTCGGAAAAACGAGTCCAATGGTTCAAGCATCAGCTCAATCGGAGTTCATTTACTATTTTATATCTAAAACAACAAATTTTCCGCGTATATCGATATAACCATGAATCGTGTAACCGGTTCTCGAAACCACGCGTTTTCCAACGTGACGAAGCTTCATTTTAAAACATTCCGACCTATTTTCCAACACATAAGCTCTTATTTTCGGATATTATCTCATTCCAAAAACTACCTTTAATTCGGAAACCTTCCATAACCATTCAGAAAAAATTCAAGATATTACACATTCCATATATGCAAAACTTGAAATTAAAAATCTAAAATTCAATGCAATTGAGGATATACAAACTGGAATTGAAAAACAAAGACAAAAAAGAAAAATAAATATACTTGTACAATAATGTAAAGTAAGAGCAAATGATAAAAATAAGCACAGACATTCATGATTTTTCTTTATTTGCATACTAAATTATCTTGATAAACTTCTCGAATGCGAAAACAAGGGCAGAAACAGTGAATAAAATTAACACCAAAGTTGAAAACACACCCAAAGAAGCCAGAAAATTTCTCTCTTGTTGTTTCTTGCACTGCAGGCAAAGGCAATCCATATACAGGATTTGGAACCATGTACTGCTGATAGGAACATGTTCCAATACTGTCACCAGGCAATATTGCTTGATTTATAGAGTTTGTTTCGACGACGATTTCATGTGATGAAGTGTACTGAGATTCGCTTGCATATTCCAGGTGGTGTGTTTGATCATTGTAGTCTAGCGAGGGAGGCGCCGAGGGCTGAAGTGAAGGGATGATGGTGCAGCAATGGTGGTAGTAGTTTGAGCAGGGGGAGGAGGGTAATAATATGTGTATGGCTCATAAGAATTCGACTTCTTTTTCCTCTTCTTTCTTGACCAAAACTTGAGCTTCTTCATGGCTTTTATCATTTTCATGGGAAAGTTGCAGTGAGAGCAAATCTAAGAATATAGATGCAAGAGATTCTTCAACACTAGTAAGAGAGAAAATATTGTTGTTATTTTATGCTTTTTTTTTTTTCAAATTTTGTGACCGTTGCATGCCCACTAGTCAGAGCTACTCGTTATAAAAGTTAGTGGTGGAATTTGGGCATTAAAAGAATCAAATTCAACAATGATTAGGTCATGACTCATGGTCAATGAAAACCCACTTTGTTCGATGGGCATTTTGTCTTTTCCATACGTTAATTTGCAGACATCAATACATTTATTTTCATTTTTATTTTATTTAACAAATGGTGCAAACCTTTTTCAAAGATTGCTAGCTGTATAAATAACTATTTATAAACATGAACTAAAAAAAGATAACAAAACTACAAAAGACAGACAAAAATAAAAACTCAAACCATATTTTATTACAAGGAATATTCAAGAATCATTCTTAAAAATCAAATTCTACTCGATCATGCCTGTAAATAGCAAATAAGAGCCAGTAAAATTCAGCTGTCACTACAAGACATCAAAAATATATATATCACAATATGATACTTGTATCTCCAACATCAGTATCTATATGTGAAAGTAGAGGAAACAATAATATCAGAAAAGAAATCAAAGATGACATTCATTCAAACAAAGACAGTCCATACAGCCAAAACAATCTGGGAAAGAAAATCTTTAAGCAAATCACTTGTAAAGATTCTTTCGAAGAAAAAGATCTATATATATATATATATATATATATATATGCGTGAGCGGAAACAAGAGTGAGCAAGGCTATATATACTTGTATACAAAGGGAAAATAAAATGTTGCCGTGTCATGTGCATAGAAGATATATTAGAAACAAAGACTAAACAAGTAATGAGGCATAGCATATTCTGTCTCATAAGCTGGCCACAATATATGATGTGACAAACTTTGTGCTCATCAGGACTTTGAATAAGCAGGCACATACTAGATTAGTAGATTCCCTCGTCAAAAGCAAAACAATAAACTTTTTAACACCCAAACTCCTTATGCTTTACGGAAAGTCTCGCTCTCTCTGGATAGCATGTCAACTATAACGGCTGTTTCTCTCTAAACCTCACAATTCAAGCTGAAGAGAGAATCTTCATGGCAGCCAAATTACCTTTTTTTTACTTCCATTCCCTTTGCTAGTTTATTTCTATATAAGCATAACAGCACCCAGGTTAAACAATAGATGACCGATCATCAGTGTTGACAGCGGCATCAACATCAGGCCTGGCTGTATTGACCTCTTCATTACCAGGAAGTTTTACCTTGGATGACAGCCTCTTTACTTCTTCCGCTGTGTAGATGAAGATTTTCCTCACCATGCTACAGAACTCACTGCAGTATGATACCACAAATATTAACACTAGAGTTGGCTGCAATAACGAGATTGGAAGCAGAACCTATGAAAAATGATTCAGCGACCAAAAATGTTATAATATGCATCAGCCACCCATGCAATTCGCTTTGACTTTCTACAATTACAACATTTCAGTATGAAAACACTTCTAAGTGTAAAAGATTTTATTAAACACTTCTAAGTGTAAAAGATTTTATTACTTCAACAAATTAGGAAGGTTCTGCTGCTTTCAAGGAATTTCAGGTTCAATTTTATGCAAACTTATTGCAACCTCAATCACAATACAAGGCAGAATGAGAGAGATGCAAAAGTGGGTACCAGCTAGTTCAATTGGTAAAATCTCTTGAGTGAAAACAAGAGGTATGATGTTCGAACCCGGTCACATGAATGGGATGGGAATTGGTTGCCATTAGGCTTAACTTTAAAAAATAAAATAGAGGGGTGCAAAAACCAATCAGTGACAGATAATAATTTCATGCTTCTTTCTCCCAAAACCACCTTAAGATCCCTTATAAAAGCACGGTTAAGCATCAAGCGGCCACAAATAATGATCATGGGAGAATAAAACACAATAAGAAAACAATAATAAAAACCAAAGGCAAAGATCTACGAAGAGGTAAAATAACAGCCGTTATGCTGCAATTGACTTTTGACTATCTTGTAAAAATCCCATGATTGGAAACGATCTAAAAATTGAGAATAGAGATAGGAACTTGTACTGGATATCATCTACATGGGGGCTTTTCACTGGTTCCTAAACTGCATTTAGCCATTCTTCATAGTTTTTAAATCAAAATGGTGAAAACTGTTATCAGATATAGCACCACAGGAGGTAGAAAGAACATAAATTAGGCAATCAGTTCATTTCCAATTATACTCCACAGTGAGCCATCCATCTATTAAAAATCTTAATGATATATAATCGTATGAGGCCATTGAAAATATAGAGCAAGAAAGAGACAAGAAGAGGGAGTAAACACAGACAATCAAAAAGTGGCATTCAATGAACTTACTGCCATGGATCATCTCCAACCATCATCATGTCATCTTCATCATCAGTGTAGACCACTTGCCATATCTTGGTCAATCCACACAGCTCTCCCTCAATGTCAAACATCTCCTCCAGTTTCTTTAGAAGGTCTTCATAACAGTCAAAACGTGTCAAATCAACAGCCCTCCCAACTGCAATCCCTTGCATATGAACCTGGAAACAAATACACTCCGTCAAACACTGCAAAATGCACAGCAAGATAAACAATCACAAATGTATAAGTCTACCAAGACACTCATGGCTTATGAGTAGGGGACATAGGAAGAAGTCTGCAAATGGTCAAAAGCAATATATATGCACTTACAATACGTTAATGTTTGTTTTCCAGGATATTATCTAATGCACCTTAGCTTGTTAAGAAAGCAAATCAACAGGAGGAAATTAAAATTTGACAGCTGGAGGAAAAGTTAAAACAAAAAGAAACTGAATCACCTTTGTGCAACTTCGAATCTGCCTGCTTTGGGACTCCTGAGGAGATCTCAGGCATGATTTCTCAGCATCACAACTTATAGAAGGAACATCCGATCGATTTGATGGTTCAGAATGCTGGTCAGAGTCTGCATCCAAACATGGAACTGGTCGATCATCCGCCATTGTTCCAGAAATGGTAAAAGCAGGTGAAGCTTCTTCTACATTGGAGTTGTCATTGAGCTGAAAGCCAAAAAGCCTGTAGGTGTTCCCAGTGCCCTGCTTCTTTTCACTGGGTTCTTTGGTGATAATTGGAGCAAATGATTCTGTTACAGTTTCTGCACGGTTAGGCCAGTACATTGAGTTGCTGGAAACAGCAGCCAGTGGGCTATTTCCACTGAAACCAAGAGGGCTGCTCTTTGTTGTAGTGGAAAACTTCGGTGATGGATAGAGGTCCCGACCTTGCTGTGAGTCGCAGTAGGAGAAAGCTGAAGATTCAATTTGGGATTTCCACATACCTAATGCAGAAAGACAGGTCAGCAACTAAATTAAAGAAGAATTAGAAGAAGATACACTATATATAAAGCTATATTACCCAGCACAGAGAGATCTGCAGCTGGCGATGGTAAAACAGGTACTCGTGCTCGTTTGTTCCTTTGAGCTGGTTGATCATTTGTAGTGGTTGTAGCTGCAACAAGTGGCTCCAATTCCCATGGTGATACTCTTTCTGATTGGAAGATTGACGATGGTTCATCCCATTGGACCTACCGTAAAATTGAAACAAAACCAAGATAAAGCCATAGCTTGCCCCGTCAAAATTCAAACCACAACCAATGCCTTATTTGCTCATTTACAAAAGAAAAAAAACCTCCTACGCTTCTCGAACATCACTAATTTTAAAAGCCACTGTTTAGTTTAATCAGCGCAAAATAAAGGACATAGGTAAAACTGAGTGGAAGATTGGAATTCCCACCTAAATATATCAATTCAAAACTAACTAGGAGCATAAAAGAAACAATTTACTAACCTTCAAAGATCTCCACTCTGAATCTGGCCATGCTGAATTTTTATTATTCCCGACACCAACTATAGTGCCACTGAACCTGTAGGATAATGATAAAGTTGGTTACTAAATGTTTTTAACTTCCTATTTCCAAATAATAATAATAATAATATTAATAATAATAATAATAGTTTAGGAAGGAAGATTACCTTCGTTCAGGAACTTCCTCACCCTCGAATGTCATCTTGAACCTCATTCCAACAGAAAGCTTGTGTCGTTTAGCTTCAAGGTATTTGTTAACACTTAAAATGAACTGAGACCGGCTAGTTCTGGCACATAAATATGGGAGACAAAAAAACATAATAATTCGACCCACCCAGACTAGATAGTAGTAGTGAAAGTACTGAAAACAGAGGGATTAAGGAAAAAGGCCCAAACTATGGAAGTACTGAAAATTTTGATGTCTGTAACATCTACATCTCATAAACACATTTTTTTTTCATTTCTTTATTTCATGCTTTGGGCTTTTTGTCCCAAATTTTACTCTATCTCACAACTCCAAGGAAATTGAGGACTGTTTCACTTATTGAACTTCAATTGCAACAAAGGAAAGAGACAATACCTTGGTTTGTAGAAGATTGAAAAGAGAGTTCCAGTTGCAATCGCATGAGAAGCAGTCGCAAGTACCCCAAGATGCATACTGTGACTAGATATAACTGAAGATGGCATATTTGTCTGCTGTTTCATGTGCCTCCTTACTCCAACACGCAGCTCCCCATTTTCCCCCCTGAGAGAGTTACAGATAATAGCTAATAAATCTAGGAAATGAACTAACAAAACAAAACACACTTAATTTCATCAGATATGCCAGAACTTGCCTCAGAAATATGAATGCATCTCCAGCAACCAATTTCTTGGAACTAACAAACACACTCCACCCAGTGGTGAGCAAGTGACGCCTAGGTTGACCTGCAATAGGAAACCTCATCTTCATATCTCCAGAAACCTTGCGCACTTGTAATAACATTGGATACAGTAGATACATAAACCGGGTAACTTTTAAAAAGAAGCATGATGTAACCATGTTTCGGCTTCAACTAAAGCTACACAGAATTATATCTAGTCCGAAAATTTGATGCCCACCTCGGAAAATGTGCCGAAAATGCCATTCATTCCCATGTAGATCAGTTGCAACCAGTTCCTGCCAAGGTGGCTGCTGGGACATATCCTGCAATGACAAAGGGAGACAGGCGAGTCAAAGAAATTATCAATACTACATACCATTCTGTAGTATCAGAATCAGACACAAAAACAATGAATTATCAGTTGAACTAACCAGTGGGGGCAGACAATCATCTGCATGCCTACGAAGAACGGAGAATCCGCCATGGGTGCTCGTATCAGATGCAGTAAGTGTCTTGCAAAATGAATGAACAGTGCACTTTTCAGGTTCTGGGAGGGGTGGATCTAGGCTGGTAACCTCGCTTTGCTGATGCAAAAAGGAAATGAATGTAAACAGACATGAAAGTAAGAAAACTGCATCAATTGCAAGCAATTATAACATGCTAACAAATTTAGAAGTTTCTAATTCATCTACTAAAAGATTTAGAGTGAGAGGAAGAAAGCTCACATCAGGTTCAGGCAACAGAGTTATTTGTGCAAAAACTTCATCTGTTTCATGTTCAGCCTACAGTCAAAGTCAATAGAGGAAGCGAAATAAGTACGAACAATGACAAGCTCCCCAATTTATAACAGAATGATCATGACATAACTCACCCGTAGCTGAACATTAACCACTTTACAAAGAATTTTAGATGGAAGATTAAATGAGGGCATTTGCTGCTCCATCCCCTGCTGCATCGATGCTTCCAGCTGAAAGTTTCAAAAACAGCATGAGTTATAACATAACTGAAGCTTACTTCTCAGTATGACACTGAAAGCAAAAAATAATAATAATAATAATAATAATTAATATATAAATAAATTTACCAGCATATGGTGATAACAAGATATTTTTCATACCAATTACAAATGAAATAAAGTAATGGAATACAAAGATGTTGACAAAATATTGAAATATAGCTAATCACATCGCCGCATCTTTATTAAATAGATCGCAAGAGGAACATAAATTTCCAAATCTTAACCAGTAGAATGCATAAGCTCACATTACAGAAGTTTATTTTCTTCTGCTAAAAAGTTTTCAAGTATTTTCTACTACTTGATCATATTCTATTTTGTTCTAAGGTTTTGGGTTTGGCAATTTTCTATAGAGTAGCATTGACTGTCATTATATAAAATATTCATATAACCAAAAAAGTACTCAACAGGAACAGAATCCAGGTAAAGTTCAACATACCTGTTCCATGTGACCTTGCGGAAAGTAATAAACTCGCTCCCCTTCACGAGGAAGGGTGACAAGAGGTCCAGCACAGGCATGCCATAATTCCCAATATAACGCATCATTGGAACCCCCTATAAAGTGAAAGACACAGAACAAGTTAAGCAGATAAAAATGCTGGAAAGGAAGACAGTGAGCAAAACACAAACTACCAAACATGTAATTGTACCCTAATCAATAAAGTACAACACACTACCATGATATGAAGACCAAATTACTATCCAAGTCAATGGAAACTACATCCAGTACCCTGGATGTTAGAATTCATTCATTCATAAGCCATCATGAAATTAGGTACAGATCAAAATCAAAGCAAAAGTGCAAAACACCTAAATTCATAGGAGTTCAAGGGACGTGTCACACTCATACTGAACTGGACCAGTTAAATTCAAAAATATTAAAAGAAGAAAAAAGAAAAGTTTCAAATCAAAGATGAACAAATTAGAATCATCATTGTGCCGTGAGCACCAAATGAATCTCCTGGCTTCAACATGAAAAAGATTATGATAAAAGTTTTCTCTCAAAACCAAAAGAGTTGTTTTTAAAACAACCCAAACAATATTAACTGCAGAAGAATTTGTAGTTACATGAGCCACACTGCAAGTGATAGACACCACCAGGTGCAAACAAAGATTAACCCTGTAACCCTTTGCTTCAGTCAAAAATCCCCCACCTTGTAATTTTAAAGTAATGCATAAAACCAATTTGATACTGAGGGCATGAGTACATCATTCGACTCTAATGAATCATCAATAAACCACAAATACTGTTGATAAGTAAGTAAACCTGAACAGGATCCTCCAGAGGTATGATTCATAGGTGCTGCCGCGGCCGCAAACGCCATAACAAAAGCAAGAAAAACCTTTAATAATCACTTAATCAACCTACAAACAAATGCATTAACTGAAAAGTAACTATGCTGTATGGAAAACAAACCAATTAAAAAACTATAAGCAATCAATTGTCTCAGCAGCTAGAATAACCCAGCAAACTAAAATTGCATTAAAAAGATGCATTTACTACTAGCACTAAGTTATTGTCATAGCATATGCTTCAGACTTATCTAATCAACGGCCCCTAATTACTCTCTTTACTGTGTCAGTCTAGCCCTGCTTTAAGCCTTTAATGAGCCAAAAAAATAAAAGCTGGCTTTTAAAACTTTAACGCCAATTTGTCAGGCAAATAATTGTGTATTTCAGAAAAAGTAATAATCATGAAACTTTTCATCACTTTCAAGCATTAAAAACAGTAAATTTTCATGAAAAAAAAGTTGACACAACATAATCAAAATATTTATTCCTATATATATATATATATATAAAGTACACAATTTTCAATGCAAATAAAAATAACATAAAAACCCAGATCGTGAATATACGAAAATAATTCAGCAAAAGAAACAGAAACACATAAGATGAATAAGGAAAAAATAATTTAGAAATCTTATAAAACCCCCAAAAAAAAAGTGAGTTCAAAAAATAATAATAAGACTTTTAGCTGAGAGTGAAAATCAGGACTTACTTTCTGTAATTAACAACATATTTACACTCAAAACACAAAAAAATAAGAAATAGGTAATCGAACAAATTAATAAAAACAAATCTTTCGCTAGAATTCCATCATTTTCTGACCATCCAAACAGGAACAAGAAAATAAAAATAATCTTAAAGCCAAGGAAAAGAAAATAAAGGAAGGGCAAGAGGGTACCTGCGAGCTGAATTAAGGCTTTGAATCAAGTAGATCGAATTAATTTTATAAAAAAATGAATATGTCGTCAATGTTTGGTCGAAGCCGACACGAACACTTACACCTCTTTTCCTGTTTTTTTCTTACATACTTTTTTCTCTCTCTTTCTCCGCTTTTCTTTTGTATTTTTTTTTTTTTTTTGTGACATCATAATTCCTGTGCCCGAAATTTGACTAAAATTCCTGATAGATATATATACACTTTCACCAATATTTTAAGGAAAATATTTTGATTTGTAAAAATTAATATATTTAAAAATTTCAAATAAAAATTAATATATTATTAAAAATTTCGAATTTGATTAAATTTTTTGTCAAATATTAGGTGAAATTTTCCCTTTTATCTTTCAATTTATTTTTCTATGACTATATTTATTATTTATTATATACAATAATTATTTTCGTATATGTACATTTATTTTTATTTTACAAATTGTTTGTGGGGGAATTATTTTAATTCTAAAATTATAATATGATAATGAAATCAAATAAAATGTGTTTCATGTGAAGAGGGACCATGAAAAATTTTGTAAAACAAAAGTTTAAAATTTCTGCATTTAAAACAGTTTTTATTTACAAAACGTGGAATAACATTTCATTTTCATTAAACATTTTTATAAAATATATTACCAAACAAATGTTTATCATTTGGGAGAATGTTACCACATATCCCCTAATATTTTTGAAATACCCAGTACCCCCAACCTCAATAAGTTTTTTTTACCATTTTGCCCTTTAAACTTAAATACTAGTATAACAAATTGATGTGTTTGTATTTTTTATTTAATTGAATACTAAAAATATTTTATAAAATCATAAAATCTAATAACTTTTATAATAAATACTTTTACTTGATTTCTTTAACGTTTATGATTTTTTTTCCCTGTAATATAGATATTTAGTTTGAAAATTGGGCTTGTGATTTGTTTCATTTATTTAGAGGATAAATTATGAAATGTCTGGCAAGATTGTTATTTTTATTTAAATCATTTTATTGTAATTATTAATTAGGTTAAATTTTTTAATTTTCTTAAACATTTACATGATTTATTATCCTTAAAAAAAATTTAGTTTTATTTTTCAATTCATTAGTTTTATTTTACTTTGTCCATTGTAGTATGTTATAGTAAAATAAATTATATTAATATGTATTTGAAAATAATTTGATAATGTATTTATCAAAAAGTTTTTAAATTTTGTAATTTTAATATTTTTTAGTATTAAAAGGATATATAAATATTACAATAAATTATAATATTGAGTAATAATTGTTATCCCACATTAACATTATTGATGAACATTAAAAAATGTACACATAATAAAGGAGAAATTAATCATTTTACACTTATAATTTCATTAATCCCCTTAATTTAGCACATTTGTAAAATAATAATTAAATTTATGTTTTATATATTTTTATTGTGATATTTATTTCTTATGTAGGTGAAATAATATTTTGGATGTATAACTAGAAAAATGGCCGTGACATTTGGATTTGGAAGCCAAAAACTTAAAATGACGTTCTAACAGTGTACAATTTCAAAAATTCCAACATTTGCACAATTTTCGTATTTTGACCATAACTTTTTACTCCGATATCGGATTGAGACGATTTCAGTTCCAAATGAAAGATAAACTCAAATATCTACAACTTTACTATTTACAAGATTTTCTAGTTCTGAAGTTTTCAATGCCGAAATTAATGAAAAATCCAAAGTATGCCATATATAATTATTATTATAAAAAACCAACAAACAAAATTTATTGGAGGGTTGTCATCCACTTTCGATGGATGGAGCTCTCCTTCACATGTAATTGCATAGCAATTATAATAATTTCTATCCAATTGTATTCGTAAGAGGTGCTTTCATTTTCTCAGCCCGGATTCTATAGTTTTCTCTGAAATTTGTTGAGTTCTATCTCTTATGTGTTTTATTTTTTTAAAGCTTTCTTGTAATTTATTTTTCATTCAGTCATAAAATTATGAGTATTTTTTATTTAAATCATGAGTAGCTAATTTTATTTTGCTGGGGTAAAGGGTAAAGTTTTTAATATAAAAATATAGATTAATCTTATTTATATTATAATATATAAATTATAATTTAATGATTAATATTTAATTTAAATCTAGATTAATTATTGATAAATTTTGCTATCTCAATATGACTAGTTTTATTTATTTGGCATAATTGAGTACATTCGGCCACGGTTCCGGTTCGGAATCCTAACCGAACAGGTTGGAACCGGACGGTTCCGGTTCCAATCGATTCTGATTCTGGAATCAGAATTGGATTCGGATTTGTTCGGTTCGATTAGGGTTTCTCCCCTAGTCGAACCGAATGGTTCCAACGGTTCGAACAAGAACCGTTGGAACCGTTCGGTTCCACCAGTTCCACGGTTTCGATTGGAATCGTTCGAACCCTAAACGCTAGTGCTCCCTGCCCTAAAATAATAAAAAAGATTTTTTTTAGGTAATTACTAAATTACCCTTAATAATATTAATAAAACTGCTAGTTTTATGGACATTTTAGGTATCACAAAAATAATCCAAAACTGTATAAATATGGGTCATTCTTCATTTTTTCAACACACCCAATTCTCTCATTTCTCAATTTCTACAATTCTCTCATTCTCAATTCTCTCATTTTCAATTTCTCATTCTCAATTAATTCTCTAATTATTCAATATTTATAAAAAAAAAATAGCAAGCTCATCTCAGAATACCATGTCCAATGTGCCAACCAAAAAGAGCGGTCAAAGTATCGGTACACTAAGAAGAGATGTTAATGCTCGATCCTCCGATATTTTCAAAATTCATTTTCATTTAGTCAAGATTGAAAATGAAGGTCCAAGAGAAATATGCAACTATTATGGTGTATCTTACAAATTTATTGGCGGCTATGGCAATATGAACAAGCATTTGGATAGACATCATGTCGTTGAAATTGGACTTGATACAACGCAAACTCAAATGGGCAGGTACATATCATATAATAGATGTATGAGTTCTTTAGATTTTTTTAAATATTCTGATGCTAAAAATATAGAAGAATTTGCTAAATTTACTTGTATGACACATCTTTCTTTAAGTTTTGGTGAAAAATTTATTTTTACTAATTACGTTCAAAATGCTTTAAATCCTGTTGGCGGTAAAATGACTAGAAATAAAACAAAACGTTAAATTTTTAAATTATACAAATATGGTAAAATTATTTTAAATGAAATATTTTGGGATATTAGAGGTCATCTTTCTATTTGTTCTAATATTTGGAGTGACCATTGGCAAACACATTCATACATGGGTATGACTTGTCATTGGATTGATGCATCATGGAACACGCAAAAATGACTTATTGCATTTAGAGTTTTTGATGAGCAACATACTGCACAAAATATTTATAGAATGATTAAAGTAATTTTTGATGAATATGGTTTATTAGGTAAAATTTTAACAATTGATTTTGACAATGCATCTGCAAATACTGCTTCAATTAGTGATTTAAAGAAATATACCAACCAAATTT